>JAOQGH010000040.1:35446365-35474839 GCA_025769975.1 Gallinago jamesoni | reverse complement strand
GGGGGGTGTTTTTTTGTGGTTTTTTTTTTTTTTTTTTTGCTTGTTTTGGTTTGGTTTTTTTTTTTTTTTTTTTTTTATTTATTTTATATTGGTTGGACTAGGTGATCTTAAAAGGTCCCTTCCAACCTAGGTGATTCTGTGATTCTGTGTGATTAAATATTTACTTGCATTTAAATTCTGTATCTTTTCTGTCATGGTGGTGAACAGTAACCTCAAGGATCCACCAGCAGTGGCAACCATCCTTTTTGTTTGATCAAAGTTTGGTGGCGTTTTTTTGTTGTTTTTTGGATTGGCATATGTATGGTGTTGTGTTTAGAAGATTTCATTATTTCTGTTCCTCTATTCAACTGAGAAGCGAGAGAGATGATTGGGATCTTCTTGTCTCAATCTCCCACTGTCTTGTCTTGTGGGCAGAGAGATGTGTTGTCTTATTCTTAGTGTTTGTAAATATGTAACTCTGAACTCCTATTGCAACTGGCATTGTGGTTTTATGTGTGTGTATTACGAATTTTCAAGATGAGCTCAAAGTTGGGCTGTTACCATTAAATTAGTGATTTAAAAAAAAAAAAAGTAAGCAAGCTAGGACACAGATGTCATATCTGCAAAGTGTCAGTGAGATCAAATGCTCAAATACAGTAATTGTAATGACCAGGGGTTTTTATTATGGCCTATAAAATATTGATAGCTTGGACTAACCTGTTGCCATTGGTGAATACTGAGATAGAAATCTGCATTAGAACCATGTGCTGGGCTACAGGAGCATTTTCCTTTGAAGCTGCTGGTATTGACCCTGTTGGAGGTGCTGGGCTGGATGGATTGTCTGGTCTTGCTAATGTGACTTGCCATTTCCTGTGTTTCTCTGACTTGAGTTGCAGCAGAATAAAGACAATAATGAACACTTCTCAAAAGTATATATTTTTATATATATATAAAGCATGTGCATGTTTTAGTAGAATCAAAGTAATTTGCAAATGTCTTATCTTTGACCTTAACTTACAAACCTCTAGAGCACAGGATACCTGATAACAATGAATACAAACATGCAATAAAACTGGTTGAAAAAAAAAAAATTTTAAATGCCCTATGTTATTAAGATTATTAAAATTTTCTTAGTAAACTATTTATAAAGATACCAATAGGTCAGTGTTTCTTTGGGCAATGGTGGTACCTGTTTTTTTTTCATTTATTGATGGAAATAACTAAACTGAGTATCAAAGGTTTTAAATTGTATCAATTTATGTACTTATGTAGTTTCTGGCCAGCTGAAGAGCAGAACAGGGTGTCTCCATGCTTGTTGCAGGGCATGCATGGGTGCTTACCAGAGAGGCTGATGGACGTGGAGTCTTCTTGGGAGCAGGGGCATGGCAAGGGGATGTGCGATATCCCATTGATGTTGGGGCTGCTCCCCCCTCCAGATCAAAGCTGTAGAAAACTATGTTTCTCTTGTGACTTGCATTGTGGTTGTAATTTGTGGGATTTTAAATAGATTTAGTTCAGTTGATTATTCTCAAATATTTGGATTTTTTACTAGAAGCAAAATGCATTCTAGAAACTCCTGGTATTAATTCAGGACTTCTGAATAATAAGCATCTTCAGAGGCGGCTCTACAGCTTCTGGATGGGTGCCTTTTAGTAAGGGCACTGCTTGAACATGACAGTTTTGTGTGTCCAACCTCAAAATGTAGGTGCTTTTTTCCAAGTATTTACTGTGGGCAGAGATAACAGTACAACAGCAAATATTGCTGGCTACAAGCAATTGTTTTCATAAACACATACATGCATTTAAAATTATAGGGTACGTACTCAACTATTTTACTGTTGCTGGTGCTGAAGAGAGGTTTGAAGTTATGTTGATTTAATTTCATCCTGTAAAACTACTGATGATGGAGTAGTGTTAGGACAAGGCTTTTTGGACAAGGGATATTCAGGCAAGACAAGCACTAGAAATAGTTTGGTTGTATTTATATGAAAGGTACTGGTCATGAACAGAGGTTTGGCAGCTGTATGTTTACAGTGGGGTATGAGTAAAATAATGTGTTTTGCGGCCTACAAACCTGTGTAAGCCATGGGTACGAGGAGGACACTGACCACCTGCAGCCTGGGTACTGTGGAGGTACCTCCAGACTGGCCATGCTGCCTCTCCCAGGCCTCTTGTCAGATAGGAAGTATTAATGAGAACGGAGAACTTCTTGAATTTCTTGCTATTTAAATAGTGGTTAACTTATACAGACTTCTGGAAACTAAGTTCACGCTGAACAACTTTGCTGAAGCAATGGCACTATTCACCATGAAAAATTAATCAAAGGCCTGTTTCAAAATGAAAGCTGTTAAAAGGTCAAACATAGTTTATAGCATCATTATTCACTTCATGTTCTGGTTCTTTGGGAAGTGCATTCAGACACCTGATTGTTGCAAAAATATTTTTGCAAAGCAAAAGCTCTTTTTCTATGTGCTGGAAATGTTAGTTTTGAACTCAAGTGAAATACGTTATTTTACTAAGGCTGCAGAGCGACATATGAAAAACAGACAAGATTAGTACTGTTTGTGCACCTTGGTTTAATAAAGCCCATTTTCTTTTTGGAGATACCTTTCTTGGCCTCCTGCCCTTCTTCCTCAAACAAAAGTCCTTAGCTGCTACACATAGCTTACCAGCTTAAGTACACTTTAAAAATGGTAATTTAAAAGCCCTGTATAGCCAAAATAGCTCTGTTCCGGAACGACTCACAGCATGGTCTTTAAAACAGAACACCCAGCTACTAAGCTGTTCTGTGTCACCTCAAAACATCTGCTAGAAAACAAGGCTATAATAGATACATTGTTCTCAGATGCCCTTTTTTCTTTTTTGTTAAGTCTTGTTAAATAGCCTGTATTTCATTTCAGTAGAATAGGGGCCTTTTCTCTTGCAGTAGGAAAAACTTTCTTCCAACAAGGATATTTCTGTATGTGCGCGTGCCTGTACTTTCTTTTACTTCTTTTCTTTTAAGAGACTCCAATTAAGAGCTAATCTAACTCAAATGGTGCTGTTTACCCCTCTTAGCCATTTATTTCCTACCGTGCATGTGGCTCCCTACGTCCTTCCCATTCCTTCAGTTCCGCTGATGCTCTCTGAAAGAGGATGATGTTCACATGCAGGGCTATGGCGCGTTTTCCTTTTGATCCTTGTGCCATCACATTAACAGTGCACGGCTCTCTAGGTTCTGTTCTTCATCCACAGCCCTCAAAGCAAGTACCATGGATACCTTCTCCTGTGGTCCACGGAGGAACAACACCATCCAGACCAATTGGGTTCTTAACGCTGTGGCATTGGCTTCCATCCACAGCTCCCCTGCCTCCTCTCCTTAAAAGCAGCATGTGAAATAAGATGAAGTATGCCTGTTCCACAAGGGAGCTTTGTAGTTGCTTTTAGGGCTGCAGGTCTGGAAATTTAGAAGGTAAAAATAGAAACTCAACGTAGCTTTGAGATTCAGAGAGCTCATAACCTGAGAGGACCTTTTGGAAGGAATCTCCTGTGGCCTTTCTTTTTTATTCATCCTTTGATCAAGAGTGTTTGCCTCTGAAATGGCAAAGTTTAAAGACTATCTACAAAAGTGCCTTCTATGAACCAGCCCCTGAGAAACGACTGTATCTGTAGACAAATTGGAAATAACATTTCCGCTGCCAGATGAACTTTCAGACAGCTACGTTCTGACCACAGTAGGGAATGGAAAAAGGACACCAAGTTATGAAAAACACTTCTATTATAATAAGGAAAAAATATATTTCAAGTTAATTGCATTCCATTTTAAGTATGGCTCATAATACCCCTCTACTGGTCAGGTTTAATGTAAATATCAACTAAAACAACTTGATGTCTTTTGATTAGCAATAATTTTAATTCACATCCTCATGTCAACACTTTCTCCCATTTAAAAGGAACTCGCCTACTGACTTAAATTTAGATACTTTCAGACCTTTCAAGTATCAAATACAATAGAAGTACTTGCATAAGGAAGGCAACGCATCCATCTAACTGTAACTGTGATATGGAAGACGTTAAGATTCCTAAAACCACGTCATGAAAGCACTGGTGTTTATGATGAGTTTTGATGAATTTGGGGATGAACAAAAGAACACATAAGACAGTAGTAAGATACTGCAGGTTGATATTCCTTGACTATTGGTCTTCCATTATTTTTCAAGAATTCAATCTGCATAGAATTGCATATCCTTGCAGAAGTACTGGTCTATCCAAAAGACTTGGGAAACTGATCGTGTGCATCACAAGGCATAAAGTGCTGTTTCCTTGTGCTTCCTGTACACAGGAATACACAATAGCTGTAGTGGTATTTGTAGCAAAAGATTATTTTAGTTTATAGCCGACTTCTGTCTGATACATGGACCTGGTTAAGATTTTGTTTCCTTTCCAATCCAGGCTTTTGAGTAAAAGAACAGCAGGATCAACCTAATGTTTTTAATCTCTGCCTTTTTTTTCATTGATTTATTGCCATACCATGAAAATTTTTGTATACCATCGAAGTTTTATATAGTGGAACTGTGGCTGTGGCACCAAACAATGCGATCTCAGAGCCACCTGTTGTCAATTGAACTTTGTTTTCTTTGTGCTTACAACAGATCTGCAAATACTCTTTGAGTAGGCAGCATTCATTTTTCCTGGTTTTCGGTACTGTGCCTAAATATGTGCATTTATTCACTAGTTCCTTGGCACCTAATTCTTCTAGTGAAGAATGCCAGTGTGTCCCTGGTCTCATCCCTGGCTCAGCTGGATGTGATATTTGGTTTTGGTTTTTTTTTTGAAGCTGGAGTCTGCCTCCCGGTTCTGTTTGGTGAGGGATGCTGCCAACCATATATGGTCACTAAAGGTTCACAGCTTGGTGCCCTGCTCTTGTCCCAGACATCCTCCTGTGGAAGAGTCAGGATGGAGAGATGACCCCTACCCTTGGACCATCTCCTGGGATGGGGTCCTGGATTATTGCCAGGTCCCCTACTCATGGCTACTGTGGAAAGAGTATGGGAACTTGAACCCAGTGTCTTTATAGGCTTGCTGACCATTAGTGTTACTTTCTGTCCTTGCCTTTCATTTTGGGGAAGAACCTTCCTCTTAGACTTGTGCATCCCTCCCCCTTCCCACACCACTGCCTGAGCAACCTCTACACCTTGATGCCTTGGGAGAGGCCTGATTCTCCCTTTTCCCTCTGTAAGACAGGCTGAAATCGCTTTGGTTACCAGTCCTTGCCTGTGGTCATGCTGAACAATGAGCCATTTAATCTTTGACTGCTCCAGAGCTTTCCATAAACCAAGTAAGTTAGCCCCAAGCCCTGCCAGCCCCACGAACCCTTCCTTCTGCTTGTGTCATTTCAACACCTTGTGATCTGGACCTTTAGTTGGGAGAAGGAGGGTTCCTTATCTGGACCTGCCCCCTTCATAGTTCCTCCTGGCCCTTACAGATGCCAGCCAAGTTCCCTACCCGGGCAGCAACACTTTCTGTGCTGTCTGGCTTAGGCCACAGACTGGGCCTTGCTGAGTGCTGCTCCTTAAGCTTTGGATGTGCTGGAGTTGGAGCAGCTGTGGGATCCTTAGCACCGGCAATCTGTGTGCTGCGGAACAGTGAGCCAGGCTGTGCTGATGCTTGCAGCTCTGGCAGTTGCGAGGTCGCAGACACAGCCCAAACTGGCTTCCAGTGAGCAGGGGAAGCTGAGATAGTCAGCTTCAGTCCTGCCACCCCTCTTCAGCTTCACTTTCTTTGTGAGGAGGGAAAAAAAAACAAAACCCAAAGCAACAAATCTGTTTGAGAAGTTGGCCATGGAGACAGTGGCTGCTCAATTACTGCATCTTGAGGTTGCAGCTGCAGAAGCATCTTTAGGAGCACTAGTTATGATCAGAAAAATTGCAGTACTGTGTATAGAAGGGGTAGATCTTGGGGAATTGGTAAAAATACTTGAAGAAAATGAAATCCTTTTAGTGTAATAATTTGAAGTCAAAGGAGGGAGGAGACTAGAGTGAGATTACCTTTCAGCAAATACCCTTTGAGGAAACCTATCATTTAGCTTTTCTATTGTCATTGTGAAAAAATAAAATAAAATAATTACATATATCTGAACAGCACCAAAATGTGAAATACTAACTAAATGATAGAGGTACTTGTCCTTGATTTCTTACTGTGAAAAGTTCCAGAGTGCAGTCCGGGTTTTGTCCTTTCTGCGTGTAAAGCAGCCAGAGTTGCATTTATTTTTTTAGCACTGTTTTCATTCCCGAAATGATGTTTATGAGAAATAGGTAACAGAAAGCAAGGTCATCCTGTGCCAAAAGATTCTTCTAAATCTGAATGTGGTTTTGCTCTAGAAACTTTAGATGTACAAATATTTCTGTGGGTTTGGGAAGGGAACAAGCTGTTTCCTTTGAGATACCAATACGAGCATTT
This sequence comes from Gallinago jamesoni, assembly GCA_025769975.1. Lineage (NCBI taxonomy): Eukaryota > Metazoa > Chordata > Aves > Charadriiformes > Scolopacidae > Gallinago > Gallinago jamesoni. Next base: position 35,468,422 of record JAOQGH010000040.1, on the reverse strand, counting down.
TAGGGCTGAATCCTTGTCTCTGCTGGGACACTGGAACAGGTTTCTAAGGCCCTTATGTAATTTAGGGCTCACGTCAGTGTGTTTATGAATGGACTTTAAAAGCTGTCAGGCTTTGTAGAAAGCCTGGCTCGGGTACTGGTGAGCTTGGCTCTTGAAGCCCAGACCCTGACCAGATAGAGACTGCACACAGGGAAGCCAGGCCAGGCCAACAACAGAACAAATTAAAAATGACACCTAAAGGAGGAAAAAGAATTTGGAAAACACATAGACTTGTTGTTTGTGGTTCAGTTGCCACAATTATCAAACTGCATCAGTTTTCGTCAGATTTTCAATGACTGACTAAACTGGATCTTATACTAAAGCTTAGGGGCTGTGCTTTTGATCATTGGCATTCCAGTGAATCGAAGGGGAGAGGTAAGGAAAAAAAGACAGAAACTTAATTCTAACTAATAGGAGAGAGATTTTATCATTAAAAAATAATAATGAACTTGCTCTGCACAAGACTGACTTCTTTTTGGTTCACCTGTTTTCATATCTGGCTCTGAGCCTGCAGAAGTTCAGCTTTTCCAGAGGGGAGTGAGTGTGGCTAAAGATGTGAGCACATACATACTCTTTTCCCTAAGAGCTCTGGGCTGATAATAAGGGCTTTTTCTTGCCTTGTGCAAGGCAAGGTTAATGGACCGGATTCCTACCTTAGGGAGAAACGTGGTTTGCAGAAGCATCAGAAAGCTGGTGATGTGGCTAGTAGAAGACTTGTACAAAAATCCCAGTAAGAGCTGCAGAGCAATCTCACAGTACACAGTAAGGGTCTACAAAACTCGTGTCCTTATCTCCTTTGAGACCTACTCCTGGAGGATTTCTAGTTTGGTATTCCTCCCTCTTCTCCTTCAAACTACTACATATCCCTCATATGGTAAAGGCAACTTCTAGACTGATGGAGACAGAAAAACTGCAAAAGGTGGATTTAAACAGTTACCTTCTCTGTGTAGTCGTGTCTATGTTCATGTTGTTGGCTTTCAAAGAACTCGCCAAAGCGTGGTTGGAGAGAGGGAAGGCTGGCCAGCCAAGGCTTTTTCACTGGGAGGAAAGAAAATATCCTGAGTGCAGCTGGAGAGACTGCACCGTGCAGGAGTAGGTGCCTGTCCCTGTGAGTTACCAATTCAAAATGTCTGAATGAACTGGGCCCGTGGCTGGTTAATGATCTATGGGAAACGGATCCATGTTCTAGTTCAAGGGTGAATTCATGTCCCAGCTGGAGGTTGGTAGTTTAGGTGTCAACAATCCTGGGAAGATGAAGCGAAGGAGATCCTCGTAGAGGATTGGAACATACTGGTAAGGGAATCTGAAGAAAATATTGCCCCAGTGGTGTGTCACTTCATTCGTGTATGGAAAGAGAGGGTTTATTTCAGTGCCAGCACCTGGCAATACAACAATTAGCTTTGCTGCTATACAAGCTCTGCTCAAAAAACCATGTACTTGCCAGGAAAATTTTTTGTGTCATAATCCATTCTCTTTGGCTGATGTATCTCCCTTGGATGATAGTCCTCATCTGATAGTCTTTGTTACAGACGCATAACAAAAAGCACTGATGCATAAAAGAACGAGCAAACCAAGTAGGAATACCCCAGTGGTATGGAATGTATAAATGACAGAAAATGTTGCCCTTATTCAAGCTATTTCACACGGTGCATACTTGTGGTCTAGAAAAAGTATAGAAACATAATTATTTGCATTTGAAAAATATAAAAACTGTATGTGTTGATTTATGGTTTAAAAAGTCTTTTGAGAAGCATATAATAGAGTGAATGCTTGGATTCTATTTTTAAAGTAGTTTAATGCTATGCTTGCATTGCAGTAAAGATTTCAGAGCAGAGCTCCTGATGTCAGCCATGTATAAAGTGCCAAGTTTGGCACCTTAAACAAGGTGTTGCCATTACCCTCCTTGTTAGAGGCATAGTAAGAACCGAGAGAGGTTTTCCATTGTAGCTGACTGTCCAGTTGGTCCTGGTTCATTTCAGGGAGTAATTTAAACAGCTCAGTTAATTTTTATTTTTGTTTGTGTTTGTGGTGAACTTACTTAAGCTGACCTGTGCAATTTTACTCCCCAAAATGAAGTAGGAGCAATCCCATTATTTGTTAAAACTAAATCTTCGGTATACTTTCAAAACCTTTAAAGGTCTCTATGTAGAGTGAAGTTATTGTAAATTTATTTGGGGAAGGGACAATTCTTGCTAAAAGAAGCTACACACCTCTCTGGCACTTCATTTTCATCCAGGGTAATTTTCATCCCTTTATTTTCATGAGACATACATAATACAAGTAAAAATCTGCTGCAGTAAATTATAGTTACATTGCATGTCCATGCTGAGGTGCTAAAAAAAGTAATTTTCTTTAAAAGCAGTATGTATATGATATACCCCTTGGATTGCCAAAAATAAAAATGCACATGCATGAGATGGGAAGACTGAAGCAGGACTCGGGACTGATAGTCCGGAGGCTTTTGGGGATATGTCTGCTTTCACAGGATGAAGATCATCCTCCATCACCAAACCAAGAAAGCCAACCTATGCAATTAAGGAGCTCGGATAAGTTCAATGCAACATTTTAATAATGTAAAATTTGGTCCTGCTTGGTTTTCAGAAGGAGAAAGGCTCTGGCAGACAAAGGGAAGCTACAAAGTTTATTATTAGAATTTCAAGTTCTTATGGCAATTGACCTAACTAATGGTTTATAATTCTAGATAGAAATTTATGATGCATTGGTAGATTGAACTTGGGGATTTTGGATGCCTTTGAAGGAGGACATGCATGTCTGCGTGACACGTGACCACATTAAGGAACAGAGTGTATTTGAATGTTGCTGAAAGACTGAGATTTCCACAGGGAGCAGGGTCACTAAACCATTCCCAAACAAAACAGAAGTCAGTCAAATCTACTTACTCACTGCAAGAAAATGACTAACATTCTCTCTGATCTCTGAAGTTATAGAGAAATTGTTACCACCGTGGCTATTTTTTCCATAAGGCTGAAACCTGGCTTCCTCTGAGCCAGAGCCATCTGTCAGCCATGAGTAACCACTCGAGAACCACCCAACCCAGGAGAGTGAGTGGGTCCCTCCACTGAGGGTCAGTAAACAAGGGGCAGGAGGGAGTTTTGGTCCAACATGTTTTATTTCAGATCTGAAGAACTTAGTTGTGATAACTTTGGAGTTAATTCCTATGTACCTACTAATAAACTTTTTCTTCCTAGGGCTGCTTCGGTCAATGCATTGGACTAAACATGAAGCATTTCCATTTTGGACTTGAGCACTTAAGTGAAAAGGTAAGTGCTGCACTTTTGTCAACTCCAGTCATGGAGCTTCATTCACAGTGCTGGATCTGTGACTGGGAATGATGGCAGCATTCCTATTATCTGAAAAAGCTGCTTTTCACATTCCATTCAAATTGATCTCAACACCATCAATTCTAGCAAAATTTTCTTCTAACATAGGAAGGGGATATTGCTTTGTATCAGTGTTGTGCTACTAAGGGCATTTAAATCACAGGGTGGTCTGCAGAGGTTTCTTCATTCTGCTTGTTTCCTTTTGTTACTTTTTGAAAGTGTCCAAGTCTATAAAACAAAGGCACTAAATTGATCGTTACTTCACAGAATATCCATCTAACTATTCTAAAACCTTCAAATTAAAAAAAAAAAAAAAAGGCGAGGGGTTATCATTTCAAACTGTGACTTAATTCTTAAGTGACAATTACATGCAACTGTTCATAAGATTTGTCTATACTTTCTGAAACACAGATATGCCAATTTTCCACAGCTGAAGACCAGACTGCTTATTTTCTTCCTGAAAACAAACACAGCACTCAGGCTGTGTTAGAGAGAAGTGCAATGAGAGAGAAGCGCACAAGATAGTGTGGTAAGGCTGAGATTTTCAGTGGTAATAGGGAGCTGTAAGACTACTAACACAACAAAACCAGAAACCTAGTTTGGAGAGGAAAGAGAAGAATGTCTGAAGTACTAACATTGTATTTATTCATTTTTTTAAAAAAACCAAAACCTGAATTGACCGGTGCGTGCTCACACAACAGACCTGAAGATCCAGCTATAAAGCTGGGCACAAATGAATCCTGTCTCCAGAGGCAGCGCAGAGACCACAAATTAAGTTTTTGAACATAGCCACCACAATTTCTGATATCTTTACATAGTTTACTAAACAGCAAATCCTGTCAGTGGTGATTTAGGAGTGCTCATGGCTTAAACCAGCAGGGTCCATCGTATCACAGGCTGCCACAAGATCTGGACAAAAAGCAGTCAGCAGATTTCTCAGAAGCTGGTTGTCAGCTGCAAGGTTAAAACTCTGCAGAGGAAGCGCGGTTTTCTTTGGGGATGAATTATTTCAAGCTCCTGGAACAAACTCCCACAGGGAGCAATAAACACCTTAAATGTAATTTTCTTTTCCAAATGCACTTTGACCTTGTTTTTACTAACAAATATAACATATATAGGGAATGAGAGTAACAAACTGCATTTGATGCAGTGAGTCTTTGCTGATTAAACTATGGGAGAGTGCTCACATACAATAACTGTAATTAACAACACCATAAATATATTTATTGACCTGGCAAAGTTAAAAGTTTATAGTAGTAGTATGGAGTAGCTTACAATACTCATCTGAGATAATTAATTAACATCATTACTTTTTGATAGCATGGTCTAGATTGTACATGGTTTTTATTGTGATACTTCTAAAAAATATTTCAAATGCTTTCCTTGTATAGATGGTCTGAAAAAAATCTAGCGGGGAAAAAAGTTTCCTTTAGAGTAAAATTAACATTCAATGTTGAAGAATGGTGCAAAAAACACTGCTGAAAAATTTGCAGTAATCCAGCAATTCTTACAGTCTCGGTTTGTTAATAAACCCACAGTAAGTGTTTTCTTGTCACTTTTTGAAGTATGTTAGGCCTCATATTGGAGACATATTACTGCGTCACCAGTAAAGAAATTTTGTTACCTTCACTCAATTCCCATACACGTTCTCCAGAGCCATTGTTACTGGCAAAAATTAATTACCATGCCATTCTTTGAACTACTAAACTGCCCCTATGTAATGCAATTGTTTAAAAGTGTATTTTAAATATGTGCTTATAAACTGTTAAGAGCTGTTCTGTGAGTATGACTTGGTTTCTTCCCAAACGTAACAGTTACAATAAAAAGTGCAGAAAAAAATTCACCATCTTACAGTTTGAAACTGTGACTGTGCAGGTAAGTAATTTTCTCTTAACCTTAAGAGAAAAGCTAAATTACTGTAAGAATCTTGTACTGAAGGTAACTCCAAGTACATCTTTGCACCATTAGGCAAAGAGTGTACAATTCTAAGTACAAGTATAATGACGTTGGTGAAATAAAAGGGTAAGAACTAGAAGCAGTGGTTCTCTTGCACTAAGGCAGTTTGTCTGTGGTCCTAACAGGCAGTTTTGTCCTTTTCACTTTTTGTTAAATAAAGACAGCCTGGCTTTCAGGAAGAATACATCTCCTTAAGACAGAGTTGACCTTTTCTTCAAGCTATTGCTTTGTTTACTGTAACAGAAAGTATATATAAGAACTTGAAAACGGTATGCTTTCCATCCAGCTCTGCCATATACCATAGCTAACACTGCATTTAAAATGTAATAATGTGGAACCGATCCCAACCAAAAATATAGCAGGTTTTAAGGTTTATTTCTGAAATGCTGATATACACTGTATTAATTACAGATTTTTTTAAAAAGTTATTATATTAATGAAATGGGTTTCCGTTTTAATGTAATGACAAAATTATAGATATGGAGATATCTGAATGTTGTAACAATTCTTTGTTGTCATATTGCCATCCAGGTAGTGGTGTTCCAGTCTTATTTCTGGCCGAGTTGGGACAGCTAAAAACGGAGAGACAGAAAACCATTAGGCTGCTGATCTCATTCTTTCATATCCAGCTCATAGAGTAAGCGTTGCTGTCCAATGAACTCTGGGTGTTTCTTACAAACCAAACCATGCTGGTAATAGAACATTTAATGCATACTCTCACAGGAGAGGACCCGGGCTTCACGTCTTAAAGATATGAATAAATTTCAGAGGTAAAGGTGCAGCGTACACAGTCAAGTCAACAAAAAAGGTAATTACACGCACTGAATAGTTACAAGATGCTAAGTATGATTTGTCTCATTCAAGTGCAACAACAATAAATTTAGTTCTTTAAAATGTAGTGTTGAATAACTCTATGTGTAACGTTGAACAATTCCACAATGATTGTCATCTTAGCAGGAAGTCAGAGGTGGTGATGGCTCCCGAAGGGCAATTATTTGCTGACCATTGTGAGTAATTTTTATTTTGCATTTGTATTGGAATGAGGCATAGGAGTAATGGCATGATAATGTTTTTAACAGCATTAAAATATTGTTTTTAATATAGGTACGGACAACCTCAAGCTCCCACTAGGCCAGTATTTACAAATAGCAAAATTTAAGACAAAGGTTTCAAGACCGTAGTCGATAGCAGTTTTTACCTTGTATAAGTCACTAGAATAGCCTCGAAAGACAGGCTATTTGTGGAAAGTACCAAGAACAGTAATTTTTCTTTTCACTACTATTTATGTTAAAGCAATTATTATTAAGTTGTTCACCTGCATTACTCATGAACTCACATTGACAATACAGGCCTTCAAAAGTTAATTAAAAATACTGACTCCAAACTCCCATTTCAATCAAGAGAAAACAGGTAACAGTAACTTGTGTTGTTCTTTGTATCTTTCAATATTTTTAAGTGCATGGAGAAATGTAAAGGTAAGAAAGACATAACACAATTAGAGAAGTGATGTGTGTTACAGAGGTTATCAAATGTACCTACCTGCTTTATAAACTGTGTAGCATTAAAAAGTTCACTGCAGCCATACAGGACGTGTTTGCCTTGTTTACCCTGAAAAAAAAGAAAAGCCAGGAAGAAATCAAGTGTTTAACAGAGTAGCAGAAGTGGATTAAATGAATTTTACAGCAAAAACCCTCAAATCTTGATGATGTTTAAGTCTTACAATTTTGGCTGGAAAAAAAGAAGAGTTGTTCCATCAGAGAAAAAAACCAAACTGTAATTAAACTGAAGTGGAAAATGAGAGACCAGAGGCAGAGAGAAAAACCACGGGGCATTTTACACATTTGAATTCGCTAGAATGCTCAGTTCTTTGATGTATCCAAGAACGGCTTGGGGAAGGTAACGACCCTACCTGAGCAAACCCTACCCCCTAAAACAACCGGGCACTGCTCTAAGACTAGTAACAACGTATTTTCTATTGTGTTAGAGTCTGAAAACTTCTGTGTGGTGGTTGTGGGTTTGTGTGTGTGGTTGGACTTGATCTCAAAGGTCCCTTCCAACCATGAAGATTCTGTGATTTCCATATAACAATGATGAAACCAGCATTTTTTTGTAAAGGGATTCTGAAACAAAATATTATGCTGATTTCAATCAGATGCTTAACAAAACTAATTAGCAGTGAATGGTTTAATTGTACTAGCTCAATAGTAAAAAGGCTGCTGAAGTACTGTGTTAGCATTTTGGAACTGAAAATAAGTTTAATGTTGGGCTAATAATCCTATGGCTCTTCAAAGTTCAAGCCTATGCTTGAACTTTGGTTTCACTGTTATTTTGCATTTTCCTCTATTAGCTAGGTAAAAATCACTTATTAAAGAGCAAAATAGGAACATAAGCCTTGACAAAATTATTTTCTTTCAAGTATATTATGAATTATGCCATTTCAGCAGAAAGTAACAGAAGCAGATTTTAACAATCCTTAGCCGGTGGTCACACACTAATTGGGGAGATGGTAATCCTGGTTCAGGCTCTCATCTCTATTAATTCCGAGTGGTTTGTGGTAATAACCTGTCCTCGTTGCTGAGCAGAATCTTGACCTTGCAACTTCCCACCTTTCAGGCCAGTTTTTTTAATCTGGACGCCCAAACGGCTCTGGTTTTGATCTGAACTTGAACAGATTCTTCTTGCAGTAGCACGACTGAATAGCATTTGGTTCTGTCTAGTACCAACAAAAAATCTAAAATTATACAAATAATTGTGAAAAGGGATTGCTGTCTTTCAGGCAGCTCTAAAATACTCCTTCGTGTAATGCTTCCAGCCTCTCTCATACATATTCTTATAAAAGTACAATTTTAAATAAAAGCATACGTATTTTACAAGTTCAAACAAAGAGATCTATCTCCAATTAATAGAGCCATGTAGAAACTGCTTAACATAAAAAAAAAATTAAAACTCAACACTCTTCAAGTACTGTTCAGTACTCTTCAAAGTCTAAAAAATTATGCTGGTTTTAATTTTTTTGTGATAAATGATAACATCTGGAACAATTGGAACAGATTATCAAGCAGTACCTTTCTAACCATATGCAAAAAGAAATGAAGGGACGTGCTAAATTATTTTATAAATTCTTTCAAAGCGGTATGCAGGTCTCCTCTTAGAGGCTCCCTCTGGCATGCAATTTTGGTGACACGTTTTCAGTATGTTGAGCCAATATATATATTTTAAGGCATAATCTGCCTTACTAACATTATAAATGTTTGCTTTTTGAAAATGTGAGATAGTTCATTCTAGCACAGAACTGCAAATAATTGGATTTGAGGGTTTCTCTTAAGTCTCCTACAAGAAAACCCAGAATGTCAAAGCTGAATGAACACTGCTTCCTGTTTTACAAAGTTTTAAAATACTTTCTCTGTGCTTTCAGAGGCAAACTGGCAAAACAGATAGTGCTTAGAAAAATAAAGCAGTGAATAAAATCTTTGTGGTATCTGTTTGCAAGAATAGAACTGTTGATTTTTCTCTGTTTTTTATTCTGGAGGAAGACTGATTGAATATTAGAATAATTAATAAGCTACATCTGTTGAAACAACAGATAATGGAAATATACCCTACGGAAAACAAATTTGATTGGACAAGCCTGTAAGAGTCACCTGGGAGTGACTTTTGCCAGATATCTTTTGCCAGATTTACAAAAACTAGAGAATTCTGAGCAGTTTCTTATTTTCAAGGCTATGATATGTTACAGCTGCTTTACTTAACAACAGCAAATGAACACTAGGAACAGGGCTGTATCAGTACAGAAACAGGTTAATTCAGTTTGCTACCTCTGCTGACAGTTTTCAACCATGACATGTGTATGAAGACAAAATAAAGTAGAATGCAGTTTATTTACTCTATTCAAAATTGCAACATGAAAAATTGCCAGAAACAGTAAATTTTTGTTGGTCTGAATTAATAATCTCCACATTTTCTACTGATTTCTTTTATACTTTTTCCCAGACTCTGTATATAATAAGGATGTTGAGGCTAATGTCATAGCCTTAATCTTTTAAATATAAGTGTTACAGAAACCCTGCTAAAACTATTTTCTATCAGTAAGTTACAGACTACAACCGACAGCAGTGCACATACCTTGATGTAGTCAATAAGATTTTGATATTCAATATAGTTGCCTCCTCCAACTACAAACACTATTGCCTAAAAAGCAACACACACATAATCAGAGTATGCATTTAAATTCTTCACATTTCAGTACTAAAATATATACCAAATTATTGAGCCTACAGCAAAAAATCATCCTAATCACGCTTTAGTCTAATAAGACCTGGACACAGAACCACTAGCTTCCTATGTGAAAGAAGGCAACGGAGGAGTTTTAGTAGGACACAGAAGAGCAAGCTGAGAGCTTTTAACGTGTCACTGTCTTCTACTAAGAACCATTTGAAACACAGGTGGTTTCAACATGTTCCTTTTTTGTGCAGGGATGTCTCCAGTGTCCATAGGAACAGTTAAAATATTTCGATGGTTGCTTAAGAATTAATTCAGGACACAAAATACTTCTGGTATAAAGTAATATACTTTTTCACTATTTTCCCCCCTCTCCCTTACTACTGGTAATAATCTGTAATATTTAGGTAAAGGCCATCAGTATTTTCTGGGCTATGCTTAAAAGAGAACAACAACGAATAGAAAAAGGAGAGTTAATAGTTGCATCATTTTTGTTAACATCCACAATCCCAAACTGTTTGACTACACTATACAAATTTAATACAGACCTCATGTTAGTACTGACATTTTTGCTGTGACTGTCTGCTCGCCATAGATACATATACATATGACACCATTTGGGATTTCTTTTGTTCAGGAGGATAACTAAGACATTTCAAGAGAAAACTGAGACACTTGTACATTGCCGAGGCAAAGACTTTGCTTACGAAACTTGTGAGTAACATCAGGTAAGACTCTTGCTATTTGCAAATACTTATGTTGAAAAATACTGGAAGTTACTGGCATTTGTATAAAATGACAACATTTGTTGTTTTGCTTTTTGCCTTTAATTACAGAGACTGTTTAAAATACTATCACTTAAATCAGTGGGCAACAGTGCTGTTTAAGGCTGGACAAAGGATTAAATCTAGAGAGCACTCTAATGATCTGGTATAAAAATGAGGTGTTTAAATTGTTGAGTACCCAATTATAATATTAATAAATCCCTATAATTACCTCCATAAGAATTTTCTAGATTTTTCTCTTTTCCAGTATTAGTTAATGCTTATACAGTCCTCTGAAGATGAAAAGACTTCTTCAGAATCACAGCTAATTATAATTAATACTACGTATAATTAGTTCAAGTAGTTCTTGCAAACAAGACCTCTCATTTTCTTAATCATGATCATCAAAAGTGACTGGTACTTCAGGATTTATTTATTTTTAACACACGAACACTGAAAAATAATTTCTACTTGACTTACCTCCTGGAATGGATTTTTACTTCTTGGAACAGAACTATAAAAAGAAACACAAACAAACTACAACTTAGATTTTATTTGGCATTAACATTAATATGCAAAATAAGTATCATGTACACATTTATGGAATACTATGTAATATTAGAAAAATATATAACATAGAAAATTATTTGCTTTTCTGCATTCATTCTCCAAGTATTTTGTTTAAAGGATTTGTTATGACAAACCACTCATTCCACCTGCAGCTGTAACGGGAGCGGTGCTGGCCAGGAGCAAATACAACGAGAACATTTCATCACCATTAGCCCAGTTTGTGACACTTACAACCCCTGCTTACTGGGATCCTGACTAGGTAAGCCAGTCCCTTTGCAGTGCCTGCAAAGTACATACTTACTGATGCCTCAGAATCTCAAAAACTACTAGAGGCAGCAGGTATGTGTTCTGCTGTCAGGTGTCACTGCAATGTTAGGAGTAAAATGATTTAACGAGGAAGAGGTAAGTTACAGTTTGGGTACAGACTCTTCCTCTCCATTTCAATATGCAATCCTGGCCACAGGGAGGGAGCTGGGAGAGGGGGAGAAACCCCTTTTTCCGCATCACCATGTGCCTTCAGGAGGAAGGGAAAAAGGGCAAGAGAAAGCTGTGCAGGGTCAGTCTGCTCTCCTGCCCTGTGCCGGCTGCAGCCCCAGGCAGTCAAATACAGCTTGTGTGCTAATGCAGGGGAGAGGCATCGCAACTTCTCCCTTATTTCAAGAAGTTTTCTCCAAGAGCAGCCAACAATTAACTCAACACAGATTTCAGTGTATCAGAAAAATAGGTTTTAAGAGGGAATGGCACTGTCTATTGTGTTGGTTTGATCTGCTGGGAATAGCACTGACTCCTGATAAGCAGAACTGTTAGCCCAGCTCTCTCGTCATTTGAATACCACCTACATTTTGTGTCATCCCTTCGGAGGGCAAGGCCTGTTTATACTTAATGTGGGCTTTATAAAGGATATAGAGATGCTGTTTTCCTAAGATTAGATTACAGTAATGCAGTTCCTACTCTACAGAAAAAAATAGTAAGTCAAAACACCAGTATTTCTTTAAACGCGAGTAGGTTAGGAAAAAAATTAGTCACTTCTAAATACAATCCCATTAATTATACCATTTTATAATGTTGTTTTAAATTAATAATATTTTGTCAAGCCAGCTAACCTATTTTTTTTATCATCTACATAAATATTTAAAGGAAGAATGAGACAAGACCCTATGTGGCTATACTAGAGTTTTGTTGTCATGCTCAAATAAGATTTGAGAAACATAACCTGAGTTTATGGAAAAGAAACCACAAACAAACCCCAAACCAGAAATGAAAAGTTTTTTCCTATGATGATTATTATAGCTACACAGAATGGCACATCTATGAACTGCGGTAAGTGCGTATCTTTACATTGTTTAAAGCAACATATAAAATACGTGGAGTGGGCAAAAATGTGCATTTACACAATAAAAAATCCTTTGGTATTAATAAAACTAATCTTTGTACATTTGCACAAAATCCTCCAAAAATGCTATAAAAGCATAACAAAACAATGAAAGTTGCAATTAAAATGTAACATAAAATACTGGTAATTTTTTTATGTTTTAAAAATCTGCTTATCTTTGAAATTAAGTAGTCTGTAATAATATATATGTTTTATTGGAAAGTATTATCTGAAAAATGTTTTCTATTGCTACTCTCACTGTCAGAAATATACTTTCCACAATTCAAGAACAGAGGCAGTAGGAACAGATTCTAGGATAAATAACTAAAACCAAGTCTGGACCTACTTTATCTATATTCATCCTGTAATAAACCTCTGCAATTAAATGAGCTGATTCTTTTCCCACAACTCAGATGAAAATTATTTGTAGCAGGTGTGTTAAAAGTAAGTATCTTCGCTGTTTCTAGGATATTGAAGGTAAGATTATCAGCCACAGTTATTGGTCAAAGATACAAAGATACAAATTTATAAACTTGTAGTGTAATTCCTCTTCCCCTCTTTTATTGGCAAAATAAACTATATCCAATGGTCCCTTCCAATGCTCATGAATATAAAATGTGCACCTGCCAATACAAAAGCAAATGCAGTCAAGTTTTAACATTTTTTTTTCAAAATTATTAAATTTCTGATGAAGGGTTGTATTCAAATTTAAAATTTAACTTTTTAAAAAGTGATAAATTTTGGTACACTGCCCAATGACTTCTTAATTTAACAGTGAAAACCCACAAAAGTACACATTCCTGTGACTGAACCGAGGTACATGTTAGCAACATGCTCCCACACTGCAATGGAGATAAATGTTTATAACACAGCAAAATCTATCTAGTTGATCCAAGTTCCTGTTGTGAATTCCTTCAACAACAACTGTCTTGACTTAGAATTAATGATTAAAATTAGTTACTTGTAGTCAGCAAGTAAAATAAAACCAAATTTCTTAAGTTAGCCTTTTTGCAAGGTACAAGGAAAGAAGCAAAACTCATAATGAACTCACCTGTCACTGCCTCGTAGCATCTTGGGGTCAAAATACCGGTAGTCATCCGTCTCCTATTAAAAAGTATGTTTTTATCTCAAAAAATTGGAATTTTGGCTTATGAACTTCTGCTTGTATCTATTACATTAAACATCTTTCAAACTAACGTCATGTCCCATGTAGCAGTCACATCATTCACAATTAATTGTGGTGTCCACTAATATTTATAGTATTTGTACATAACTGTACGGAGTAAACACGGGTGAGAGCGCTATGAAGGGTGCTGTTGAGCTTTTTTGTTTCTGATTCACCTAAAATTGACTGTTACATGCTTTCCAAAAACCACACTGGTTGCACAATAAATCCTAACAGAAAGGCAGATGCAGAAAGAAAAAAATTAAGGTGTTACCAGCTTAAGAGGAACATCATGTGGTTACTTATAAATGCTAACATTTTCCAGGTTACAGAGATCTGCTATTGATTTAATATTATAAAACAAAACACTTCTATGGCAATGAAGGCTAAATACAAGAGATCAAAATCTGCTACTGTTATATAACTTACCCTTTTCATTTCATGATTTATGACTACTATTAAACCAAAATTAAGCTCTTGAAGAAGAAATGAGTTCCACAAGAATTTGAAAAGTCTGACTGTCTAAACTGTACAAAAAGTTTTTTTCTTCACGCAAAACACTCGGGCACTTCCAGTATTTTTACTGGCAACAAGTAGGATTTTTGCCAATTATTACAGATGAAAAACAAAACTTCTTAGTAACTCCTCCTGACAACTACTTGGCTTTCTTCTGTTTCTATACTACTTTTTCACCCAGGTACTGTGAAGTTTAGTTTGAGGAGAAACTGCATGCAGGGCTACTGCTGCTCTCATCTGGGTGCTTACATGCAAGATCTCTGGGTTTTGATGACTCGGTAGAGCAGAAATAATTCTTCTTGAGTAGCAGACAGATTATCTGGGGAATTTATGAGAGCTCACAAAGTATAACTATCTCTAATACTACAAAAGATTTAGTATACATGTGGTGGTTACACACACAGAAGATAATCTATTTGATATTAAGGACTCCTATGTAATTACATAAAATAAGTCTCTTAACCTCAAGTTTGCCTTCTAAAAAATTTAATTTAGATCTAATTTCACACTGAACCTCTGTAAAATGCTTTTATATGCTCCAATGGGAATTTCAACTGAATTTGCAAAGTCTGCCAGCATTGATGATTTTGGCGGCCTCGCATCTAAAGGTGGTATAGCGACTTTGAAGAAATGAGAGAGCTGGGAAGGGACAGATATTGCTACACTAAAACCAAGAGGTATTTGAGAAATATTTAACTCTGATAAAGAGCTGCAGCTTTGTTTGTTAGAGTGAATTACAGATTCATTGTTTAAATACAAAATTCTTGCTGAAATCAGTTCTGAGGATGCAGGGAAAGTAACCCTACTAGATTTTATTTGCTCTAAGAAAGAGCTAGTCTATTTGCCAATAGAAACAACTGTATAGTGGTTTCACCACACAGAACTAAATTTGTGACTTGACTCGCCTGAGAAATTCAAGAATAAAATTCATGCTTTTGAAATTATAATGTAATTTTCAAAATTCCAAATTAAAATGGACCCATGGAAATATCCCTGACTTTCAGTCTATTACTTTTTCTGCAAACATGACTGGTTTGGATTAAAGAAATCCCCCATTTTTTTAGAATTTTTGTTGTAATGCATGAAAGATTACCATACCATATCCTAAGCCTGAAGGGTATCATATTCACTGAAAAGAATGAAATAAACCAAAATAAATCTTAATTGTGTTATTACAACTGTATCTACCTCTTAAGTCAATACAAATGTATATAGTGTACTGACAGACTTTGGGATTTTTTCATAAAAATATTAAAGGTTTACTTATCAAAGATAGTCCTTCCTCAATAATTTTGTGGAAGATACTTAAAAGAAACTCCATAATTCTATAGTATGTGGTGGTCAATTTGATATCTATGGGTTAAAATTTGCATATAGTTGAAAACATGATTTTTTTGTATGTTAGGAAGATTGAAGTTTTATTCAATCTCTATTTAGTGATACCAAAATGAAGCAGCTACGTTATTAGGTTGCTGAACAGAACATTCCTTTATGAAAAAACAATCCCAAAAGCAATTGCTTAAAAAACTGCTTTGACCACTACCTGGTACTGTTAAAAAAACCCAAGTAACAGATTAAGGTCATCAGTGAATGTTTCTGAATAAATATTTCAAGAAAAAGTTAACTACACTTAAACACTCTACACAAACTAAAAAAAATGACAGGATGGTATTATTGCCTATAAGAATCTGTTCCTGCTTCTGATAAACTTGGAAGGCACAAGTCTAGACTCATCTGTCCGTTGTGGCAGCTGCTCCTGTGAGGCAAAAGCCGCAAGGACAAGTACCACTCAAAATGATCCACAGACAGCCCTCTGGAGTTCTGCACAGCTCATCATTCTGAATAGGTTTAAAACTTTACCTGACAATAATATTTTGAATGGTGGTGGCACAAGTTGTATGTTTCACATATTTGTTTTATTGTTGCATTTTATATTTAGAAAATAATTTTAATTTTTTATTTACATGCATTGTAATAATTGTTCAGCTTCTCTATAATCTATTCTAATTTTGCTTTACAATTTTTATCGCTATGTTTCATTCACTGACCATTCTGGTTAGTAAGATTCAATAAACTAAAAAGGAGGGTTTTTTACTGTGTTGCAAAAAAATTAAAATCTTAATTTTTTTCACCTCCCTTTTTATTTTGCCTGCAGCGCAATAGTTTTCTGTTAGGGTAAATAGAAAAGTACCTCAAACATCAACAGTAGTGTATTTCTACACATATTCCACAGTGACTCTCTGGCTCCCTTTTCCCAGCTGGCAGTGACTCCAAAAGCTGCTGTCACTTTTCCTACAGGTTAGAATCTTGCTCTAGGGCCTGCTCCGTCTCCTATGACTTGAGCAGCAGCAGTCCCTGGTTTGGGCCATAAATTCCAGTCTCTGACACGGCACTGAAACAGGAAGCCTCTGTCTGACAGACTGGCTCAATCTCTGCTCTCTCATGTGAGAAGATCAATATTTTCTCCAAATTATCCAAGTGATTGTGGCTGTTCTCTGCTAAGTAAAACGTGACAGTATCGTCAGCAAAAAACGTCCGTATGACTTGTAAACTTTTCCAAATCAATTCCTAAACTTGTAGGCTGAGGAAGCTAGTGTTTATTTTTTAAAAAAAGGTTTCATTTTTCACCTACTTAATTTCAGCTTTTTGTATTAAGTGTTGTGAGTGACCTCTACTGGTTGACTAGCTACAACTGGCCCTGGACATCTTTTCCAAGTCTTGCAAGTAGGGACAACAATCCAAAAAAGCCCCCAAAACCAGTGACAATTTCTTTGTCCCTAAAGAGAAAGCAAAATTTCTGCTAACAATAATGACATTTATTATCTATGAGTACAGTTTAAGAAAAGACGGGATTATTTGCATGTCGATCATTTCAAAAGTTTGTAACGTAAGTCTGAGTAAATTTTCACAGAAACAAGAACAGAGGACTTTTCTGGCACAAACCCAACTCTGCTTGCAAACTGAAAGACCGCAGGAGTACTAAAATATTTTCCTCTAAATACCAAAGCTTTAAAGACGTGGGAAACACAATTTTCACTAACATACCTCTCTGGAACTATCTCACCTCTGAAATTGCTCTCTTAAAAGAAAATCACCCTGATGCAATGAAGATTTCAGCCCACAGTTTAACTTTCAGAAATCTAGGAGCAACAGAAACTCAGTACAGCACAAAAGTAACAGAAGCTCCAAACAGAAGTCAGAACCACTAGTTCCAATCAGATGCAATAAACTGTCATTGTTTAGAGTACAAAAAAAATCTTATGAAATCATTATGAAAATAGTTCTATTCTTGAGCTACTGCATGATTAGATTTAACTGCACTATTCTGAAAAAAAAATAGCCATGGATATTACATATCACAGCCTCAAGATTTCACTTGTTCCACCTCTTTCCACATGAAGGCCATTATACTCACAGGGTTTGACTTCATCTCCATGAGATTGTCCAATATACGTGTCACTGGTAGATTCTGTAAGATGTAATGGGAAATTAATGGAATGGTGAAATACTTACGAAGAATTATTCACAGGCATACTATTATTTATGGAATAGTTTACACAGCATTTGAAATACTACTTTAAACAGTTTTCCTCTTGTATTTTTTAAAGGTTGAGCATTTTTGTCATCACCTAAATTACCTTTCTGTACAGAAAACACAAACATCTGAGGTGTATCTAACTAGGGCATGAACAGAAAGTGCAGAAAACGTGTGAAGAGGAGAAGAGAGTTGTATTTAGATATTACCAACACATGCAGACATGTGATGATGAATGAATTCTTGTAAAAAAAAATATTTTGCAGATTAAGGAAAGAATTTTAAAGCTGAAGATGAGAAAGGTGTGATTCTAAAAAAGAATTAATGTTGTCAAAGAAGTGGGTAAAATAAAGCAATCCTGGCAACACGTGTTTGGACAAACTGGAAAGGAATGAACTGAGGTGAGATCCAAGATGACTCTTCCTTATTTACGATGGGAAATGTTAGGTTGGACAAAACATCTGAAGTGTTAAACAGTCAAACAACTTCAGTTATAATAAAGTGAGGGAGAATTTACAAGCAATGGAATTGGAAATGTGTCTTGTTAACAGAATATATCAAAAAAGGACAATCTACAAATAACACTGAAAAACACTTAGTAAAAAACCAATGTAAATCCCCAAATGACCGAATGACAAATAAAAAGCTAACTTTAATAGAAATACAACAGACCTACTTCAAGCTTAAACATGAGGAAGAACAGCATTTTATTTGGCTACCCCAAAACACCTAGAGAAGGAATTAAAAGCCAGAAAACAAATATCCTGAAAACATTGGCATTGTGGCTTCTTATTCACTTGGAACCCAAAACAAAGTAAGCTGTTTTGTCAAGAACAACACTAACTTTTTAAAGCCACACATGTTAAAAGAAATTACAAAATGTTTAATATGAGAAGAATAGGAAGTCTCATTTAGAATATAGTTATTATCTGTTGTTACAAGTAACAGTTTATCTGAGGATCTCTCTATAAAATATACCACACAGCCAAGCTGCATATTTAAAACCGTTTCCTCAACTCTATTTCATGACATTGACCACTGATTTGTAACTGTGCAATGGAACTTATCATGTCTAGTCACAGTGACATTCCCAGAGAACTAATTTCATTGACTGCCCTACAAAAGCCACAGAAACAATTTTTTTTAACTTTTATGTGATAGTTGAACACACTCTGATTTTCAAGCACAATTCAAGATTGTGGTTGCTGTACAGTCCCTATGTGGGAAAACTAGAAAGGCCTGAACCATAAATGAACAGAGAATGAACACTTTCAGCCTTTCAATTGCTCTGGAATAGATGCATTTAACACATGCTGTTCTAAGCAAAGACAGGGAAGGGGTATTTTTTGTTTATGCAGGTCTAGTCTATTTTGATTATTCCACAGTTGCTCTTTTTATAATGCTGAAATCAGTCTTAATCACACATACTGGAATCTAATTCCTTATAAGTGGAGGTATTCAAAGAAAATTTAAACATTATTCCTTACTTGTCTAAAAACTGGAAGCTACAAAGTGACAGATCTACCCACAAGCAGAGGCTGATGCTTGTTTTTTTATTGTACCACTACTTTTATTAATATGACAGAGGTACTGAAAACTGCTTTTTTAGATGTTCACAATGTTCACGTGGTAGGCTTCTTTTTTACATTGGTTTTTAAACTTACTTGTTGCTTCAGGACCATGTTCTTCACCCCTTCCATTACAAACTGTGATCCTGTATTCATAACACGTGAAAACAGACTGAAAAACAAAATAATATTGATGTGTATTTTTTACTAATAAAGTTGATGTGTTATTCTTTTATTAATTTGCATTCTTAAGCTTTATGCTGACATCCAGTTCCCATTAAAGTTGATAAGGCTTAACTACCAAGTCATTCGATTTGTCATGAAATACGTTGTTCCAACCACAGGGCAACCAAGTATATGGGAATACACCTATTATCTAGCAGTTAGATCCCCAGCTATCAACAGGAGTCTTGAGTTCTACTCTTTAATCCGTTGGACAGTTTATTTTGCAACTTCAGCAATGCAGGGATTTAAGTGCTCCTTTTAAGTGTGTGTCCTCATCACCAGAGTTAACAGAGATGATCAGTGTCTCCAAGGAACCAAACTAATTTTTCCAAGTGAGACAGCACTAAAATTTAGAATTCTCTCTAACTATACTACACCACAGTTTCCTTATGATAGTGACAGTGTCATGTCATTCCTGAAAGTGAAGTTGGTAACGAGTCAAATCCTCTCAAGCATGGAAAGACCCAAGTCCCATATCCTGTATAAGTACCCTTAATGTAATCATTATCTTTTCACATCTTGAAATAAACAGCTATACTTTTCAACAAGCAGAAGACACCCAGTCCAGGACACCCTAACAAAAAAGCAGTGTGTTCTTGTACCCCTGACAGCCTCCAAGCCCCAGAGAGAACCAGTTCTGAATACACAGGGCTGTGTTTATCTTCTGCCATCGACTAAATAAGGCTCAAAATGATGGCTGTCACAGATTCACTTCCTAGGGCTGAATTATTCTCCTATGAGAGCCTGTACATTTAACGTGCAGGTGCACATATCACTGAATGAAGTTACTTTGTGTCACACATCCTTTTATTTTCCTGTGTGTAAGTCCTATACACTGTTAAGAGGAGATGAGTGCTTGTCATTGTAACTTAAAACTTTTAACAGACAGGGAAGATGTTTTATTCTGGGATTTGTATAGTGCTATTCACACTCCCAATGCTACTAAAATAAGCTACAAAACCCCAAATGTTTACATAAAATTAATCAAAAGCATACCCCAAAGGTTTAGGCGTAGTGTTTCCATAGCTGGTTGGAGCTGAAGCCATCTTAGTGAAAGCCCTGTGAAAGCAGGGATAGAAATCAAATGCTTATCTCATGGCACACACTGCTGCAGAATGTTCCACTCTGGTCATCTGAAAGTGAAAAAACTTCTGCTTCTCAAACTCTTTCAGGAAGTAACTATTTATTACATGCATCCCTCTTGTCTAGAAATACAACAGTTAAGGAAGTGAAAGATATTAGATTCTATACTTAAAGACAAATACTTTACTTTGATACCATGTAAAACCAGACTCGCTGATAGGCAGCGTGGCCCTTTTCATTTAATCCAGTAAATTGTTTCTGTCTTGGATCATTAAGTACACGGCTACGTGTCCTGTTCAATACTGTTCTGGCATTACTGGAGTTCAGTTTGAAAATAAGAGTTGCATTTATTACTGTAACAAGTAAAAACAGCAAAAATTATGCGAGAATGAATATTTAAGGATCATTTACAACATGTAATTCTTTGATAATAATGCTGAGTTCTGTAAAATTACCCAGTTATAACATCAGGTAGGAGAAAAAAGAAATTACTTACTTCCATTGCTTTATGTAGTTCAAAGGAGCAAGATTACAACCTGCATCCATCAATGCTTTTTTATACTGCTCCAAATCAATCTGAAATTATGGAGAATTGCAAAAGGTTGAAACTACTCAACTTTCTTTACATGGAAAGACAAGATATTCTTATCTAAATATTAAATAAGCAGTGTGAAGTTAGGACGTTAACCAAAGTTAAAAAGTAATTATGAGTCTTAATCCCATCTCCTATCAAGTATGAAAATATAACAAAATGCAATTTGCTATGAGCAATTCTCATTAAATTTAATAGTATCTGTGGAATTAAATCATGTGCACGTTCAGATATGGGAACACTCTTTTATATTAGCATCTTTAGAAACCTGACAGAATACAGGTTCCTGTAAAATGTCACAACAGCAAAGAAAAAAAATGAAGAGGAGTTAACAGACATTTATAAGAATACTTTCTGTTTGCCTAACCCAAGGTATTTTTTCTACCACAATATTTCTACAGTATAATAAAAATCTTCCTTGAAATTAATCATCATAAGTTCAAAAGAAATATTAAAAAACTGTTCCCTGAATTCAGATACTGGCACAAAAAGCATTTCTCCTTTATTCATCTCCCAGTCAATGGACTCAATTACTCCTGAATATACAAGGACGGAGTGAAAAGAGCCATATTAACATTTTGTTTTATCTCCTTCTGTTGAACAGTGGGGCAGAATAACAGAAAGCTCACCAAGATGTGTCTCACAGTAACTCCCAACTAAGTATTTCAAAAGATAATCTTCCTTCTTACTAGTCATTCATATCCTTTGAAATGGTGGCAAAAGCTTTGTGAGCTGATTCTCTGATAATACTACAAAATTTATTTAAAGTTTTAATATTTCCTGGGCATTTCATACTTCAAGGAGAAGCAGAAATACTATTTAGTGCTGAAATGATACAGAAAAGTCCTGTGTGGTAGAATTTGGTGTTGGAAGCTGTAAAGACCATACATACCTCTGAAGGTGCCTGAGCTGAACTTATGTAATAGATTAGAAATAATCTCATTTTGTCTTCTGGAGTGCCTGCTGCAGTGAAAAAAAATAAATTAAAAACTACAATTGTAACTGTGTTGCTATGTTAATTGCTCTTCAGTAATAATATATCACAGAAATCACAGAAATCACAGAATTGTGGTGGTTGGAAGGGACCTCAGAGATCATCGAGTCCAACCACAA
>JAOQGH010000040.1:35434234-35446265 GCA_025769975.1 Gallinago jamesoni | reverse complement strand
ACCTGGGTGTCCTTCATGTGTTGCATGATGACACTCAGGATGATCTGTTCCATGACCTTCCCAGGCACCGAGGTCAGGCTGACAGGCCTATACAGACATTCACACCTTTACTTATGATAGTAATTGTTATCTATAACCATGGCCTTATTCAGTGTATAAAATGGTAGAAAGACATTTAGCATTTTTATTAGAAGTTGGGTTAAACTGGCTCACTGTTTCTGAAAGTTTACTTACACTTCCCCATTTTGCTTGTAGAGAATATTATTCTTCAACTATGATAGTAAAGTTATGTGGTGGCGATATGTCTTATTTTATGTGGGGGTTGCAAGCATTAGCAGGGAGTAGATCCATAGAAGAGGAGACTGAAGAAAAATCATAAAAGCCACAACACATTATTTTTTAGCTCTATGGTTGACTGTACTGAAACACCTGAGGGCTGCAAAGGCACTTACGGGAACTTTTGGTCAGGAAAAAATCCTGACCTTCCAACTTTCCTTCAGGAAGGACATCACCTCCTGAATCATCTTTTGTCACACCATTTGTTGGAGAAAAAAAACGCTACAAATTCTTGGGAAGCACTCTCAGTGGCAATCGAAATTGATCTCTGCAAGATCAAAACTATGATGTGGCCATCCCTGTTACTTAGGCTACAACCTACTGCACATTTTGAACGCCATCTACATTTTCCTAGAAGAGAATCACTGTTAGTAAAGACATAGTTTCAAATGAAGATTTCAGAAGTAAAACTTCTCAAAATGGACATTTCAAAGCCATAATCCAACACTTCAGTAAAAAAGCTTGATATCTTTAGATACAGTACAATATTTTAAAAAAACCTGCACTTTCTTATACTTTTGGGTAAGAAAAATGGTAATTTTTTCTGGGTTTTTCTTTTGTTTGTTTTTTTTTTCCCCTGCCACTACGGAATGTGGATCATGGCAGCAGGGGATCATCTAATCTAATCTGCAACTTTTGTTTGTATGTGAGCATATATTTAGTTTGGCAGAAGTTAAGAGTAAGTGCTGTCATAATGAACATTGATGACTTGGTAGAATTTTTTCTGGGAAATAAGTTTTATTAACCTTTACCAAATACCAGTAAGCCAGAAGATCAAGAACTGAAGAAACTTTGTATTATCTTAACCAAAAGCCAGTTTTCACGGTGGACATCCACTTGGATGTCCATCACTCAGGTAAAAAAAAGCGTATTTCTAAAATTCTAATAAAATTCTAAGCATACAGTGGAACTGACTGTTTTCTGTAACTGAGGTGGAAATTTGGTTCTCAGCTTCCCAGTTCACAGCTTGTTCCAGCACTTCACCGATCAATACCTTTCAGTCTCAGTAGCGTTTCCCAGGCTGGGCCTATTTAACATCTGCAAAACTATAAGGTTTGTGCTCACAGGAGTGTACGTGCTCTCACTTACACATGACTGTAAGTGATATATAGTCTTGGTAAAAGAAAATAAATTTTTAAAAAAGATCTGTGACAGTATTGTGTATACTTTATTAAATCTTAGGAAAACCACTTTGTTTGGCAAAAGTACTTTACTCTTGACATAGTACTGATGCAAATCATAGCTGTGATAAACAGCTATAAGACCCAGGTCAGTTGCCTGTAAAATGTCCCCTATTTTTTTCTAGGCCATGGTCTGTGACAGCATGGGGAAGCAGAGAGCTAAATACTCTGACGAAAACTTAACTTGGCAAACCTAGAACAGAATGATTTTATTTTCCACTCAAAAACCAGCAGGCAGCGTTCAGTGCTACTGATTAACTACCATAGAATCACAGAACGGTTAGAGCTAGAAGGGACTTTAAAGATCATCAAGTCTCAACCCCCCTGCCATGGGCAGGGACATCTCCCACTACAGCAGGTTGCCCAAAGCCCCATCCCGCCTGGCCCCCTTCCAGGGACAGGACATCCACAGCTTCTCTGGGCAACCCGTTCCAGTGCCTCACCACTCTCACAGTGAAGAATTCCTTTCTAATATCTAAGCTAAATCTCCCCCTTTTTCAATTTAAAACCATTACCCCTTGTCCTGTCACTACATTCCCTGATAATGTGAAATGGCCTTTCTCATGTTATAAAACACACAGGATTTTAAAGAATCCGTGTTGTTCAGACCACACAGTTCCATGCTATACTAATAAATACTGGAGAAGTTAAAATACTTTGACCTTCAGAAACAAGGAACGAGGAAGGGATTTTAGTGGAGCTGCAAAAGTTACCAATATTTTGGATATTACTCAACCAAAATACTAAACTCTCTAGACTGCTACTAAAAATAAAAAAAAAAAAGATGTTTTCTTTACAAGGTTTACACAAAAGCTCTTTATCAACCCTGAAGTCCCAGCAGGTAGAGATGGTATATCTTAACAAATTTTATACCAAGTTCAGATTTAAAGTACTCACCATCTGGGTCAGAAATCATATCCAGAAGAGATTTATCCAGAGTAGATTTGCTCATTATTTTTTCCTCATATTCAAAGTACACATCCAGCTTTCGACTCTGTTTAAGAGTAAGTGTTAGGGTTAACATCTTAACACCACGAAAGAATATTTATTTCCTTCTTAAAAAAGGCATATAGCTTTAGTTATCAAGACTGTTTTTAAAAAATTATTTTCAAATAAATTATTAGTAAAAAACCCTAATGCTTGCATTAGAATACGCTTTTATTAAGTCTTAGAAAATTGATGCTTCTGTAATTCTCATACGAAAAGAGAAAATGCAAGTTAAGCAAGGGATGTCTGACATGCAAATATTAAACTGGAAGAGGAGCTTTGTTTCCAACTGGTTTTGCCGTAGCTGAAAACTACATGCCATCAGACATAGTGTTATGCTGCAATAGAAAAAATTAACATTCAAGTGAATATTATGTCAAATTTATGCTGAACCTCAAGTCTCTCAGTCACAAAGGCAATTACTCAATGCAGATACATGTGGGAAATTCCTAAATATATTAAGGTAGCATCCCAAAGAAAAGCAGGAAACTGTCATCTTGGGCTGGTACTGAAATAACTGCCTCAAATTAAAGGCTTGCAACAACCCACTCACACCAAAGATGGGGGACTTCATAATTAGGTTATCTTGCTAACACTGGCAAAGAAGTCTCATTATACAATGACACAAGTAGATCAAGTTGTGAAAATCCTTTTTTAGGGAGGATGGCACAGGGACTGCACAAAATTAATGAGGCAGAAGCTTTACGGGAGACATCCCGTGGGCATGCAGTGAGAGCACCCACAGGCAGCCGCACAAGCAGCCCAGCGATGCGCTTCTCGACCGTCATGTCATGAATTTAAAATCTAAAGACAGAAAAACGCATTCCGAAACTTATTTTTAAAACTTCTGTTACATCACAGATCACTATAAGCATTTGAACATTAAAATGTAGCACGACAACAAATGTTAAAACTACTCAGCTTACGAAACCTTCATATCCAGTAACTAAATCCTGGTGTTTGGACACATTCGGCTACATAGGGGCTCAGAGAAGAGATCAGCGCAGTGGATCTCCATCTCCTCACCTTGGAAGTGTTTCAGCTCCACATCACTCCCATTGGGAGACTGAAATGATATTGCCAGAGTGATGCAAGAGGCACCGGGGCTTTTATTGGGTTAAGAGTCAGGAAGTTTTGTCTGATAATGCCGAGGGATGCAAAGCTGCTATGGCACCTTCTAACCCAGCACAGTGATGGTTCTAATGACAGAAACACAAAAACTTTGAAAGTCGGGTTTTCATATGGCTTTGAATCCTACTAAAAATATTCCTGAGATCAAAAATAAGGAAATGGAATTTTTAAAATTTATTTCACATACTCCCAAAGAAAGATGGGGGAAAAAAAAAAAAAAGAAAGAAGAAAAAAAGAAGAAAGAAAAAAAAAGAAAAGGTGCTTCAATACTTCTCCATCCTAAGCATATTAGAATACTCAGAAGGTAAAATATCCTAAGTTCATTAAAAAAGAGTTGGGGATGAGAATACAAAATAAAAGAAGAGGTAAGTCAAAATATTTTCATATTGAAAGCCTTTGGCAATCAGCTTATGCAGGCAGCCACTTGCCTCCCGGTATTATTTCTGTAACACTTCTATTTCTCATTCACTGACTACTGAACTCATTAAGAAGAGCAGTTACTTACAGCATAGCAACTTAATTTAAAGCCTTTGTGGGAGCTTATACTTACAGCTTATAAAGTAAATTACCATGAAGTGTGCTCAAAAAATGACCAGACACTACTTCTAGGGGCAGAAGAATGTCTTCTGTTGTTTGCCACAATGACTACAGCTACACATTGGGTGCACAAAGTGACCAAAAAAAAAGAGCCAGCTTTCAAGTTCTATTTATCCTGAGCTCACGTTAGGAGAGTAGCCACAGGCAAATTTTGGTACCGATGCTACTGTAAGATCTTGGATTAATCCCACATTTAGTTGAAGTGATTGTCAGTGCTTAAGCTATACTAGTTTAAAGTCTGAATAGAACTGAACTACCAGCCTTCTTCCAAGGCCTTGCTTCAGATGCAATTTGCTTTCACTTGCTTTTTGTGTTTTAACTACATTTGTATCTCCTTACACAGAGCTAAATTCAATGTTTTTAAGTTTAAAATATTCTTCCCAGACAAAAGGCATCCAACAAACAAGGACTGTCTTTAAATCTGGAAAATTCATCTTATGAAAATAAATATGTTGTTGTTGAATTTGGCAATGCCCATATTATCTTAGCTGGTGATCTGTTTAAGACAAATTTACTCAGAAGGCATGTAAGAATGTACAACATAAAAAACCCCACTAATTCAAGATATTTGCTTAGAAATCAAATTTTAAATACAAGTATATAATTCAAACATGAGATACTCACTGGTTGCATATATTTGCTTTACTTTGAGCCTAAACTTAAATATTAGTGGTCCACATATACTCATTTGCTTCAAAATTTTTGGAAGATTATTTTTAAATGTGAACTTAAAGCTCTTTAGAAAAAAAAAAAACCACAAAACAAACCTGAAAATCCTAAAACTTCAGATCCTTTATTTCTATCCACAAGAGGGACATCAGAGAGAAGCAGCAATATAAAATTTTCAGTACTCTCTTCTTGATGTGACATAAGCACAAAATAAAGAAATGGATCAATGTGGTGAGTCTACTTAGCTGCTGCTTCTTCTCTAGGTTAACTACCCAGGTTACTAACAAAGATGCCAAATAGGGCAGTATTTTTCTTATATTGGCTCGCTAGGAATTAGACAGACACCTAATCAAATTTCAGGTGGATTACTGAATAGCCTTAAACACTACTAGTTACCTTTTGACAGATTTCCCAGATATGCCACATCAATGAGACAGTTAATTCCCGAAGAGCCAACTTGTCTATGAAGTGCTGATAAGAAGCAGATGTCCCATTTAATTTAAGAAAGTGCAATTTTGTTCACCGAATGGCAAACTCACAGACATGCCAAGAGGAAAAGCTGGGGAATGGGAGCTAAACAATCCTGTAGGGTCAATAAAAAAAGACAGCAAAGTTCTTACGGGTGCCAAACTGGCAAGCAAATTGAAGAAAAATAATAAAAAACAATAGTAAGATCAAGATGCATTTACATTTGCAGTTACTCCCTTTCTGCCTCCTGCTCCTGACTTCCTAATATGACACCTTATTCCACACCAACACCATTCAGGAGACCTTTCTGGCTGCCAATTCCAGGACAGGATCTGTATTGCGGTTTAAGCGCTACACTTCAAGCTTGACTTGTCTATTTTTAAAAACTATTTGTGAAAGCTTTCAACTTCACATTTTTAGAAACAGGCTGGCTGTAACCCAAAACTTATTTTTGGGAAAAGTAGTGCATGGGAATCTCTACCTGAGCACTGCACTCCAAAACGAACACAAAATTCCTTCTTTTTTTAAGCAGACAAATAGAAGCAGGACCCACTGAAATCTCTTAGAGGGCCATTTTTGTAAGGACTTGTTGGAGACTCTTCTATTGTCTTTACAGAGGTTCTTCCTTTTAGAGAGAGAGAGAGAACATGCAGAAGAAGAGAAATGAGATTTTTAAAGCAATTAGTGGGAGGAATATCTCAAAGATACTGACAGAAAACAACCAGAAATAACACCCCCCAGAATGAGTGAGGCTGGCCAGGGAATGGCAGTGTGCTCCCATCAAGAGGAGGAGAAATTCTGGGAGAAGGCTGAAAGTAGCAGCTACAGCCAGTTCCCTTCGACTGAACTGTACAGAATGGTGCCAGAAAGGTCACTGTAACTGAACTCAGAAAAAGCTGTTGTTTACTGGAAAGTTACTCAATTATCATTTCTGAACTACAGGAAAACAGCCTGGACCACTGTGACATATTCTTCATAAAGACATACCATTTCTGTTCACATGGTAAGACAAAAATGTGACCTCATTTCAAGTACAGCAGTTAAAATAGTGCAATTCCTTTACAAAATATTAATTTTATAATCTCGAAATCTATTTGCAATCCCAAAAAACAGAGTAATTCAAAGTATCAGGCCTCAAGATCAAGCAAAATTGGAGATACACGATAAGAAAATTATGTAGGAATTAATAAAACAACCCTAAACCGAACAAGTATAAACAATCTAAGATAATAATTCACATAAAATCCTGCCACTTAAGTTTCTACCTACAGAATTCCAGCAAGATGTTACCTAATTTACCCCCTTTCCAATTAATCATTTTAGAAAAGTGTATGTGTACACCCATTTATGTGACGCGATGCAACATACTTCAGTAATGCCAGTATTCCCATTAGAATGACATGGGAAGATAAGCATTACCTGCAGCTCTAAAGCAGCTGGAAAGCTATCCCTAATTCTAGTCCTAGAGGTGTTATCTGTTGGGTACAGTCCGTAAGCCACTGGCTTCTTCCGAGGAAAAATAATCAATGCAAACAAGGATGTATTTGTTCTGAGCACTGACAATAAATCCTTGACCGTTCACTTCATGAAAAACAGTGATGCATTCTTTCCATTATTTCACTAAACACTTAGGTATGCCAGAAAACTGTCAGGACCCCTAAGTACGTGATTAATTTCTGGTTTCCTCTTGCTGTGTCTTAGAAAATGATCCAAGAGAATGTGGAAAGCAGCTGTAAACTGAACACTCAAATATGACCACAAGAAAAATCAAACTCACTTTGTATATCTAAAGCAGGTCTTGCAGCATTCTTTGCATTGATCCTCATACAGGTAGTGAATTAAAATGCTCAAATACTTAGTGCAGTAAAAAAAGCATAATGGACATTGAAAACAGTCTATTTTAAAGTATAAAAGTGCTTCCAGAGTATTTTAAAAGTGAAAATATAGTAACCTGAAGAAGAACATGATGCCTCACTAGCTCCTCACAACCTGGGCACTTGCCAAAATAATTCTTTCTTATCCTAATCTGGTCTAATTATTTAACTGCATATAAAATCTATTCACCACAGCCTCAAGCTGCTATCCGAGTTTCTTTAATAAGTACTGCCTGAGATATTGCCCTTTTTGAGAGTATTTTTGAGAATCCATTGGGTAACATATCATCCTGGATGTTAAAATCCCACAGCTAGACGGGATAGAAAGATAATTTTTGTAATACTGGAGAGTGAAAAGAGGGACAAAGCAGTTGGAAGAAACTTTACACTCATTCAATAAAAGGCTTTAGTGTAGGTAAATTACAACAGAAAAAACCACGTGCTTCTGTGTTAGTTTGAGCTTAGGACAGTTTCCTAAGTATCCGGAGATGAAATAACCAATCCTTTGTAAATCAAAAGAAAAGATGATAGTGACACGCATATCACTTACATAGGGAAGAAACCGCATGCCTATTTGTCTATCTTCTTTGACAGCTATACAATAAGAACATTAGGAGCCCGAGCCCTTTGCAATACCAGAATTAAGAATAATTTACGGAGAAATGGCTCATGGCTCCTTGGCAACTCTCCAAGAGCAGGCTCCTTGCCAGAGGAGGGAGCCGAAGGGCTGGCAGGGTGCTGTAACAGAGGGACACTTAGGTAATTCCTGCCACCTCCAGGTAACAGAAAACTGTGTCACTATCACCTAAGGGACAATGAACAAGTGCATCTAACTCCATTCCGTCACCAAAAACTGGTGTTATTGCCATTCCACATCCTGCTCTGAAACCTGGCTTCCATCCATATAAAATACTACTGTCCTAGGCCTGCCATTACCGTCTCGGTATCTTTCTTAGAAAAGTGAATTTATAGACAAGACATCAAATAAAACATTGACATTGTCAACTTCTTTTTTTTTTTCCAGTGGTATAAATGTACCGCTTTTAAATTCCCAGGTATGAAAACTGACAAGCCTAATGCTGCAAAAGCACATAAACCAGCCCCTACGGTAATGAGCCAAACAGAGACATATTTACGTCTCTTCCCCAACTTTATAAATATGTAAAATTAATTTATTCATTAAAATTCAAAATGAATCCTTTGTTCATTTATAGTACCTAGTTTAAAAAAAAAATCAGTAGCAGTAATAACTGAGGACAGATCTTATGTGCTTTGCAAATGTTAAAGTTAGCATCAAAACACGTTGCCTTCCATGGGTTACAAATAGCATGGGATAAAGTTTTCTAACTATTGATTTTCAGGGAGACTTGGTGCTTGAATCACTTTCAAAACCAGAATTTCATCGTCTCTGAAAGCCTCATCTATTTCTGTTCTCATACTGTGAAAACAGATCCATCTGCCAAGTTATCCCAGTAGTAACTCTGGTCTTTACCTGATACTAAAAGTACTTGATACTGAAACCACAAGTTCTGAGACAAGAGCAGCAGACTTAAACAAAAAGAGGACAAGCATCCTTTTGAAGTGCTTCAATTATGCACAAGACATCTAACACACACCCTGCTGGAAAGACCAGTTTAGCAACTTGCATCATTATTGCCACACCTCTGGGTATTTGGTGAACAGTAAACAGTACCCTTCTGATAAACACATACAGAACAGAAAAATACTTAAACCAGCGTCGTAACTTGCCATGACACATCTCTAAAGTAACTGAAACTCTTCCATCATAAACTTATTTTAGAAAGACCTCAACCCACAATAAATCTGTGGCCATCATAAAAAAAAAATAAAAAAATCAGGTATAGTAGTAAATTCTGATAAGAAAAATGTAATGTGTTTACTTCTGTTTCCATTCAGAGGCATTCAATCTTCATTCCCTCTCACCCTTCAACACTAAGCAATGTTAGCGAGAAATTTCTGTACAAGGTAGCACACTTTCCTACCTCACTTCACCTGCTCAAATTTATTTCTCCAGGTAAGGAACACACCGAGAGAAAACTGAAGCTGCAGAGCAATCATACCTTTATATGCTCCAAAACGGCTGTTGCAACATTTGTGTGAAGATCAATGAGCCTCTTCTTTTCCAGAAGTTCTGGAAGAGAGCTGAAGAGATTAAATACAAACTAACCTGCCAAGTTGCACAACTAGTTGAATTGTGTTGTATACAGCCGGTACAAAAAATTTAGAGAATCATAGAACAGTTTGGGGTGGAAGGGACCTTTAAAAATTATTAAAATCTAAAATTATAGAACACAGTAGGATTGGAACTAAAAAATTACAAAGTATAGATATAATGATTCTCATAAAAGAAGGATGTGATCCACATGTAATGTAGTAAATCAGGTTTTTACCTTGACTCGCAAAGTATACACACCATGTTGGTAATTTAATATTCCAATTGAAATCTTGTGGTCAACAACAATTTTGCTTACCTAAACAAATAATCTACTAGAATCATGCTTTACATAAGCACCATTTAGTTCATGCCTGACACATATAAAAGTGTCAATATCTGCCAATTAATAGTATCTGTCAAATAGTACCAAATAATGTCAAATAATTATCAAGTAATAATATCTGTCAAAGAAACACAGAATCTCTGGATATCCTGGAATTTGTCACAGGTGATTCTGCACAGAGCACAATTCACAATTGAAATCTTTTCTTTTGTGAAATGGGAAACCGAATGGTTAAGTTTACTTTGTAGAAAATCTGTTATTTAAGGTGTTGTGATTGACACTGTTGTGATTTTCACTGCAGGCACTTGGGCATCACCTGTATAAAAGACTGCTCAGGGTCTATACGCTTTCACATCCAAAAAACATCAGTCAACATCTGTCAACAGTCAACCTCTTACTCAATTTAATAACAAGCTGATGAGAAGGCACTTAATGTCACTGACTGCATGAACCATGAGGTTAAACAACCATACTTTCTTTCCTCCTTTAAGCACTTATAAAATCAATGTTATCTACGATGATTGGCCGTTAATGACCTTAGAGCTCCAAGGTGATTTGCAATCTTTTCCAAAGGCAGTACATTTTTTTTAAAAAGGAACAAAAAAAAAAAACCCACAAAAAAAAAAACCAAAAAACCCCCCCAAACAGACAGACAGGAGATCCTCTATGTTAAAATCTCTAGTTTTTAATTACTAATAGATATTCCAAAGTTTTCTAGAAATTGTAAAGCATAAGACAACTCTGAAGGGTACGTTCTTCCTGCTAGCAGATGTTGGACAGCAAACCAGCAAAGCCTAGTTTAATTCTTCCAGCAGAAATTTGACTAAATGGAAGATCTTAATGGTATTTGGACTTCTCAGCATAACCCTAAGGATTAAAGCTGAAACATTGCAATAGGAGAGTTTACTATGTTATACATTTTTCTGAAGAGGAACAAGATTTTCCTTAATAATGCCAGATTACAGAAAACAGTCATATAAAGGCTAACTGAACAGAAAACCTTCCTGATGAAGCTTTAGACATATGATAATAATTTGTTTTGCTATCAGTTCAAAGCATTTGAGGCTTGTCACTTTCATACTTTGTTGTCTTAATCTGAAAATCAGCATCTCAAGAAGCATAAAACTTTAAAACTTTGTAGGGGGAGCTTGGAAACATCTGCTCGCTCTTCTGAAACTGTCTGATCCATGACACATCCTGTGTAATTTCAATGAAATTCTAACCAGGGCACAGCATAAAAAACAACCTTGGAAACTCACAGAGACAACAACCTAATGCAGACACATGCTGGATTTCACAGGAGACTGGGCACGTCACCACATCTAGAATAATTATCATTCCTTCCTCCTTCTGATTGGGGTCTTAGTGAAAGGCATCAAACTGAACATCTCTCTTCTCCAAAGCATCAGGGGAATGGAAAACAGATTTATAATGAGTAACAAGTTCAGATCTCAAATTTTCAGTGTAATTCATGGTGGCTTCGTCTCCAAAAGCAGGAGAGTAGATTTCCCATGCAGAGTTCTAAATGACTATGATCTTGCCAACAGATGTTACAGTAACTACATTAGTCAAGATGTAATTAATTACACACTGTGCAAAGCAAGCAGATGCTTCAGGAAGTGGATTTCGCCGAATTTTTTTAAGGAAGGAATGCAGAGGTAGGTAGCTGAGTTTTTCTGGAAGGCTGTAAGCAAACCGATGCTGAACTTGGGTTACTCAGCCTTGCTGAGGAAACACTCCAAAACCACGTGTAAAGGGCTCACACACGCATGCTGCGGACGTTACATGTGCATAGTTACTTGTCTAGGACATTGCATTAAACTTTACCAGAATTAAAAAGCATTTAAACTCTACTGTTGATCTAAATAGCCTACTTTTAAAGCTACTTATTTCAAAGGATGCTAAAAGTGAAATGACAGAAAGAATTACAAATTGTTCCAAATTAATTAACAATAATGCATAATTGACTACTTACCTGACAGCTGAAGTCAGCTTAGCTGTATTATCAGAAAGCATACTTATTGCTCCTTCATCCTCGCCTTCTATACCCTAGGTTTTGGAAAGAGGAATAATAAGAGTCATAATAAATACAAAATTTGCACATGCAAATATAGTCAGTAAATTCAGAACCTATTTTCTCATAATGGTATTAAGATCTGGATTGTGTTTTACAGTTAGTATGGAAGTTACATACAGGGAGGTGGTGGAGTCACCATCCCTGGAGGTATTTAAGAAACGTGTAGACGTGGCTCTTCAGGGCATGCTCTAG
>JAOQGH010000040.1:35416604-35434134 GCA_025769975.1 Gallinago jamesoni | reverse complement strand
GTGGCTCTTCAGGGCATGCTCTAGTGGCCAAGATCATTGGTTTGTGCTGGGGTGTTGTGTGTGGGGTTTAGTTGGTGAGTGTTTTTTTTGTTTGTTTGTTTGTTTTTGTGTGTTTTTTTTTGTTGTTGTTGTTTGTTGTTTTTGTGGTTTGTTTTTGTTTTGTTGTTGTTGTCTTTTTTCTTTTTTCTTTTTTTTAATGTGGTTAGACTCGATGATCTCAAAGGTCCCTTCCAACCACTAAGATTCTGTAAATGCAACGCCAATAAACACAAGAAATTGAACCTTTCCATGAAATATAGTACTTCTAGTCCTACTTTTAAGATTTTATTATGCCTAAAATTCAGCACATGCTGATAATTTTTGGGGGGTGTGTGTGTGACAGAGTGAGCTAAGCATCTCTCCGAGTCCTATTATGTTTTACATAAAGCACATGTAGGTAATAAAACTTACCATGATACCTTTAAGTCTTTTGACTTCATCTTCTTGGGCTCTGTAGGATTCCAGCTCTTGCTGAACAGACTCAGCTACCTCTGGAAAAGGACTGATGCAATACTCTGCATTAGGCTCAGCTAAATCAACAAATCAAAACACTAGGACCAGATAAGTTGTGTGATCAAGATGATCATGAAAACATTTTTAAAAATGTCAATACACAAGTGACCCAGCAGTATCAAATCTGTGAAAATAATGACATCTTACTAGAGGCTTACTTAAGCTTTCTAAGATACATTCACTGCTTTCAATGTTTTTATAGAATTTTGATAAGAACAATTTTGTTCTCTGTAACAAAAAGCTAATATGACAATGAATATTGACAATGATCATTCCTTAAAAAAACCCCACCAAAATTCAAAAGTATTTTCAAAGCAGCTTAAAAATAGAACTACCACAATATGAACAATACTTGGAATTTATATTGACTAAATTAATATAAACTTTGTACCTATACAACTTACCTGCCCTTATGCTTTTGCCAGAATTTATCTGATGCGGTTAAATCATAGGACTTCTTATTTTTTTTCTTAGGTCTAGCACCTGCTGGAGAACTTTCTGTTCCTGCTGATTCTTCCAAGTTAACTCTATACAAATGGAAATCCTTAAAAAAAAAAAAAAAAAAAAAAAAGGAATCTTATGGAAATATTTGACAGATTTTAATTAGTTAATTTGCTTTTTATACTCAACCAATTCTAACACAGCTATTACGATTTCCTAAGAGGGCAGGAAACAGTTCACTAACTAACTAGATAATATCATCCGCAATGTAAGAACTCCAACATAACTCACTTTTATTGAAAAAACACCAAACAAAGGAACAAATTATCTCTTATTATCTCACATGCAAGCAATCTCCTGACACTGACCTCTGAACATTGCTTTCTGTATGGAAAATAAAGTATTTAGCAATAACTGAGATCTAACACCCGACCCAAACTTTACAGTAATAAAAGTTTCTGTGTTGCAGACAAAAAAGGTTTCTAAGGGTGAATTTGACTTATAC
Source organism: Gallinago jamesoni (assembly GCA_025769975.1). Taxonomy (NCBI): domain Eukaryota; kingdom Metazoa; phylum Chordata; class Aves; order Charadriiformes; family Scolopacidae; genus Gallinago; species Gallinago jamesoni. The sequence goes on along the minus strand of JAOQGH010000040.1, from coordinate 35,432,636 downwards.
AACAAATGTATCAAAGTTGCAAAGAAGCTCATGACATCAGCAACGGGACCATCCACTGTGAGGACTATTTAGCTAAACCTTCACAGCTCTTTCCCTTATTTTGAAACATTAGTGAAACAGTGAGTGCATGATCAAGCCACAGTTTGCAACAAAGCTGCTATTTCTCCGTACAGCTTTTCTTCTCCCACAGATACATGAACCTAGAAACTACATCTTTTTGGTGGGTGAGGCAGTTACGTCAGCACACTGCTCCCTGGACATTGGACTGCTTCCTTCCCCATTACTTTTGCCACGGACAACTCTGTATTTTCTGCAGCACACACTATTCCCTCTGGTTTTCAACAAAGATTAACAAGTCACTTCCTGACTCGATCTTAATTCTTTTCAAGAACATTTAAAATTTCAAAGCTGCTCTTTACTTGGCAAATAATGATGAAGAGAGTCAAATCTTCAATTATACAGAATCTGTCATGAATGTTTTAGAATAGATATTTTTTCCAGAAATAAAACTCTACTTCATTATGTTCATTACAGTATACAGAACTAGATCACTCTAAGTGAAATTGTCAAATAAAATGTTTAAATGTTTCTAGTTATCCCTTGGCAGATTTCACACTTGAATGAAATACTCAATGAAATACTATCAATGCTCCATGCCAGAACAGCAACAAAACCAAGCAGATACTCAAAGGAGGAAATACACGCAGTGAATGAGCACAAACCTTAGAAGATGTGTAATGTTTCAGGAAAAAAAAAAAAAATTTTGCAGGTACATATGTTCAATAGAAACTTATAGAAAAAAAATCATTTGACTTTAAATTCAGCTGTAATTTTTAATGCAGATCTATATTTTGGCTCAATTTAACTTGCAAGTGACCTGTGTTTTCAAGTTAGTTTTGGCATTTACAGGGGTTTTACCAAAATTATTCTTATTCATCAGCGTTCCTTCTTTACCTCCCCATTTTGTCTTTGTAAGGCTTTCTATGCATGCTTCCCACTTTTCTGTATCCACTCCTAAAAGGTTCTTTATTTAGAAACGGGAATCTCTTCATACAAGTCTGGTTATGTGTAGAAATACACCATTATCATCTAAACGGATGGAATACACAACTTTGTGGCTCGGTTGAGCACCGCACTGAATTCCTGGACTACAGTAACTAAGAGCTTAAATGGAAAACAATTTATTTAAAAGTACAGTTTATATAGTCATCACCTTGGTAACACTTTCAAGGTTACTATTTATGGCCTTTTAAATGGATACCATGGTTATTCCATGAAATATTATGCTCAGTATATGAAGAACCTGGCATGCTTGCTTTTAAGGTGAGTAACTTGATTGGTTTTGAAATTAAGTTTTTGCCTTTGACATGGAATCACAGGCCACTTGATTATAATTTCACTAGACAAATTCATAATCCTATCAACTCAGTCAAGAATTAGATGCAACATTTAACAGGTTGTTCCAGAGAAACTACTGAAGCCTGATGCACTATGGACAAATATCCAAGGACCCTCAAATCATTCTTCTAGTGTTACTTCAACACCCCTCTATATTTGTAGCACTAGTTGTCCTTAGCTTCTGCTACATCTTTGATCCCTCCACACCCTGATGCACCAAAGTCCTACCCCAGCATGTGCCCAAGGCCACCAGACACTGCCTTCCCTACCTGACAGCTGAGCAGGAGGCAAACACCTTGTAAGTGAGCATTTGCTGATTAAATGGCTGGCAGGTACCAAACTCAAGTGCCTGCAGACCTTGTGCAATATTATTTACACCTGTGAAAATTCTAATTTGAGTTTCTATCCCCTGCCCTTTCACTGATTTTCAAACTAAACCTGTAGAAATTCAGTACTTCTATTTGCAACTCTCCAGCCAGTTCAACAGGTATTGGAGAAAACACAGTGCAAGCCGTGTTTTTTTCATATATGCCTTTCCTAAATAAACCAGGCCAAAAATTGTTTATTTGCAAAAAGAACCCTTAAGTTTAAGAGGAAGGGACTTTTCTTAAGGAATAAATTACATAAAACAAAATTTCAAAGTGTCCTAAAACATCCCATTGGTGCTAAAATATTTTCATTATAGCTATGCAAGTTTCTGGACGGCACTATATGTATGACTATACAGTTCACAAACAACTTTGTATACAAACACATATATGCATATACATATTTTCTGTATTCCTCCAACAGCCTCTATAATAAACCCAAAATATTTCTCAAAGCTAGATACTGAAATGATTTGCACAACTCACTCCACAGTATAAAAAAGCCTCCAGATAGCAATTACTCTTACTCATATTATCTTCTATGATTTACTCTGTAACTATATGTGAAATGCATAAATCTTAGGTAAATTAGTATTTACTTTCATTCCAGTTCATTTCTTTTACTGCTTTTATAAAAGAAACTTGAGGAAATACAAGTGGTTTAAGACTATCTGAATTTCTAAAAACTTATTAAAAAGATCTGGTTTAGATTCCTCACAGTAGGGTCAGATACCACTTGGTATCTCTATATTGAACACTTACACCACCCTGTGGAGAAAACCAGAAATATGTATTTTTAGAAATTCAAACATACTAAAATTGTTTTAAAAACTCATTGAAAGCATCTGTTTTCCAAAACTTAATTGCACTTAATGGAGTTTGTATTTTACATAACATAGGAGATCATGAACTACTGAAGAAAAAGCTACGACTGCTGAATTGCCCATATTTCAATATCAAGATTTCAACTTTTTAACCATTTTAGAAGTTATTGCTAAATAAACTGTCTAGAGAAAATCTTCAAAGTAGCTTTTTACTAAACAGCTTCCAAATAAAACAGACAAAACAAATTTTGGATTAAGAGAGAATCTGGTACTAATAGCAAACTGAGTGAAAAAATAAGTTTTGGTAACAAAATCAGATTTATTCTTACCAGAACATCATGCACTAAAGCTTGGTATGTCCAAGAATGATGTAGAGGAGTTGCTAAATCTATGTTTCTGTCAACAAGGACTAATAGAGGCCTTTGGAAGCTGAAAAGATGACACTGTATTAGTATTTCTTTAAACATGTTTAGAACACCCCAGTACCATCGTGAGTACCATATCCCTGAGGGGGTAATAAGCCCCTTTCCTACATCATATTTCACAGTAAAAAAAGCTAAATTGCCTCCTGCAGAGCACCTCCAGCCTTCCCCGAAGCATCTGGGGCTGATCACTGCAAGAAATTCCATGACTCGCTGTCTTAGTAATGATAAAACTTTTATTTTATTTTGTACTAAGTGAAATTATCAATGTATAAATATTGACTAGAAGTCAAAATACTAACTAGATTTTTAGGTATTACCAAATATCTCTTCACGTGAATACATATTTCAGTTCCAAACAACTCTCCGAGTGGGTAGTATTTGACCTTAATCCCCATTATGAACCTCAAATATAAAATATCTCTCAAGGGTTTTTCATTTCATTTTTCTCTTTGCTTTTATATGAAGTCCATAAAGGAAAAAAATACGGACTTCTGAGATGCACTGTAGTAATTCCATCAATACTAAATTTTTTGGAAAAAAAAATGCAAAGATGCCAGAATGTCTTGGTTTATGGCTACATGAAAAATTTATAGTGGAGATAGGAAGGCTGTGAATTGAAAGAACATTATTGCAACCACTTCCCTTAAGCACATTAACTCTAGAGTAAATGTGATTGCTAAATTACAGCATATTTGAGCAGAGTAAAAGCATGTTAATTCCATGCTCTCTATCTCCTTGCAGTATTTTCATGTAGACTTATTATCCCAGGAGCCTTAGTCATCTGATTCTGAAAACCAAACTAAAGATCTGAAGCCATTTAACTGGTTAAAGATTCCCATGTTTCCCTTTCCTTGCATTTTGATTTTCTGAGGGTAACCCTACTATCAGGAAAACAAGCAACACATCTGAAGGAAAAACAGTGGTTACAATTCAGTTCCCATGAAAATGAGAGGACTGGTATTTCACAGCTATTCTCTCTCCTAATATCTTTCAATCCCATCCTATTTTGCCACCCTTGATGGTTTTTTTCCTGTTTTTTATCCCAGTTCTGCTCTTAATTTGAGATAAAAATATGACTATTTTATATCCAGTTAGGAGATCATAACTATTTCCTTCAGCTACAGCCTTCCTGATACATCTCATCTTTTCATGTACAGTGCAAACTCCTGTAATAGCCCCACAGGCTGCCTTGGCAGCGTCTATCTGGGGACACTATTCAGGGCAGGCAGACATCCACAATGTCTTTTCTCACCCCTCTTTCCCTTCAAAGGATTCAAACGGTCACGACTATCCTTAACTATCTAATTATCCTTAAGCAGTCCTCCTCTGGTAGATATAGGGATCAGCTGAGAAACGTTTGCTTTTGATAACAGTGCTCTCAAGTGAGAAAATGGGTATTTCTTTCTTTTCGAGGGATTAAATAAAGGTTGCTTACAGGCACATCCAGACAGCCGACTCCATATTGGAGTCCCGTAAATCCAGTGTATTTGCAGGAGCCTAGTTCTTGCTGGGTTTAGAGGGTGAACAAAATTACCTGATTCATTAAATAATTTTTGTCTCACTGTCCTAGGACTACACACTCATTAGCTCTGAAAGTGTTAAAACTGGTTATACTAAGAGATTGGAAAACTCCCTTAAGAGTAAATAATTTTTTTAATATAGAACTTGAACCAAATTCCTGTAGACACAGTTCTCAATACTGCCATGACTTATCCTAATGAGGGATTTCATACAACTGAAATACAAAAAATAAAAACACATAGTAACTACTAACACCGTACCTGAACTGGCCAGCTCCAAGTGTATCACCTGTAAAAAGACTGTTTCTGGCATCTCTTAGATTCTCTCTGAGCTTCTTATCTAATTTCTGTGTGAAGGAAAAAACAAACCAGCTTTTAATAAACCAATGGTTTCCTAAACTTTTCGTCTGATCAACATTTTAAGATTTATAGTGCTATTCTGTAGTTTATAAATGCCTCAGCTGCAGGAAGCCTAGGTGCACTGCACACCGGGAAGAGAGAAATCTCTTCCTTCAATTTTCTCCCTCAAGCATTTATACCTGTAACCAGGACTACAAAAATGGTATTTCCTTTAGGTCCACTAATCTTCTCCCAAGCAATTAGCATCCTCTCCCTAAACATGCAAATAGAAAATACCAGCAGGAAGCACAAGAGGGAACCACAGCAGAGGCAGACGCTGCCACATTAAGCGTTTTATAAAGCTGAGACTCCCCTCAGCATGATAGAATGCACGCTGAATGCCTGGGTTTAATGAGTAGTAAGGCTTCGCTGGCAAAGAAAGATGTGAGGAATACACAAGAAACGAGGCTCAGTGACTCCTAATGGAGACAGTGCTATGGAAATTTTTAATTGTGAACTTCATCCTGACTTGATGATCAAGTTCAATGTCAGTTTACTTTGATATCGTAAAAATGTCTTCTACTTACGAAGTTTCCCAGTAAGATAGCTAAATATTTCTTAATAAGACACACAGAAAAACCCAGGCCAGACAGCCATGTTTTAAACTGTGTAGATGTAACTTAATGATTGTAATTATAGCGCCTGTTAGAAAATCTGGATAAACTCTAGATTAGGAATGATTATTCATGTTTAAAGATTCTCATCAGCTGATTTCATAATATTACAATTTCTACAGATGAATTCCATTAAATCATGAAGGAAAACTGGTGTATCTCCTTTCCAGTTTTATTTCCTTCATAAGGAAAAGGATACAATGACACTAAATCTCTGCCAAGTATTGAGAAAAGTAAACTAGCTGTTAGAAAAGTTTGAAACAATGATACTCGTTCAGAAAAGAGTTTCTTACCACTGCCACCATTTCAGCTGCAGTTCCTCTTGAGCATCTGATTATAGGAATAGCTCCTAATAAAAGATATATTGACTTCTACTTGCATTATAATTTTCACATTATAAGTTAATGTATTTTTCATAAAACAAATTTTTAGTAACATTCTGAAATGGAATTTTTCAAGTGGACAATACAAACATATATTAAATTTCTCTCTTGCAGATTTTACCTATGAAACAAAAATTATGTTATAGAAATATTAAATAAAGTTTTACAAAAGTTAAGTGAATACCTCATACAGGAATTTATGAGAAGTAGAGTGTACACGAGAAAGACAGCTAAGGTACTGTGGAGGGGACAAACTGTCTCATACAGAAGCATTAAAACTCAGTTTCAAAAGGTTAGAACTCCCTTGAAAACAATAATATTAAGTACTATAACACCACTGCTACCACAATATAACAGTTATAACTCACTAGAGGGTGAAGTTATTTTCAAAAACACATTTTCCACTGACTTTCACACTTTCCATTGGCTTTCAGGTTTCAGGTTTCTTTAGCTACTGTTTCTCATCTATATAAATATGAAAATTCCAGTAACATAGAGTTTAAGTGACTGAGTAAAAGAGATGTAATTTGCATCACACTAACACTTGAAAGAACTCAGTATGTCCAAGGGAATGTCTCTCGAACAGACTGCCCCTTGGTGATTCCCAGCTCTCCTTGTAGGAATGCTAACTCAGATTGACTGATTTCAGTGACAACATAGATTAAATGTCACCACTACGAAAAAATGTATGAGCTAAGTATCAAGAAAACTCACAATAAACTAAAATAATTTAATATATCTTCTTACTCCTTGAGTTAGTTAGATCTTTGCAGGGTTTGTGTGAGGGTTTTCCTTGTTTTTTTTTCTGTAGGCTTTGGTGTTGTTTTTTTTATGAGCTACAAATCCAAACTCAGAGCATTATTGATCTTCATTGCAAACTAAAATTTTGTAAAAACAGTGAATCCAAACCTTTGCATCTCAGTATTCTTCTCTCATTAACACTGAAGACTAAGATTCAACTCTCATGTCGGACAGCCTTTATTGCCTTTTGCAGATGTATAGCAATGATTTCAGCAAGATCATTAACTCACCCTGCAAACTATTAAGATTTCTGTCACAGATCTAATTCTGCCTTTGCTATATGACATCATTAAACTGCTTATCTCATTGAATATGGATCTTTTCTAAAAGGAAAACATATATAAAACATGCTAGAATTTGAAAACTTACCAAGTGTGACAAAAAAACAGAAGAGACTATCAACAATAGTGTCCATTATAGTTTCCATTTCTGTGTCCGTTATATCTGGTCGATTAATGGCTAAAACAGTGTGGGAAAGAGTTAAGAATAGGGTTAAAGAAGTTTATGTCACTTTTCTACCAAGAAAGTGATCCTCCCCTTACCTAATGGCTGTTAATGGCCAACAGCTGTTGTTGAAGAAGAGATCAAAAGGTGAAATGCCCCTCTTAGCACACCCATTAGTTTCTTTTCCCCTCCCCCACCCTTTTTTTTTCCTTTATTTTTTTGAGCAAAAAAATGGGAGAACTTAATTATTGCTCACTGTATAAGGTCAAACATGACACATTCTTTTCCAATTATCTCTGACAATGCATACTGTAATTTCTTGATTATCATTACTAAAAACCTCCCAGAAAACCATGTTACAGAACAGAAATGCCCATCCAGTTGGAAACCATTTTCGGATGTAAAATCCTCAAGAATTAACTGTGTAATTTAAAGAGAATTCCTGTCTGAGGTTATCTATACTTAAAGATTCTAAATCCTACCCATTTTATGGGAGATTCCTTTTTTTTTTTCTTTTTTTTTTTTTAATAAATTTACTGTCAGTCTCTAGGTTAAATTCCCAAGTCATAAAACATTTCACACTACAGATATAAAGATCTCCCTCACTTATTTAGGTCAGAACAAGAGACACATAACAACATTTCTCTTAAATAATTAACACTGACAAGATTATAATAGCTAACAGGAAACATCAAACCTAATTTTATCACAGGTCTCAAGTCAAGCACTATCAGCACACAAGTCAGGGTTCATGTCATAAATCCCATCCTCCTCTGTTTTATTTTACCTTTAAAAATTTCTCACATAATTACTTGTCTTATACTCTTTCTTCAAAAATAACTTCAAAGCTCAGAACATTAATAAGCCTTCCATCCCAAATTTATGCATGGACAGCCATAATCATTCCCTAACTTTAAAGGTTTGGGTTTTTTTCCCAGCTTTTGTCCTCTAAGAACTTTAGAGAGATGGATTATTTTAGCAATTTCTATCAGCAGACACAGTAAATCAAACTTTTTGCTAGGCTGCTAGGATGACAACAGCAACAGAAGCGCCCCCTTCTCCCCTCCACTATTTTTTTATTCTGAGTTCAAGTTTCTGAACTATCAGCACCAAAAAAGGCAGACTGCTCCCAATATCTATTTTTCTGTAATGACAAAGCTTTGAAATTAGCTGGGGCTATCATTCTGTATTTATCTCCAACTAATGGTCTCCCTTGCCTTTCTCAAATTTAAAATTTAATTCTCTCCCTGTTATTATGTTTAAGGTACTCATTTATGACATTGCAGTAATCTGCATATTGTCAGTGCCTTCTAATTTTGTGTAACACACACATTTTATGAGCACATTCTTTTATTTTTTGTACCATAGCAATCAATACAAATATTCAATATTACTGCTCCTTAGGTCAACCTTTGAGAAACTCCACTAATAATGTTTCAGCAAAATGTTCTATCACTATTCTCTATATTCCTCTCTCTGCACTGTAACAAGCTTTTTGGGGATGCATGTATTACATAAAAGCAAGCTTTGTTCTCCTACATTTTCTTGTTATTTTACAAAACTGATCCAAATTTGATGAAGAAGCATTCAAATAGCATCAAACTGGATGCCAGGAACATCAACTCTATACCGCTATTATCCATTTACTCTTCCTTCAACACAGTCGTAGGAAAACAGAACCAGAGGGAGCCCAAGGGATTATCTAGTCAGTCCCCTTGCCCAAAGATGAGTTAAACCTATTTATTCTTGTGACTAAACTAATTCCCAAAGCCTCTCAGTCATGAAAATGCCATAATGTTTATAGGTAATCTATTCTAATATTTCACTATCTTTAGTATTAGAAAGTGCTCCTAATATCTGGCCAGAAACTTTCTTGTTGCAATTTAAGCTCATCACTTCTTGTCCATTACTACATGAACAGAGAGAATGTGTTATCTCCTTTCTGACTGTGAGAGCCTTTTACATAATTGAAGAATATTATCATGCTTATCTGTCCCACCATTACCTCTCTGTAAACGCAGTCATACAGCCAGAAAATCAGAAAACTGAAAATTAGCCATTTTTGTTACATTTGTTCTTATTTCACCCATTAAGCTCCATGCGTGGCCATGCAGTGCTGATGCGAGAACAGCAGCCCCCTTTCATCACCATCAGATTTACATTGACTTACATAGCTTATGAAGCTATACACAAACTGGCAGTTTCCTGCTAGAGTTACTCTACAAAGGCAAGAAAGATGACTTTTTCTGCGGCCCTGCACTCCTACTGCCTACCTGTGTCAGATCCAGAGCTCACACAGCAGGATGGATCTGCCCAGGGCTCTAATGGAAAACTAACCACTTGCTATGGGAGATTAGATTTCTGTTCCATCAACTTTTGGAAATAGCCCACTTCTAGATTGGGTTAAACATAGTGTGAAACCATGTGTCATGTAGCAAATTTCAGCAGCCCAACAGACCACACAGAAACCAAGGGGTGCAAAACATTTTCAGTCATTTTAATTCAAATTCCTTGTTAGCTAGCAGGAATGTTATGAGAACCAGTCAAGTATCCTTACATACAAACATATCACAAAACAATTACTAAAACTCCTAAGAGCAGTTTTAGTAAAAGAAGTTTGGTTTTCAGACAAAAATGCCCTTCATTCTGACAATGGAATCGATCCCCAGTGTGACAGAACTCAGTATTATAGATGCAGTTTTAAAGAAACTTAGAAATTTAAAGAATTTAGAAAATGGGCAAAAGAGGAGAAAAATCTCACTGTTAAATGTTAGACATATGGAGACTTCTCATCTCCACTTGGTCACTAGCCAGTATTCAGTGCATTCAAATAGATCAGGAATTATCTGTGTGACACTGTGCAGACACTGTGACTACACTAAAGTAATGAGGAGCTGCTGCTAAAAAAGCAGCTTGCCTCTTCTTGCCTCTGACATACACACTTCTGCCGCTTCCCTTGCATTGGGTTTGTAGATCACACACGTGAGCTGGTATTTTCTGTGGAATGAGTCAACTGGATAAACACTCTGCAGCTCCAAAATTACTGATTCTGATGTAAAAGGAGAAGATAAGGGAAACTGCAGCAGGGGCAGCAAGATGACCCACCCTGTAATAGCTAGCTATTTGAGCAAGAGGGGCAGGAGAGGCAAAGTGATCGTCCTCTATTGATTTAGCATCTTGAATGGGTCAGGGGAGCATAAAAATCAGATCAAAGGAGGGGGGAAAACCATGTGGACAATTACGACAACTATTATATATATTGACTTGAGTTGCTGCAGCACTGTAGTTGTAGAGGTAACTGACTTAAGGCAGCCACTCAGTTTTCCTGCAAGGTTCCAAAACAGCTCCAACAGAATTCTCAAGAAAAGAAAAAAAGATTTCCACGAGGCTGACTTCACTTCTCAAAGGCCACTCTGAGACTTCATGAAGAAGCAGATGTGCCTGGCTCACACAAGCAATCAGCATTTCTAATTTTCTAGAATGCCCTTTCCCAGATTCTTCTCTGTGCCACTCCAGCCCCTAACCATCTCTCCTTGCACACCCCCCTTGTCTCCGCATCTTGAATAACAAAAGCAGGTGCTGACTGTTCACTGTCTAGAAGATACAAGAAACCCTAGCAATTAAAATCACCTTTCTTGCTTTGCAGTCCTTACAGGAACTTTCCAACTGACTGTTCACACAGAAACAAAACACTTATAGTCCCCTCTGCAGTTCTAAAGTAATTAAGTGTTTTGTGGTGTGTAAACACCACAGTCACCCACGCTACCTACATGTGCAAACAATACAAAATTTTTCCTATACTACATAGAATCACAGAATGGTTTGGGTTGGAAGGGACCTTAAAGATCATCTAGTTCCAACCCCTCTCCCACCAGACCAGGTTACTCATTATTCCATGTATAAAAAGACCTACTATCCATGTATGTCTATACCACAGTTTTGCTTTACTAAATTTGTTATTTAAAAATACATAATTATATTTTCCAGTATTGCAACAGCCATCTAGTAAAGATGCTGAAGTTAATATCTAAGAATTGCTTCCTTCATGACTTTAACCTACACGTCTAACAGATTATCCTGAATTCTGAGCAGATCAAAGTAAAATAAAATTACAGCTTGGTACTACTTCAAAAGTAAATTTCAACTTTAGACACTCCAGTATTAATTTTATACAAATTTTACTTACCACGATAAGAAACAAGTTCTTTGTTTTGGTTACACAATACGAACATGTCATCTTCTAAAGTAATAAAATTAAGATATTGATCAAACACCTACAAACCAAGGAATAATGGTCAGAACAGTCCAGAGTAAAGCATAAAAAAAAGCCCCAAACCTATCTCTAATTTGTTGCTACTTCTCTTTGAACTTTTTGCAGAACCACCTACTAAAAGAAAAGATACCTGTACATTCAGGAAAAAAATTAAAAATTAAACCTCTCTATAGCATAAACTGTTAATGAAAATAATTAGTTAATAATTTGCAGGTTTTGGTACAGACACTCAACAAAAAATAAGAAGGTACATACCTGATACCTGTCTATAAATCATATAGGATTGTACTAAGTAACAATATGTACATATGAAATACCCCACCAATGAAGTACACTGCCTATTTAAAATGACAACTGCATTCATACCGCACTTTTTGAGTAATTCCGAGCAAAATCCTCTCCCTGTTATATATGTAGCAGAGGTACTCATTGATCTGGCGAGATAGAGAATATTCTGAAACCACTATACTTCCCCTTATCATTGAGCACAAGCTCTTGGGCTTTTGACTAAGCTGAAGCGTAGTACTGAGCTGCATCACTGAAAAGACTGTAGATTTGCTTTTTTCCCCCCCAGTAAATCTATGCCTGGCAATAAACCTAGCTAAACACTTGTTTTGCTCATGATTCAGTCAGAAAAGCTGTCAGAAGTGGCCATGTATGAATGCAATAACACCTGTAATGGCAGCATCTTTAACATTAGAGACTGACAGATTTTCTTACCTTTGCCACTTGAGTTACTGCATTAGCACCTATGGCAGCATTTGCAATATCTTCCAGTTTACTTCTCGAAATGGCAGAAATAAAGTTTAAATAATAAGATTCATAAAGCTGGTTTCGAAGATCCTAAAAGGAAGGAAAACCACAACTTTTTCCTGAATAAGTACTATTATATTTCTGACTAATTAAAAAACATTCTTACTTTTACTATGTGATGTTCCAATTATCCACAGTCAAACTAAAATTTTGGAATGTTCCTACAGCCCTGTAGGCAGTGTGTTGACTACATAACTAGCTATAACTAACCTAACACAGAACTGCAAAAACCAGGAAATGAAATTTAAGATATCAGATAGTTACTGCTACGCCACGCACAAAAGCACCCTTTGCTCTTCTTCCTACCTTTGGAGAAAACGACAGCCTTCTATCAATTCCTCCCAGAGAATGTGAAAAAAATAGGTTATTCTAGCCCAATACCCCCCAGCTCAAAGTAGAGTCGAATAGAGCAAGTGGCTCAGGATCGTGTCCAGCTGAGGTTTGAACATCCCCAAGGATGGAGACTTCACAAACTCTCCAGGCAATCTATCCCAGCATTCCGCCACCCTCAGTAACATAGCATTTTCTTATCTTTAAATGGAACTACCTACTATATCTATATCTATACTACCTATAGATTTGTGTCCCCTGCCTCTTGTCTTTTCACTCCCCAAATGCTCTCTCCAAAACACAGAAGACACATTTACCCCTCCATTTTCTGGGAAATCAAAGTTTGGCAGGTAAAAATTTTGGGAAATATTTTTATGACAAATATGTGCTAATATGTAAAAAATGCAAGCAAAGGTGATCAGACATGACCAAGAACTAGATACAGAATGGTCACACTCTGGTGAGTGCAGGATTAGTTCACACACTCTTCCTCTGTTGGATCTGCTCATTTGAAACATTCACCATTCAAGTTACCTGGCACATTCTGTCAATATTTTCTTCTGTTGGCATTACGAAGTAAACAGCTGGAACATCTGGAATAGCATCCCGATCTGAATGCAAAAGCCTGAAAGGCAGAAAAAGTACATCTCTAATGTGTTCCTCCTCTAATTTGGGTAAAATTATGTAAGCTAAAGAAATTATTTATTTCTACAGGCACATTTAATTTCCTACAATTTATCCTTAGATTTAGCCAGATTTTAGCAAGTACAAAACATGAAAAAATAGCAAAATTGCATTTGTATAATTTTTGGCTGAATATATTAATAGAGGTCTCCACATTTTATTCAAAGCTTGAGAAAAGGCTTTGCAAATCTTCAAAAATAAATTAATCCATTCAGAGGAAGGTAAAATACTCCATCCACAGGGTATATATACCAATCATTAATTGTTTACATAACAAAAAACCTGAATCTCTCATACTATTAAACTTGCCTTTCCTCATTAAAACAAAGATAGGTGAGGTGCTTACACATTTCCGCTGATCTGTTAACATATTAAACCGTGTTTCCATTTTTAGCCTTCACTTAGTAAAAGTTAATAAACTTTTGAAAAAAAAAATCCGTATTCAAAGATCCTCCATGACTACTACCACAGCTAAGGAGTGACAATGAACTAAATAAATGTAATCTGGAGAAAGAGAAATCTCTTTAAATAATCTCTAAACATTCCCTATCTTTGGCAAGAGACAGTTAAAATCTATGTGTATAAAGACAAGCAGAGAATATGCCAAAATAATTTAAAGATATACGAATACAGAGGGAATTGTACAGAGAGACTCCCCAAAACACTTACTGGATAATTTTTATTTTTGATCAGAGGCCTCCTTACTTAGTAAGAATTCCTACTGAAAAGCATCTGGAATTACCTTTCCCCTCCCTGATTCTGAATAATACCAACCTGATTTTAGAAACAAGAAAGGATATAATCTTTATTTTAGTAGTTATTAATAAAATTGTTTTCAATGTTTTGCTTGTGATTTTGGGAAATATTAAATTAAGTTCTTTTTAGCAAATTAAAAAAAATTATTATTTTACTTACAGATGCAAAGTGATTCCCATATCTCTCAGCTCTTTCACTGACAGCAAAGGTGAGATTATATCTTGGCCAAATCTGTCATAAATGAGAACCTGAAAGAGATATACATCTTTTAACAAAGTGGTGTAAAAAGTGGATACAGTAGAAAACAGGATACAGTGGGTACAGGAACTGAGGTTTAAGGAACTACCACCCTAACCTGAAAAGTGCTAAGCATTTACCAATTTATAACACATCACTAATTTGTCATGGACTTCCATTTGTGTTTACTAATACAGAAGAAAAAAAAGAATTAAAAGAAACTCAATGATAAGGGAAATAAATTCATCTGTCAGTAAAACAGGAATCTGCTGTCAGAAATTTGTTATCTTAAGTGCAGAATTTTTCTGACTGCTTTTGGGAGGAAACAAAAAGAGAAGCAGAGAGGAAAAAATGGAACTAGCAAAAATAAACCAAAACAACAGAATGGATAAAAAGACAAAAAATATGCTTTGTAGTAGGAAAAACTTTTACACAAATTACTTCTTAAAGCTGATAAAGGTAGCTTGAGCTCCGCATTAGTTCTTCCCTTTCTATGAGTTCCTTTCTGACTCTGTGGGTTGACCTGTAAGGTATTATGTAAGTTTCTGTCAAAAGGTATCAATGAGATCGAAGTATATTTCAAAAATATCCTGGGTTGCTCATTAAAATATTGCCTAAAGAACCAGTCATTGGGTCTTCAAGCAGCCAATACCTCAAATAGATATTTTTCTCAACAATTTTGCTATTCAATTCTGTGTATTCATAACACACAGGAAAACTATTTTCTATAAATTAAGAACATAGAGAAGATCACTCAAGTTAGTGACAATTTGAAAATCTGAACTTCTTTGAACACTATAAAACCATCCTATTCCTGTTCAAATAGTTCTTACCTTCCACACTGGTTCTCCTGTGCTGTTTTTAACGGGAGGAACATTGAAGTTCAGCATACGTTTCAAAGCCACTGGAAAATAAAGCAGAATAGTGCTTTACTCTCTTTAGACTTCAACAAGAGAGATTAAACACATTACCAGGATTTTATTATACACTTAATTTGAGAGGAAAACCATCGTAAAATATAAATGCAACAAGTCATGATTTTATTATTTTTATGAAGCTTTGACTGACAAGTGGCACATGTCAGCTAGAATGGAACTCGATGATCCTTAAGGTCCGTTCCAACCTGAACTATTCAGTGATTCTATGAATTTATGGAAGAAACTGCAAAAGGGAAAGAAGTCCCAAAACATGAAGAAAGAATCTCTCTCCTTAGTTACATGAGCTATACTCTGTCGCAGTTTGCCTTAAAAACAATTCCAGTATCTTCCTGAAGGCGCATTCTGTACAGTAGGAACTAGTTTGCTTTACTCCCCTGATCTGCTTTTCTTGCCCCACAGAACAACAGTATACACACAAGCAAAAAGCAAAAAATACCTTTTCACCTGACTGATACATATGTTGAAACATTTTGAAAACCTCACAGGAAGAAACTGCTGTTTTAAGGGTACAAATATACCCCTCATTCGCAGCAGGAAAACTCCTAAAAACAGGAATGAGCTTTCCTTTAACTTCACATTCAACATAGAAACCCTGCAGATTTCTTAACCCACTTCGAACTTACTAAGTAAGGAGTCTTTCCTCATTTACGTGATTAAACGATACACCATGTGCTGTTAGAATCATAGAACGGTCTGGGCCAGACAGGAGCTCCAAAGACCAGCTAGTCTGACCCCCCCACAGTCACAGGGACACCCCCAACTAGACCAGGTTGCCCAGGGCCTCATTGAACCTCACCTTGAATGTCTCCAGGGAAGGGGCCTCAA
>JAOQGH010000040.1:35387294-35416504 GCA_025769975.1 Gallinago jamesoni | reverse complement strand
CAGACCTGCACACAGTGCTCCAGGTGAGGTCTCACCAGAGCAGAGCAAAGTGGCAGAATCACTTCTCTGGACCTGCTAGCAACACTTCGTTTGATGCAGCCCAGAATGCGATTGGCCTTCTGGGCTGCAAGCATCCACTGCCTGTTTATGTCCAATTTCTCATCTATCAGCACCCTCAAGTCCCTTTCCTCAGGGCTGCTTTCTAATACCTCATCCTCTAGTCTCCATTGATGGTGAGGCTTGTTCTGGCCCAGGTGCAGAACCCTGCACTTACTCTTGCTGAACCTCATGAGGTTCACCTGGGCCCACCTCTCCAGCCTGTCCAGGTCCCTCTGGATGACATCCTGTCCCCCTCTGGTGTATTCACAACACCACACAGCTTGGTGTCATCTGCAAACTTGCTGATATTCTCCCATCTTTGACTAGAAGCCAAAGATTATTTGCCTCACTGTAAGTTAATGGCTGCTCTCTTCAAACTCATAAACAAAATCATCACAAAGCTTTGCAAAGAGGCAAAACTTTCAGAAATCGGGGCAATGTACGCCACTTTGTTCACAAATGGAGAGCAGTAGCAATAGTTAACTCCTAACTCTTCAGCTGAATGAGGCTTGTGAAGGTACTCAGCACAATTTCCCTGGGGTTTGCAGTATCACAGGATATCTCAGGCTGGAAAGGACCTCAGGAGATCTCCAACCTCCTTCTCAAGCAGTGTCAGCTATGAGGCCAGGCCAGGCTGCTCAGAGATTTATCCAGCCAAGTCTTGAAAACTCCAGAGAAGGAGGTGCCACAGCCACCCTGCGCAACTGGTGGCACTTGCCATCCTTGTGGTGAAAAAGTTTTTCCTTATATCCTGTTCAAACATCTCATTTCAATTTATGCCTGTTGTTCCTCACCTTCCTGCCACGCACCACCCCAGACAGGCCAGCTCCATCTTCTCAGTGCCCTCCCCACAGGTTTTGGCGAGCTGCTGTTAGGTCCCCACAGGACCCCTTTTCTCCTGCAGCCCCATCTCACAGGGCGAATGCTCCAGGCCCTGACCATCTTGGTTGTCCCTTCAACTGACGAACACCTTTTCTGTCATGGCAGCCACAAAACGTTCACAATATCTAGGTGTGGCCTCCTTGGGCTGAGAAGGGGGATGACCATGGCTCCCCTCAATCTGCTGGCCGTGCTCCCATGAGTACAGCTGAAGATGCTGCTACGCAAGGGTGCACCCTGTACTGATGTTCAGCTTGCTGGACACTGAGAGCCTGGGACTGCTCTTTTTGGCAGAGTCAAAAAGTCTCCAGCCCCTGGTCTGCCAGCCCCTTGCACTGTCCCATGGACACTGCAAGGGGTTCTTCCTTTCCAGGGATAGGAATTTACATCTGTCATTGCTGAATTTCATAAAGTCCCTGTTGGCCCATTCCTCTTGCCCATGTAGGTCCCTCTGAGTGGCAGCTCTGCCCTTCATTATATTAACCAATTCCCCTAGTTTCCTGTCACTTACACACTTAATGAGAGTGCACTTTGACACTTCCTCCAGGTCACTGATAGTGATTTTAAATAGGACAGGTCACAGGACAGACCCATGCGGTGCTCCAGTTGCTACCAGCCTCCAGGTATAGTATGTCTGATTGACCACAACCCTCCAAGCCTGACCATCCAACCATTTTTTTACTTATCTAGTTGTCCATCCCTCCAGCCCTTAACATCCTAACTTGGATAGAAGGACACAATGTCAAAACCTGCTGAAGTCAAGGTAAATGACAGTCTGCTCTCCCGGGGCCTACAAACCCAGTCATTGTATCACTGAAGACCATCAGGCTGGTCAGACGTGATTACCACACAAAAATCCACGCTTGCCTTCTCCTTCACTTGATGAGAAACATTTTCTAAGAGAATTCACTACATGTTTGACTCCAAAGTGACACAAAGGCCTGGGACAATTTGTTGGTGAAGACTGAGGCAAAGAAGGCATTAGGTACCCCAGCCTTATCTGTGTCCATCACCACCAAATACTGGCTCTACTTAGCAATGATCCAACATTTTTCCTTATTCATGTTTTCACTACTAATGTAGTGGAAACAGCAGAAGCTCTTCTCATTGCTCTTGACATCCGCTTCATGTCTCAATTCCAGCTGAACCCTAACACCATTCATCCATGCCCAGGCAGTGTTTCTGAAGTCCTCCTCCGCAGTCTATCCCTGCCTCCTCTGCCTTTGCAAACCACATTACCGGCAGTGACACTCGATGATGGGAAGAGGGAAGGAGGCACTGAGCACTGGGTCTCCCTGGAATCCAGCCTTCCACTTGCTTAGCACTTCTTTTTTTTTTTTTTTTTCCTTATTTTTTTTTAATACTATGGAATTAGGACTAGGAATCCTGAAAGCTGATTACAGACTGCTCCTGGAGCCTTTGCTCCCTCACCACCAGTGACAGCTTCCACACAGTTCAGCCAAATGAGCAATTTAGTATAAAGCGGCACGGTTGTGTATTCTGGTTCTACGGAGTCTGAAGCAGCCGCTTTGCAAAGTTTACCATTTAAACTAAAACTTGGCATGAGCTCACTCCCTACTAAGAAAGCTGGCAATCAGACTAGTGACGGGCTGTGACAATCTTGACAAACATTCAGCAAGTCTCTGGGCTTCTTGGTTTTTTTTTGTATTTCTATTACCGTTTCACTTTCTTTTAGGCCGAATAGTCTCTGGGGCAAGGATCAGTATTTTACTGTGCTTGCACAATTATATACTTTGACTGGTTATGAACCAGGTTAAAGGTCA
Organism: Gallinago jamesoni; assembly: GCA_025769975.1. Lineage (NCBI taxonomy): Eukaryota > Metazoa > Chordata > Aves > Charadriiformes > Scolopacidae > Gallinago > Gallinago jamesoni. The sequence goes on along the minus strand of JAOQGH010000040.1, from coordinate 35,413,742 downwards.
CAACAGATGGTGCACATACATGGCAATACAAACAGTGAACTATAATAAATCTTCGCCTTTTTCTATGTATCTTTTAGTTGCTCGGTCTACTTCCTTGTGAAGGACCCCCCAGTGGAAGACGCGAGGGGTTCGGCAGTAAAGGCTGGCTGAAATCATCCAGCCACAAGGTGAAGCACAGCAGAAAATAATCATGCTGTACAGAAGAAGGGCTCAAAGGCAGCAAAGAAAAGAAAATGAAAGGGTTGCAAAGGAACACCAAATAGCACTATTAACGGTATATGGCCACAGGAATGAGCTTACAGAAAAAAAACTTCTGGTACAAGAAGAATATGGAGAACACAAGTAAATATTTTTGGTCCACACAGAAACTCGGATTGAGATTTCCGGGCAGATTATTTTAGACATTTCACGTTAAATAAATGCACCCAGAGCCCTCTGGGTACCACCAGACCGATACTGTGGTCGTCAAGGAGAAGGCGATAAGATTACAGCTCAAACTGCCGGCAAACCCTTCAGCGCGGCCCCACGGGGCCGGCAGGCTCTGCCCGGGCGGGGGGCTCCAGGCCCCACAAAGCAGCACCGAGGCAGAGAAGAGCGAGTCCACGATGAACGTGCAGCGATGTGTGTGTAAGGAGGGGCCGCGTAACTAACCCGTAACCCACAGAAAACCGCCCCCGTAACTAGCTGCAGCTGTTAATCGCGTATTGTTTCCCGCGGGTCAGCACACACACTCCCAGGCCCCTGCACTGCCTTAACAGGAGCACAACAGCAGCGGCGGTTGTAGGAACGTTCAGCGGCGTTTCCCGGTTGATCCCTGCCGCGGGCAGAACGGCAGCGGGAAGGGAGGGAGGAAGAGCACAACCCGCTCCCCACGGCCACGGGAGACCCGCACCGCCCCACTCCCCCCGCCCACGGCGATTTCCACAACACGGCGGCACCTGCGGCCATGTCCCCGGGGACTGGGCCCGTCGCCGCCGCCCGGGCAGGGGGAACCACGGCCCCACAGGGGGCCAGGCCCCCTCACCGAGAGCTGCGGCCGGAGGCCCGCGGAGCCCCGCTGCCCCCGGCCCGCCGCTGGGGGGGCAACCGAGCGGCAGCGCCCCAGCGGCAGCCAGGGTGCGAGGCGGGAGAAGGCCGCCGCCGGTTGCCGGGAGACCCAAGCCGGGTGAGAGGGCGCGAACCCCCCGGCGGGGGCGAGGCGTCGCGGCGACGCCCACATCCCGCCCCGGGGCCCCGCCGGGGGAAAGGAGGGAGAGCGGGCGAGCGGCAGGAGCCCGCAGCCGCAGCGTGAGGCAGACCTTGCTGCCTGCCTCGCTCCCTGCCCGCAGCCCCGGGAAGGGCAGCCCCCGCACCGCGCAGACGGCGGGAAGCCGCTTACCTGTCTGCTTCTCCCGGATACCGGCCGCCATTTTCCTGCCCCGCCAGCCCGGCCGCGCCGCTCCGCCCTCCGCCGCCTACGCACCCGCCGGCCGACGTGGCGGCCCCTACCGCGGCGGGAGGCGGGTCCGGGCCGCCCCGCTCCGCCCCTGCCCGGGCTCCGCCAGGTGCGGGGCCCCGCCTCCCCACCAGTCCCCAGCGCACAGCTCTGCGCCCTCCCCGCCCCGGGGGAGGCGGTGCCGCCCGCCCGGAGCCCTAGAACCCGCCCCGTCCTCCAGGGAGCGGGAATTAAGAAACTAATTTTAGGATTTAAAATTCGGACAAAAGGGTGGAGCTCTTTCCCAGGGGAAGCACTGGTGTTGCAAAACTAGTTAAGTCATCAAGTTTTAGTCAAAAGGAAAATACTTCAGAGTTTGCACATCCCCCAAACCCACTGCAGAGGGATAGAGGTGGGCAGCGGTGCACAAGTGAAACTACACCAAATAGGGATAATGCTTCTAGAGCTAAAACCCATTCAATCACCGAAACAAAAGCACTGAAAAATGTTACATATTTATTACAACAGAAATTTAGCCCTTTGTCAGACATTGAACATGACTTATTCCCCGCAATTACACATTGTTGTAGTGCTGATGCTACACTTGTCAAGTACAAAGTTGCTTGAAGATGCAGCATTTCAGGCACTGATCCTGCAGTTCAAGCTAGAAGTAATTACAAAATTTTACTTTCTTCATATTCTAATTACAGTAAGTTTTAAAGGAACATTGTTGATGCAATACAAAAAGCAGAGGGTTCCACTTATCTTTTTACAAGCAATATCATAACAATGATGTTCTGTATACATATGACATCAGAAATTTTTACATTTTAAGTTTTCTTTTATCCAATTCCCTTCCCTAAATACAAAAGTAAACCTTGCGTTTTAAAACACTTTACAGTACAGAATCAAGATGAACGTTAAAAGCATATTTTGTAGCTTCCATTTGAATGAGGTTTTATACTATTTTCAAAATACACATGCCAACTGCGAGCGTGAATTAATGACTAATACTCTGCTCTACATCTTAAACGTCTCTCAAAATTCTCAAAGTCTTCCAGTCCCAAGACTGAGCATCTAAATGTAAAAAGTCATGGTCTAAATCATCTCATCCTGCAGCTTTAAGTATAAACTGATGTTAACTTCTCCTTTTGACTATATTTCACTTATAAACCAGTTAAAAATGCTAACAGCTTTTTATAGTAAGCATCTTTCACACGGGTGAAAGCATGTCACATAAATTACTATCCCTTGGGTTTTTTTGTTGTTTTGGTGTTTTGTTTTTTAAAAAGTTCCACATGATGCATTCGTGAGACCATTTCTAAAACCACTGCTACTAACCTACTATTGTTTACTAGAAAGTGATCACTCTAGAAAATAGCTTATTTGATGTGCTAATTCCAGATGGAAGCTTAGGGACTGATGGGTCACTGCAGGGTGAAGTTCTTTGGCCAAACACAGTCAGAGAGGACTGCAAGAGCTCTCTTTTGGCCCTGATAGAAAAAATGTAACTTCTATAAAAATAAATTTAAGACTTAATACACAGCAGTTAATGCATATACAATTATCCTCCTTGTGCTACAGAAATACAAGTAAGCAACTTCCCTAATTTCCAGATGTGCCTCAAGTTGAAGTTTATATAAAATGAAAACTACCTGATAATATTGCACTTCAGGGACCTGCTATAGAAGTTAACCTGACGGTCATTATAGTTACAGAAATTGTTCTTACAGTTTTTAGAAAGAAGAGATGCCTTTCTGTGTTTTGATGGATTGGAAGTCAGCTCGTTCAATGGAATTTTAATGAGAAGAGTAAATTTAGGATTGGTCTGTATAAATAAGGCTGCAAATTAGTCTTTACAGGAACAGAGGAAGTTTCTTCCCATAGTAGCATTTAAGAATATAACTTGAATATATACCAGTGATTATATTAGAATGTCTAGGTAGAGCTGACCAAACCAACAAGAAAGGAAAAACAATTTGTCCTGAGATGTATTCATTAATATTAGAAAATGGGAACAAGTTCTGTTTAAGAAAAGTCTTTTCAAGCAATAGTAGAGACTAAAGGATTTTACAAATGTCATGTTTTGATATAGCATTTTATAGCAGAGTTTTAAAGTTAACTTAAGATTTCTTTTACATCTGACAAATAGGTTAGTTCTACCTTTATATAAACCTATCACCTGCTGAATTCAAAACTAATACACAATAAAAATAGGGTTGACACCCTTTGTCTCAGATACTTTTTGAAGCCTTATAGTCACATTACTTTATTATTTCTTTCTCCATTGAAGGTTTTAAAGTGCAGTTTATTTAGTTTCAAGTTCTAAACCATTTCCCTTGCCACTGCAGGTATCAGAAGTCCAAGAATTGTCCTTTAAAATTATCCACACTCTGCTTGCTACTTCTGTAAGTTATTTATTTCCCATACAGAAAAATAACATAATACTACAAGAAGACATTTATCCTTAACTACACAAGAAAAAGGAACACTGCACTGGGTACACCAGTCATTTTTTAAGTTTAATACTATGCAGGAAACTCATTGCCATGTTTTAAGAACATGAACATACAACATGAGTCCTTACTACGCAAATACATTTGTAACAAACCACCTTCCTTATAATGGTAACAAGACCATTCTGAAGGTTCAGAATATAAAGTTATTAGCAGTATGACATTTAAAAATTATGCAAAGATAACAATATGGAATTTTACTGGATAAAAAATAAAATCAGAAGAGAATGAGAGAATGCTTAGTACAGACAAGTCAAATTACAATCTCCAAGGGCTCATACATTTATTTTGAAAGGAGACTTTAATACACTTCTGGCTCAGAAAAACACCACTATGCCTGTTTAAATTTCAAATATTCCTAAATTTCTGATGACAGGACTTTGATGAAATCAGATTTTTTTTAGCTATATGAGAAGTAGCGAGCTATGCCTGATCTAAGCCTTACAGTAATCTAGCGATTTTGAAATAACAATAAAAAAGTAGCAATGCACACTATTGTTACCCAGTGATGGAAATAGGTCTGTATAAAAGGAGATCAGCACGTCTCCCAAAACCAAGAAAGAGAAGCTGTAGCAGTTTAAGACAGATTCAAAATACCTGCATATCATAAAATGAGCTGTGCATTTTAAATACCCATCTGCCTCTTTGTCTTTAATCTTTATAGCATGGTCTCAAATTTAATAAGTCTTGGCTGCTACTTCCCCAGTTCTTTAGTTGCAGTACGCTGCTATGTAATTAGCATTTAGCAATACATTTTGTTAATTACAGGAATGCGTGTAATGAATCATAACCCAGAACTTAAAACCAGATTTGTTTGGTTTTTTCAGAAGCACCTATCCATTTATAATTTACTTTCTTACCAAAGCATTCAAAACTAAAGCAATCCTGCTTTGTATTTTCAATTAAAACCAAGCTACATTAATAAAAAAAGTGTATTATTACTTTTCAGTATCTTGAAGAATGTGTGTGTGTGTGTGTGTGTATATAACACATCTATAGCACAACCTATGTTTGGGACATAATATAGGTGGTGAAATTGACGGGGGGGAAATAGCAATTTCAAAAGAGAGACCTGCATAATTTAAAAAACCAAACAACCACCAACCACCTGTACTTAGATGTCCTTTTAGTTTCATAGTTTTAGTATTAGTAACACTGAAGTGTTACCATGTAGGAATTTTACTACTTATCCTTTATGGCTTAATGGTATTTATACAAATACTGCATAATTGAAATATATTTTATACAGCTGAAGTTGCTCAGAATGCACCTACCATTGAACAGGAAAACTTTAGAATAAAAGCTAGAAAAGTGTCAGGCACTGACAATTTGCTGGTGGATTGCCTTTAGCTTAATAGTTCTAGTGCATATTCCTATGAAAATACTGACTTCCTTTGAAGATGAAACATGTTCTAATGAACAACAAATTCTTATACTTTCATACTTGAACAACATTAAGTCTAACCCTTATATTTCATTTTGAAAGACCACATATTATTGCATATTAAAAAATTTACTTTATTTTTTTACTGCTTTGGCCATACATACAATTAAAAACTAACATATAACAGTAGAATGCAGAAATGTGTGCAAACTCAAATGAACTTGAGTTTCGTTTTAGCAACAGAAACTCAAGTTCAGTCAGATTTTGTTCTTGGGCCTTATTTTGCCTAGGCTTTCTCCAGACCCTAATTATATTTTAATGCACTAACCACAATGACCTTAAAACTCCAAGATTGTTAACTTTCATAGGTTGTATGAATCATCAAAACATGAATGAGTCATCAATGTAAAAACAATTACTGAAAAAAAATACACATGGAACACCTGAAGAATTGCATCAGTTTTCCTTGAAAGCTTTACAGCAGTTATCATCAAAACGTACCTGATTTGACTTTGATAAGGAAGTTACTGGAGTATGTCATGCAATAAACATACTTACCTGGGAGAAACAGCTAGAATGTTGCAGAATTTGGTAACATTTTATACTGTCTAGAGCAAAAGGAGACATTTACAGTACTTTTCTAAGAGATTGCTGATTCTTAAAGCAAACTTCAAACAGGAAGATGATTGAACAGATAAAGTGTATTTTCGTTTGAACATTGTTTTTCATCTTACATCACTACTCTTTGCATATCTTTGTGGGAGAAGCAGGAAAAGGCGGAGAGCATGCTGTCCAAAAACACAGCAGCAGCTTGCGAGCAGACGTTCCTGCAGAAAACTGAAATTTCCAACATCCAGTTTAATGGCAAAGAAATTTATTCTCTTTTGACTCTTAGTGTGTTTCTGATGGTGAACTCCATTTTATTTTTAAACTGCTCGTATGTCTCTGTTATAGGGAGCTCTAAGCAATTAAGGAGTCTGTTTCCGACAGGATACATCCCATGCAAGAATTTAATAGTAGGTTCAGGATCAAACCCAACGGGTGGTATAGAATTAGAGCCTGTTGCAAAGAGCAGAATATCCTCCAGTGTCACTAATGACTCACCACCTAAAAAAATAGGATTAAGTTGTATCAATTATTGCCTATTACCCATAAACCCTTATCCCGCATGTTAAGTGTTAGAGGAAAAAAAGCTCCAAAAATCAGAAAACAGCAGATCAATACAGTGACTGAATATGCAGTTACATAGCCAAATAAGAAACATTTTAGGAAGAAAAACCCACTTGGATTGTTTCTGAAAGATTTTAAACAAATAGAAGAGTAACTCCTCTGCAAGAACAGACAACTGTTTTCTATCATTTTTGAGAGAGACACTATTTAATAAGTTCACAGCAAAACTGTGAAAGCAAGGGGATTAAAGGATTTTTCTCTGCAACTCGTTTTGGTTTTGTGTTTGTTTTAAAAACTCACAAGAATTCTAGTACCAATCCTTCAGATATTTACCCCTTTCAAGTTTGATAATAATTGGGCAACAGTTTCAGTAGTTAGTAAAGGAGGAGGGGGAAGAAGGAGCAATTAGGAACTGACAGCAACCTCAAAAACTCCACTATTTACTCCACTAAACTCTAAAACCCAGCCCCCGTATGTATACCAGCAGCTCAGCACTCTCAACAAGGAAGGGGGAATAGAAAGAAAAAAAAAAATTACTTACTTTCCACATCTTGCAGATAACCCACCCAAAAATCAGCACTTTCAGCTTTATTTACATCTGATGAGGAATGGATTGTAAAGAGATCGCAAACAGTTTCTGCTGAAAGTCTTTCAGGTCTGGGGCACAGGACACTAGAGAAGGCATCTGGATGCATCTGCATTTTCTCCAGCACACCAAGAGTTTTCAAACCTTGCTTAAAACTAAGAGGGGGAAAAGAAAAGAGAGCAAGCACACATCAAAAAGCCAGTAGGTAACTGACTGCACACTGCATTTTATAAACCTGTAAGACTGGACCAGAATAAAGTTTCCCCATCTACAGTTTCCAAGTCTAGTCAGTAAGGTAGGTGTACAGAATAGTCCCGTTTTATTTCAATCTTGGGAAAATGTGTTGAATTCTCATTTTAACAGTCTAAATGTTTCTGTGGAGCTTTTGGGGCAGATGAAAGAAATACCAGTGATACTCAGAAATTAACTTTATTTCCTGGTACTTGACTGTATGACCATGGCTTACTTTTAATTTTTACGTAAGAACATACTGAATTTCTTTCTTACAGATATTCCTTTAGAAAACACAGTTTAAATCTCTTGTCCCTAGGCAAAAATGAGGTGTCTCAAGGGATAGCCTTCACTTGGCTTCTGCAACAAAAAAAATTTCCACTAGTTACTGTGTACTGAACAAGAATATTTCAAGCAACTGGCTTTACAATTTAAACATGTTAAATCAGAATAAAAATTTTACTTGATTTGTTTGCTCATAATTTCTTAGATATCAATAGGCTAAATCAGTAAAATTCAGAATAAACATGTTAAAAGTGTACAGTCAGTGGTGTAGGACATTAACCGTTAAAGAGACTAACTACTTACTCTCAGTCCTTGATATTGACAACCAAATTCTTGCTCTACTCACTTTCGCACATTTTAAACCTATCTTGTAAAATGCATAAAACCACATTTTCCTATAAAGAAACAGGCTACTTATTTTTTACCTTTCACTTTTTAAGTGACTAGTCTTAAAATATGATACAGACTGGTCAAATATGTCACAGAGGTCCGTGACTGAAAGACTAATTACTCTCAAATGTGTTAAAAAATCCTCACATTCAAAATTAGTTCTTCATAGCTCTCAGAAAGTCAGTTGATTTAAATTTGTCAAATATAACACCATAAATGCATTAAGTATAAATCCAACTATACTCATTGGAAAAATTATGATCCAACACCTTTTTACTGAGCAGATGTAGAATGCAAATGTAAGGTCAGAAACAAATAAAAAAATGTCAACAGCTGCAACTTTCCCAGCTATTTGAAGTCATCACTAACTCATGAAAACACCAATGCAATACTTATGTTTTAAGTAAGCCAACTTAGACTTCTGCACATCATCGTCCTCCTAACAGCACACACAAACTCCTTAATTAGAACTCTAGGAAACTCATTTAAATTCTAAACATGTTTTAAATCTTTAAATTTTAGAAGTGTTAAAATTCAAGCAATTCAGAGTTCAAATTGAACATAAGCTACAGAAAGTTTTGTAGTGCAAAGGTGTTTGTCATGCTGTAGTTTACAACTGTGAATCTGCCTTCTTCCTAAGGTTGCAAAAAGAGATGTGGCCAAGGAGAAGTGGAATGGAGCAGAATGCAGAGAAGTAATTTCAGTCTTACATTCTAACTAACTAGTTAACAATTGCTACTTAATCCACTAAAAATTACAGTACATTTCATTGTTTTAAATGGAGAGCAAGTAAGAATATGTTAAAATCAATCTTATTACTATATAGTAATATATTACAGTATATTGTTTAGTATTTCAGTGTGGAAAATAGTCCATGAAGTTTGAAAACTTAACAAACCTTTCTAGGGGCGAAATAATTCTCTTGATCACATGATGGATCAATATGTCATTCACCAGCATATCTTTATCACACAAAGATGTTATAGGTCGTAAACATCCAGCAGCAGCAAGGAATTCATAACAGTCATGTATTGCAGACTGTAGGCTGGACAGACTATTTGCATATTTTATCTGTATCAGAAGATAAAAGTTAGGAATTTTTTTTGTATATACACACACGTAGTAAACAAGTTTTTTAATTTGAACTGAAGTTATATTCAGTAAATCCTTCTTAATCTCAAAAAATAGTCTTGAACAAGAATTTGCCAATAAGTTTAGTTTTATTTACCATTTTTATTGTTCGTGCTACGTCAACATCAGCAACATCCTCCAAAGCTGGCTTCACATTCTCTGGACCATAGACAAGACAATGGAACAGCGTTTTGGAAAAGAAACAAGGAGGTGGGCCACCATGAACCAAGGAAACTGCAATCATCTTACCAGCTTCAAAATAAAGATTCTCTTTTACAGCTGCAAATGGAAAAAAAAAAAAGAATTACTATATATGCATAAAAGTCATTTGTGATCCTCAATTTTTAATAGAAAAAACTCTTATAATGCAGCTCTATCTTAGGAGATACAACTAACGAGGTTTGCCATCTCTTGCTGGCTAACACAATGAGACTGGTATTTTTTACACAGGAGTACTTTTTACATAGGAGTACCATATTCTTTTACTTCAACTCTTCAGTCACTGTTAAGATTTGGGAGGAGATGTAACTTCCTCTTCCACTTTCTAACCAATGCACATTTGATTCTGAAGCATAAGAACTTGAAGAAGCCAACTTTAGGAGCATCTCTGTGGCATGCTCTCAGAGATAATGTTCTAGACATTTGAGAAAAGGAAAATAAGTAACAGGCAAAGTGAATCAGAAGAAAGAAATTCACTAGTAGAGAACAAATACATTAATCAAAAAGTTCCAAGTCTAATGATATGCTATATTTTTTTCTTGGCTGTCATCGACTTTTCTAACTAAACCAGTATTTTTTTTGTTTATCTGAAATCCACCCCCCTTCAGAATTGAAAAGCAGAAGAATGCAACAACCAGTTTCTATCCATCATGACTATAACTGTGAACTGGCAATCCTACTGGCTGAGGATTTAAAAACCTTTTAAATCACATCATTCTTAATGTATTTTTGAACAAAGCATTTAATTACCTTGAAAATCAAGGGACAAGTTCTTTGCAGAAGAGCCCTCAAACAACGATGAATTCTGAAGGTGAAGCATTAACAATTGAAAGAAATGGTGTCTTGATGCAGAAGTATCTGTCTTTGACCTATTTTTGCAGTTTGTGAACTTTATTTCAATGGTGTTTGTAGGACTGAAGTTGCGCCGTCTAAATCCTTTTAAAGCACTATTCCAGATGTTCTCTGCATTGATGTTAAGCCTTGTAGTTTTTGTATTAACTTGTAGCTTTAACTCCTTCAGTATGTTCGAAACTTCCCTTCTTTGCTTTCTTAAATGCCTACAAAGAAATTGAATGTATTTTCAGATGAAATTTATTATTCATAATTAGCAACAGTCATGCAGGAAACATCCTAAAATCTGTTAACCAAAACGCCTCTTTAAACACTTTGGTACTTTTAGGTATTGCCTAAATTATCGAATTTTAACTCTGTGGTAGCAAATTCTCAAAAAACCTCTAAGAACTACAAAAAAGCAGCTAGAAATAATTACCGTGACATAAAATTAGTATTTTTTTAATTAACTTACACCAACATAGTACCAAACAATTCTAACACCACCATTCTACAACTGAACAATGTGAAACAAGTGAGAAATTGAAGAGCTTACCATGTTTGTGTTAAAGAGATGTTCTGCAACAAAATTAGAATACATTGACAACTATTCACTAATATTTCATCTTTGTCACTATAATCAAAACTACATTTGAGTAGGAAGAAACGTCACAAGTTCTCATTTAAAAACAAATAAGACACTAGTCTAAATAAGACTCCTTGTTTTCTTTTTAACTTGCAAACAAAAGCACATGTCTAATTTGAAGGAAGAAGTAGGATTCTTGTTACTCCCCTTTTCTGAAGAATGGGTAGCCATGCTTCTCTAAGGACAAATACACATTTCTGGGGTTTGATCCCCTCACTACCTAATGTAAAAATTCTCAATAGGAATCACTCTTTTCTCCTCACCCTCCTCTAGCATTTAGAAACAGCAGAAGCTTTTATCAAGTTATGACTTCAGCTCTTCAGCATACTCTTGCAATTTTTCCAATGACTATAAATATATATACACACACAACTATATATATAGCCACTATATATATATATACACACACACACACCATGTTCTGTAGGAAATACGGTATAAAGCCATGTGCTAGATTACTCTTCAATGTAAAAAATAGAAGAAAATACTTTTTCCTCAGGGAACAGTTCCTGTTTGACATCAGTGGAGTCAAGGACATCGTCACTGTGTTGGATGCTGGATGTTCTCGGTTTGAGCAGGGTGACAGGTTGTTCTGACACAATACCTTTGGTGATCTGTAAGTCAAAACGGTATTTTAAGAGGTACAATTGAAGAATGTTTTAACACTTCTTATTTAGCAACATAATTTCTCACGATTTCAGTGCTGAACTAATTTGTATGTTCATTTACATGAAGTGCATCAGTGCCTGAACTGTGATTCTAAAAATAATAATTCAGTTTTTAATTATGTGGTGACTTTAGGATCCGTTTTCAGTTGCATCCCATATATGAAAAGTCGTGACTGATACAATAACCAAAACCTAAAAATACTAGTTTCTACAGACTTGAAAAGTTTTTATTACAGCAGAGGAAAATGTTATTTATATAAACATCTCTAAGCTGGATTTCTAGCACACTATTTACATAGAAAAAATACTAATAAGCAACCTTAGCTTTAAATTTTGCCACCTGTACATTTGAAGTAACCTCTAAATTGTTAAGATCCTTTTTACAAGGGTCTAACTATATCAAACTAAAAACTGGCTTGCATACCACTGAAAGCGAATAACTTGCAAATTTACAGAGTTCACAGCTTACTCAGAAAACTTCAATCAGTAAACTTTACTCCAATTTTATTCAATCTGCAATTTAGTGTAATAAGTTCCTCCTACGGAACAAGCCATCACCTCCTTGTGTTTAAATACTATTTTTATAATCAGTTTTTGCTTGAAAACAGAAAATTACACACTGGAGAAGAAAATTGCGTTGAGATCCAGATGACTGCCGAGGGCACTTTGGAGATGGCTCTTCCAGCAAACAATTTGTCCCATCAGTCTTTTCAGAGGCAGCCAAAGAACGCTTTTTCTGTTTGTTATAGTTCCCTGTATGATTAAATGATATTAATTTAGTGAATTTGCTAGCTCTAAAATACATAGTATTAAAACTTATTGTTTTAAGAAGTCACTGTCACATCCATAATTTACCTGATTTTGCTAAGATACTTCTGCATTCCATGCACTCCCAGTTTTGCTCCCGTGACTTCATAGCTGAACAGGCCAAATGAGTTCCACGGGAACCACAATACTGACAACGCTTTATTTCCCATTTACTAAAATTAAAAACTTATGTATTTAGAATTAGATATATGAATGAGGCTAGTTAAAACAAAGAATATTCAACAACAAGTGTAATCCAGGCACCAAACTAACAAAGCATAATTTTATCAATCTGGTGAGACTGTGTATAATCAAGGGGAACTTTCTTCTGACAAGATCTACTCACAATTCCTGGCTGCAACAAAGAAAAAGACTAACCTACCCATGTTGCAGCACCTTGTATTGAAAGAGGCTATGAGTTAGTGTGTTCCCCTGCCTGAAGTCAGTAGCTTGCAGCCAGTATTTTCTCCTCATGTTGCTAAATGTTAAGGCATTAATTACTCTAACAATTGCTAAATTGTTGAATTAAGCTTTGAATGAAAGATACACAACGTCACTTAGGCATATGCTATTCTACTTGTTAGGTGGATGTAGGAATTCTACTTCAGCTCTGTAACAAATGAGAACGAGGACAAGATACCTGATAATCGATTGGTTTGGTTTTCTTGGCTTTTATAACCCGATTAGAGTAAATTAGCATTGAAGTATTATGATTACAAGAAGTAAAGCAAAGATTTTATTTAGACACAGTAGGTGTCTTGGCTCGACATTAAAACCTGATGCTGATCAGTATTAAAGCATTTAAATAAATAAAACCACCAGAGAACTATTCTATTCTAGGTTATATCTTCCTGCAAGTGTCATACCTATCAGGTTCATTATAGTCTCTTCCTTTCCTGCACAGACACCTTTTAATGTCACAGTGTTGGTAACATTGCAGTAAGTCTTGATAAGCATTCTCTTCAAGTTCCCAAGATGCATCCCTATAATTAAGGCAGAAGATCAGTTATTACAACTTTATTTCTGATTGTTTAAATGGGTTATTCTGTCTTTGGCAAAGATGTACGTAATAACCACATGAAAGTATTTCAATCATGTAATGTTCTAGGGAACAGCTAGACACCTAGAGAGGGGGAAGAAAAAGAAGTCTAGGAACAAAAATAATACTATAGAATATCAGACTTTTTTTTGGTCTACAGTTACTTTGGTTAAAGTATTTATTATTTTTTACATGACCTCAGTGCATGTTTGCTCTGTTTCATATTATTCCACTTTCTCACAGCAGACATGGATATTTGTTTTGGCAGTCTACTCAAGTTATCACTGAAAATGGCCTCATGAAAAGTAACTCGATTTTCCCAGCCAGGATGGCAAAGTTTATGAAGCATTTTGACTCTTCTTCCTCTCCAAAACCTTGATCTTCTGCCTCTGGAGGGAATTAATGGAAGTCTCTGAAAACACTAGTAGTTATTAAAGAATACTACATCTAACAAAGGAACATCATTCTGATTAGGCTGTCTTTTTTTCTGCCTTATTATGAATAGCAGCTCAGAATTTTAGAAGCAGTTGTTATATTCAACATATCCTTAGCAATCCCTTGGGAGAAAGTGGAAGCTGTATGGTGATCATGGGATGGCTGAGTAATCAGTTGATTATAATACTGTCTGGACAGAAATTCAGATAATTTAAAAACTTGAGCAAAGAAAATATCCTTCTCGGCAACCTCTGTGTTAATGTGAAATTATTTTATTTAAGAAATGTTTTGATTTTTTAAGTAGGTTGAATCATGGTATTAAATACGACTTTTCAGAGCTTTCTGCTTTATGTTCCAGATGATTAATTTGGCCTTTGACAATTTTTATGCATAACTAAAAGGAAACAGGCTCACCAAACCAAACAATTCTACTATTAAAGGTAGAACTGAGGTGCACATATTAATAGATGCAGTTCTATAGAATAAGTGGTTTTAACACCTTAAAGGTTTTACAGAAGAGCGATTACTTACAAAATTACTTACTTTTCTGGAATATGTATGCCCATTCTCAACATTTCTTTCTGAAATTTGTCCTTGTTATTACATACTGAGCACCTAAAGAAAAATATCCCAGCACTCAAAGCTTGATACTGTGTCAAGAAAAAAAAACACAACGGAAACTAAACCAATTATTGAATTACTACCATCGTTAGGATGTCAATAAATACCTTAATATCTATAACCCTTAGATTCATGGATACTGTCCTGACATGGATGTTAAAGTGCTACCAATCATCACGTCACCTGACATTGAAGTGAATGGCAGGCATTTTCTCTTCCTTTAAAGGACAAGAGCTCACATACTAGAGTCAAGTCCATAAACAAAGCTCAATCCTTTTCAGCCAATCTCTCCAGATCTAGAATGAGTTTACAAGAACCACCTTATAACTTTGCCTAAGTCCAGAACTGGAAAAAGTGAACAGATGATGGATAAATGACATTTTTAGCTTTTATATTCTGCACATAATAACTTGCAAAAAGACTTCCGTTCCTAAAAATAACTGAAGCCATGAAATATACATATGCAGAAACATGGGTGGTGGAAGGATGGAGTTAATAACATTTAAAAAGATCCTTCTTGTAAGACTCCTCTCCAACCCACAATTTTAGCATAGTCCTTCAAACCTTGTATATTTCCATAACTACTGCATACATAAACCTTCAGCAATTTTACACAATTCTAAGCAACTGTTCCATTATTTTTAAACACAACAGAAACGTGATCTGGATGCAAAGAGAAAAGAAAGGGAGAACCTGTGTTACCTGCAAGCATTCTCGATGAAACCAAGCATTTTTGCAGCAAGGACTTTTCAATACAGTGTACACTGGAAGCTGTTCAACCAAATCCAGGCATATTGTACACTGTGAAGTTCCTATAGATTCTTCACTGGAAAACTTTTGGACTGGTTTATGTTCCCAACAGTAAGATCTAAAAATAATAATTTAAGGTTCTCTTATCAAAACAACAATCGAAGAATATTTCTCACAAAATTTGAGGATAACAAAATAATAGCTGTTGTATCTATATCTGTTTTTCATGAATAAATGCTGTGCAACAAGCTAAAAATGCAGACATGAACTGGTTTTGGCTGAGATGGAGTTGATTTTTTTCGTAGTAGCTTTTACGGCACTGTTTTTTGAATTTGTGATGAGAATAGTGTTGATAACACAAAGATGTGTTTTGCTGAGCAGTGCTTACACAACATCAAGGCCTTTCCTTTTTCTCACACTGCTCCACTTGGTGCAGCAGGCTGGGGGGCACAAGGAGTTGGGAGGGGAAACAGCCAGGGCAGATGACCCCAGCTGACCAAAGGACTATTTTATGCCATAATGTCAAGCTCAGCAATAAAACTGGGGGAAAAAAGGAGGAAGGGGAGATGTTTGGAGTCATGGCATTTGCCTTCCTGAGTACCTGTTACACATGACGAAGCCCTGCTTTCTTCGGAGTAGCTGAACACCTGCCTGCTGACGGGAAGTATAAATGAATTCCTTATTTTGCATTGCTTGCACATGCAGTTGTTGCTGTACCTATTAAACTGTCTTTATGACAGTTTATTCATTTAATAAAACCCATGAGTTTTTCCACTTTTACCCTCCTGGTTCTCTCCCCACCCCAGAGGGGGTAGTGAGCAAGCGGCTGCGTGGTGCTCTGCTGCCGATCAGGGTAACACCGCAACCCACACGTAAGCACATAACGCATCCAACAGAGCAAGTCAATAGAACGACAGTAAGAAAGAAGTGTGTTGCCAATTGATGCTTAGTAAATTACAAAAATCATACACCCCCTTTGTCTCAAAATTTGTGGTCCAAATAATGTGTTTCCTGTCCTCAGAACCTCAAGTTCTGCCTAACGTTACTATGACATTAAAGGAGCAATTTTGACTTTGCATATTGATTCTGCAGAGCCTAGGTAGCGTGATAAATTTTATAATTTAGCACATTTCCAAAGAAATAAAGAAATGGAGCTCTAGAAGAAACCTTTCTGAAAATGCATTCTTTTTACATGTCATTTATTTAAGAAGTTAAAGTGACCATCAGGCTTCAATCCACCAACTCCACTTACAGTATGCAGAATACAGCCATTATCAAACGTGCTCAAGAGTACTTTGACTACAGCCAAGATGCCGGACAGATGATAGCAAAAGAAAATTAAGCATATTTTAGACATTCGATATTAAACCCATTTCTCTTCAAGTCCATCTCTAATAAGCAGATCTTGAAGTCTTTTGCTTTGAAACACAACAGAATGGCATAGTCTGTTTTGACTGCTGAGAGAGACAGGCAGCCAAACCATTGCCATTTAAACAAAGGCACAAGAGGCAGGCATTTTTACAAACTAAACTACAAACCATTTTGTAGTTTATTTCACAGTTTAGGTGATTTTATAAATTATAATTTATGCTAATTTTATAAACAATTTTAACTGCTTGTAGAAGCACTAAATTATCTTTAAAAGTGTTGAGAATTTAGTTTGTAAGTACTAGGTATGTAACATAACTACTTGAGCTTTGTGTTTTCCAGAAATCAGGTATTTTTTCTCAGATAACCCACGATGTCATTTATAATTAACAGCCTATCCAATGACAACCTGTATAAACATAATTAATTGAAAATTAAAAAGCAACAAAATCCCAGAACTTACCTGAAGTCTTCCATGAACTGGAAAATACATTCTCTTTGTATCCCACATGGAAAATGGTAACTTCGTTTGCATTTGGGAGCTACGCATCCAATTGAAGCACCCTTTTTCTTACAGATATTACATTTCTAGGAATAATTTGTTTTGAAATAATAGAAAATTAACATCTAAAGTCCAAGTAAAATTACAGGAACTTAACCATTAGAAAAATTAAAACTGTGTATGAAATAATATTGGCCAATAGATTGTAATGGTGACAAGACTATTATGTTTTAGCTCTGTTCCAAAGAATAAAGATATATACCTATTTCACAGACTTTTACTATGTATTATTTTATATGTATGTTGACTTGTGACATGTAAATCAAAATATAGGTATAGTAAAATAACTTGCAGTTTAGTTGCATCTATAAAATTATATAGTGTCAGCTTGAGGTGCAGCTTAATGTCATGAGGTATTATACACATGTAATTTGCTCTTACTCACCTAACTGCAACATACCCAGGAAATATTAACAAACTTCTGCAGATTTTGTTGTCCCTTGTGGCTTCAATGAACCCAATATACTTATTACTTAAATTTCAGATGTTTGAATGGGCTCAGCACACTGCCCACTGGAGAAAGAAGACAAACCCCACAGGCAATACAAAGTGCACTTAACAAGTATCTTTACCAGTTTTGCAGCTCTGTTTACTTCTTTTTTAATATCCGCGATTAAGAATCCATCTACACCTTCATCTTCTTCCCCTCTCTGCCAAATGCCACTTGACATCAACTATGAAAATAAATTAAGTATTTTGAAACATTCATCTACTAAAGATTTAAAATCAGCTACACTGCATTTGTCAAGAAAGTAGTCTAACAAAGCTTGTGGGCAAACATCTTAATTAAAAAAGCGATCCAAAACTTCTATATATTTTTGTCTGATATGACACAATAGGGAAGGGTAACCAGTAGCATGAAAATTAAGTATTTCATAACATCAAAGTCTTATGTAAAACTGTATAGCCCAAGATGGTGTATTTTACCTTCCTTTTGGAAGTATACGGAGTGTTATGATAATTATCAAACAATTACTTTAAGTATATAAGGCTTCAGAGGAAGTAAAATTATATTAGTTTAGCTAATGTGAATGACAATTGCGCTGTGGAGATAATGAAGCACAGTAGGAAGTATCTGTACTGAAGTACGATCTGAGAGAAGCAATTCACTTTAGAGAAGAATTAAATAAAAACAGAGTCAAGCAACTAGGCAAGTCAGAACAGCCTGATAATTTAGACTTGAGTTACTAAGTAAGGTAGTTACATCACAAACTCCAAATAACTGAATATTTTCACAACATGACACCTCCTATATTCTTTACCATCTGATTTCAAGTCCTCATTTTATAATTTCAACATAGCATCATTTTTTAACTACAGTTTTATCAATGTTTTAGTCAAATAAATGTAAAAATTTATGCCAAAACCAATTAAGAACATCTTTTTTCCAAATGCAAGTGAGACATTTAGCAAAGAAAAGCAAAACTGCACCATTAACTGGCCTCTTTCTAGAAGAGCTCTTTTCTTATGTAATAGTCACTGTATTTAAGTAAAATCACAGGATTTTGTTTTTAAAAAGAAGCAGGGACCAAAACCTACAAGAGGACTGCAGGAAGCTCATAGTAAAGTATTTTATAAATCTTAAGGCTCAGTGTTGCAAGCATGCCCTTTCCTATCTGTTCTGCTCCATCAGGAAAGGACATTTTCCCATCATTTTATATGGCTTTAAGTACAAGATAAAATTGTACCAAATTTGTACTAAATTTCCTTCCAGCTGCTAAAAATTTATTTCAGACAAACAAGTTCTATCTATATGTAACTTCAGAAAACACTAGTCTGCCTAGGCCTTGAAAGATTCAATATCCAACCTATTAGGTCATCTGCAATCAACACAGAATCACAGAATCACCTAGCTTGGAAGGGACCTTTTAAGATCATCTAGTCCAACCAATAAAAAAACAACAGCAACAACAACAAAAACCAAAACAACACCCCACACACCACCACATTCACACCACACAAAACACCACCCAACACTAATCCATATCCTCCAGCACCATGTTGTCGAGAACCTGTTGTGAAAAGAACCAAATAAACAAACCCCCAAAATTTTTGTTGATATTCTTCAGACTGTTTTTTAAACTTGAAGAAAATTCCAAACTATAATTATTAATAAACAAAAGCAGCTTTTTTTTTTAAGTAGTCAGATTATTTTGAAGACCTGCAAAAACTTAGGTAGTTTAAGCATACCTTTAAGAATATGAATCTTTAAAAGTGTCAAGTCTAGTAACAAAAGATACTCAACTGTAGTTTATATGCATGGCTTTGTTCAAATTATAAGGTTTTACTAAATAGTGATACTATAGCTGTATATGATCAGTAGGGTACATATTACTAAACTGAAAAGTAGGACTATTTCGTAAGTCCTTTCTATGTCCTATATAATGTCGAAGACTAACTCAGCCAAACAAGAACTAATGAGAAACAAGAAAAAAAAAAAAGACGACTTTCCTCTACAAGGGGTAGAATTTTCTTTCCAAATTTTGAAACTACACTTCTCTTATAGAGGTGAATATATAGATGCAATCTGTTCCCTTTCTCTTAAGGTGTATGTATCTTCCTTGCTTTGGTAGGTTGGGAGAATTAACTAAGTAATTCATTCAAATGGATCATGAACAAAATTTAGCTTTTAATAAACGCTTTTTGGGATTTATTTATTTCATCTGCTGCACTTGACAAGTACAAGCCTTCAAGGCTACAACTTAACACTGACAGTTCAAGCTCTGTTTGGACAGGTTATTACTATTTAACACTTGTTGCATTTACATTTTTTCCACTTAAGACAGACAAGCTCCAAGATCAATACCACATACTTACCAAACAGTAGTAATGAACAGTAAGATTGTATGCCATATAGGTCCTTTTTTCTCCATACTTTTCAGGGCAGTCATCTGTCCGCCCACAGAGAACACAGACTAAAATATAGAATCACAGTGAATGTACTAGAATTACTATGGATCAGCTTCAGAGCAGTAACTTTCATCGCTTTCAATCGCATGCATCTTGAAGTAGATTACTGGTAAAGACTAAGAGGGGTAAATACCCTTCTCTTCCAAACATTGAATTCCATAGTAAATACAAAAGAGGGCACTATTTGCTCCTTCTTTAGTTCCTAAAAATAAAATACTTCACTGGATCCACCTGCCTGTTGATCTAGGAGAGGGCTACCACCCAAGCTAAATTCACACGCCAATTGTGCTAAGTGGTCTTCCCAAACCACCTAAAGATAATTATCAAATGTCCAGATGTGTGAAATATGTCATCTAATTGGTTTTAGTATTGTACATAAAGACATCACCATATTAAAATCCACAAAGCAACTTAACTGTTTCTTTGTATACCTAACCTATGTGATACCAGTCACAAGCTTTTCACAGAGGCAATCCTGACTGCATCAAGTCATACGCTACCAGTGCTTTTAAAACATATGCCAGTTTCAAAACAATTAAGGACTTGAGACAACACTGTAGTCAACTGAAGCCTTAAGGATTTTCCCATTTCTGACATTTAATACCTTCCCTTAAATTCTCAATATATTTAAGAGATGTATTTTCAATATTCTAACATCAGCAATGGTCATAGTACTGATGAGAACAGAGGTACTGCTTCAGCTTAAGAAAGTCTTGAATGATACATCTCAAACACAGCTGTGTTTGGTTTGGCAACTGAATTCACAGGGTTACTTTCCTAAAACATCTGCAGAAAATACTATTTTAAGATATTCCAATTATAGCAAGTAGAAGGAAGTTTACATTCCTTTTCAGTCCGTGAAACAAGTGGTACCAACACAATTTGATTACTGAAAATCCACCTTTTTTTAGCCTGATTAAAGCAAGTTATAATTGGTACTGTATAAGCAGATTAAAAATTTCTATAACTATTTAATAGAAACCTTACTTACATGGGCTTGGAACATCAAAATCACTGTTTTTACTCATCCTGAGCTCTTCTGACTGCCTATCATGAAAAAGAAATTAGGTTTTAAATATATCTAGTCCTTTAACAATAACCTTTATATACCGCTTTTACATTTTAAATTAAAAAATAAGAAATAAACTTGGTTAAGTAAAATTGGGGGCAAGAACAAAAGAATATTATAATTAACTATTATTGTGAGAGATGGAGGTTCAGGAAGTAGGATGCAAACATTTAGAAAAAAAATATTTCTAGACCAATGAAACAAGTAGCAACTTTTAACTATTTCCCTAAACTACCAAACAAGATATTTTATTTTTGAAAGAGAAAATAAAAAAGTCCAATGCAACAGCTAGTCATGTATAGACTTAATTGAACAGAAGCGTTTGTAATTATTTGAAACATCAAAAATAATGATCCAAGGACAACAAAGGAAGTGGCAGTGACTCCTGCTCAAATAAAGATTGTATTAACATAAGGAACTTGAGAGAAAAAATTAACTGGATAGGATAGTGACATAATTGTGAAGATAGCCTCTATTGCTTGGAGAAAATGCAGGATCCTGGCCCAGTCAAAGAAATCGCATCCAAGACCAAAGGAAAAAAAAAAAAAAAGACGGAAAAACTAGTGAGGAATCCAAAACAGGGCATGCATACAGGAGAATTTACACCATTTAGAACTATGTATTTTATATTCTGAACTGAAGAGTAATTAATCTAGAAACACTGACCCAGCCTTCAATTCTTCAAACATCACATACCCCTAAAAATTAGATCTCCAAGCAGCATTAACGTGGATACACCAGGAGCTGCCTTTACTGCGTGCCACATCACACACCTTAGCCCATCTCAGAAAAAAAATTTAAAAATACACGTTTCTACACCGCAGCACTAAGATGATTATTCTTTCCCCAGTGCAAAGTAGAACCCTTTTAGGAAGGTATCTGCAGATCTTTGACTTGCCTTCTCTTAGGAAGCTGAAGAAAGCATTACAAAAGTTTTGCACGACAAGAATCCCGGGTCATTGCTTGCAGATCCGTGCTTGACCTCACGGGATGGGGGACAACCTCCTTCAGGGGCCAAAGTGAGCGGGGATCAGCCGGGAACGAATCCAACCTCCACCCCCGGAGCCCGACAGACTCCGAGCTATGGGAGTTTCGGTATTTACAGTTTAGATGACTGCCAGGTACAGGCTCCAGGAACAAACCTCAGGCTAATCTGAACTATTGCAAATAAAGTACTACAACCATTTATTGGAGTTTTAGGAAAGGAGTTGTATTGAGAAAAAATAGGGGGAATGCGGGGAGGCAGAAGTCTCAGGCATAAAGCAACTGATGTATGCCATTGCACCCGGACAGAGAACCCGAGCAGTTGTACACAAAGACCTTTGCCAGAAAACGGCCTAAAAGGAAAACAAACACAAAATAAACACCACCACAACCCTATTAGGTGAAGGCGCTCGTAAGAACATACACTGCACCGCGACTCAGAGGAACTAAGTGGTTCCAGTTTTCCCAGAAACACGCTTCCCTCTTTTTAAATTACAAAAAATACCTAATGAGGTAC
Source organism: Gallinago jamesoni (assembly GCA_025769975.1). Taxonomy (NCBI): domain Eukaryota; kingdom Metazoa; phylum Chordata; class Aves; order Charadriiformes; family Scolopacidae; genus Gallinago; species Gallinago jamesoni. Next base: position 35,391,209 of record JAOQGH010000040.1, on the reverse strand, counting down.
AGGGGGAGCACCAGAGGAGCACGCAGCTCACACTCCCTTCTCTTCGACATTTCCCATGAATAATCCCTCTCAGTTTCACAGTTCTGAACCCAAAGAAGAAACATTCGATAAATAACCACACAAAAGCAGATTTTCACGTCACTGTGCTTCCTCCTGATTGGGCTTTTTACATCACACAAACGTACGGCTGGAAACAGCAGCCTTCCTACCTTTCCCTGGCTCCAACAAAACAGAAAAAAAATAATCGCTATTCCTCCTTCCCTACCCCACCCACAAATTCCTTCTATTTTTCTCAAACTTTTCCAGGGAAATGAGCCTGGAATTTAAATTTGCAAGTTAAAAGATGCGAGAACGACCATTGCGGCTCCATATTTTAAGTCCCACCGGGATTTCTCCCGGAACAAAGCCATTCCGTGAGAGCCTATTTGCAAGACAGGAACCCATTATCACCCAGTGATAAAGACTGAAGAGTACATGAGATGTATCCACTTTGCCTAAATAGGCTAAAAAAAACCAAAAAACACCCTTGGAGTGGACATTTCGGTTTTGCTAAGTTCTGTAACTCTTTACTGCTCTTGCACACAACGTGAGTTTAACTAGATGGGAATAGAAAAAAAATAAAACAAAACAAAACGCACCCCAAGAGGCAGGGTTTGGGGAAAACGTTTTCTCTGGGATACCAACAAAGGAACTCTCCCAGATCCCAGCCCTTCACCCCGTGTGTCCTGACCGCCCCTCTGACAGTACGGCAGGGTCCCGGGTCACCCCGCCCTTCAGGGTCCCGACAGAAACCCGTCCCTCGGCACCCCCCGCCGCCTTCCCGGCACCCCCGCCCCATCAAGGCTCAGGCGGCCGCTTACTGCCCCAGCCTCACACGGGCCCAGTCGCGGAACCCCACCGAAACCCTTCCGCTCTCCGAAAGCGAGGGCCGAGAGGCTGTCACACATCGCTCCCCTCACGGAGAAGTCGGGGGATCCCGCGCCCCGGCCGCCTCTCCTCGCCCTGGGTAAAGGGCGGCCCTCGCCCCGCCAGCCAGAGGCGGCTGACAGGGTAAAGCCTCAGCCCAAAGGAGACGCTACTCACCCCGCCGTCCGCCCTGCCAGCGGGCCGCCCGCCCCAACCGACGCACAATTCAAATCCCAACATCCGCCGCCCTCCCGGAAGCCCCGCCCCGCCCCGCTCACCGCCCCGCCTGCCATCCGGTGCCTCGGCGCTCGGCCGCCTCCGCCGGGTGCGGCGAAAGGAGGGGACCTGTCATCCCGGGGATCGGTGCTTGACTGGAGGGTCTGGCGGGCCCCGGCGGCCGGCGCCGTGCGGCCGTGCGGGAGCCCTGAGGGGGCCGCTGCTGCCGCCGTTCCTGCCGTTCCGCTGCTGCTGGGGCAGCCCCGCCGGTTTCCGCGTCTGACGGGACAGCCGGGGAGAGGGGCACCGCCGCGCAGAAGAAAAGCCCGAGGAAGGGCTGTGGCCGGGGGGCGGGGGGGCAGCGTGTGGCGGCGCGGCCTGTCGGGGGGCGTGGGCTCCGTCAAGTGTCCGCCCGCAGGCCTTGGGAACTGCTTCGTACCTGGCGGCTCTTCCAGAAGGGCTGGTTTGGGGCACTTGCCTAAGGAAAAAAAAAAACAAACAAAAAACTGTTTGGTTTTTGGTTTTTCATTCCTGAGAAATCCCCGTTTAAATGACTGTTTTACGCAGCTTGTTCTCCTGAGGCCTGAGCGCCGCCCCCCCACACCTCCCCGAGCTCCCCTACATTCGTCTTCAAATACCTTCAGACCACCCTTTCCCCATCTTTGGCTTTCCGCCTAAAGATCCCATAATGCGTTTTGCACAATCATACAAACACAGCTAGAGTACCCTACAAACAGTTTTTCCTTTATTGAGAGACTTGTGATAATCTTCCCCCTTATCAGTTAGAAAGTTCCAGTTGAATCTCCTCAAGACTTTGAGTGGTTCCTTCTATGGCCGATCAGTGGCCTGAGGTTTCTGTCTTTGGAAATGTTTCCTTTTGTTTCCTGGGTTTGTGTGTCTGGGGCTTAATTATTTCTTCTGTCTTGTTGTCCAAGTCTTACTTTAGTTTTCCTAAGTGTGCCTCGGTGTGGTGGATGTCTCTTTTATCCAATAATCGAGCGATATGAAAAATCCAGAATAGATTCCATCCTCATCTGTGGATGGAGATCTCTGGATCTGAATCTACATTTTCAAGAAGTGTAGAGTGTCATTCTTGCCTGTACCATCTCTGACTATTGCTGACTATTCTAATATACAAAAGGAAATGTCACACTGCCAGTGGGAATGACAGACTTTAGTGTTATCAAACATTATCTTCTGCTGGTTAAACCCCAATCTCCCACATTCTGGATAAATGTTGCAAACAATGTTCCACTGAATAATGGAAGTATATTATTATTATTATTATACTACCTCCATTTTTTATCATACATACCGTTATGTCCTTTGCTGTATGCTGATAATTTCCAAATACAGAATATTCCATTTTGGGTCAGCTGATATGCCCTGTTAGATTTTTTTAATTATTATCAGTTTTAAAAAGCCTGAACATTTTTGTTTTCTTTCCGTCTTTATCAGTCATTCATGTAGCCCTACCCAAAAGGGAGAAAAAGATCTAAAGGAAGAATGTATCTGTGTATTCTGGTGGTTTTTATGGATTTTTCTGAATGAGGCAGTCTCAAACATTTTTCTATACTTAAGTAAAACCCTGACAAGCAATAGCATTGTCCTCCAAACATCTGAAGAATGGTAGGCTGTCTGGAACTCCAAATCACATATGGAGGTGCTCAGACATAGAATCATGGAATGGTTTGTGTTGGAAGGGACCTTAAAGATCATCTAGTTCCAACCCCCCTGCCCTGGGCCAGCCATAGGGCAGGCCATATGCCAGGGTATAGCTTGTTGACTTTTTAGGACCTAACCATTTTGACAGCATTTTATACTCAATTTCCACGTTTATGTAATAATAAAATTAGAAGAATAACTAATCAGGTCCTTATTTTTCAATTGTTTTTAGGAGAAAGGTGGCCAGCTTAATTTTTTTTTTTTTTGTAATCCTGAGCTCTCTCAGTCCCTTTGCTTTCACATAACCCTTTGAAAAGTACTATCTCACTATTTACCACCAAACACAAGTCCCCTGGTTCTCCCCTATTATGTGTTCTTGTCTTTCTTTGAATGTTTTGATCTGAAAGCACTTCTGACTGTTCTCGGTGTCTTTTGAACTCAAACATACCACCTCTTGGCAGCAGGAATTTCCTCACAAAACAGCAATTTCAGGTCTCCTGGTACGGGGTTGCTCAGATAATAAGCAGGTGTGTGAGCAGCAGTGGTTAGGGGTGATATTTCTCCCGCTGTGAGACCGCGTGGCTTCACCCCGCAGAGCCCATCCGCTGCCTGCGCTGCTGTCTTCATTCTGGGTCAGGAGCTTAATGCCTCTATATAAATGCAATACCACTCTGTTCCACTTCTTGGCTTTTCAGACAGGACATAAGCTAAATTGCTTATAATTTTTCCTTCCCGAGCTTAAAGTTTAAATGGTGCTTCTCTTTCGATGTATCTGAGCGCTGCGGCCCCCAATCAGCGCTCTGCCCAGGGCAAGGCAATTGTGTTGGGCAGGGGAACCCTGGAGGAACAACCATCATATTCAGGTGACAGTGAGTACACACCTTGGACCTGTTACCCTTCCTGAAGCTGAGAAAGCACTTAAAATTATTTTTCCATATGTGATGACCAGTTGTAGTTCATGTATCTATGGGGTTTTTACCCACTTTTTTAGTGAGATTTTTAGGTTCATTCAAAAGTGAGAAAGTTTTTCATCCTGTAAATAAGAGGCAGGAAAATTTCACTGAATTTCACTGAATTTTTTTTTGGAGTTGGAAGGGACCATAGAGATCATCTAGTCCAACTCCCCTG
>JAOQGH010000040.1:35225203-35387194 GCA_025769975.1 Gallinago jamesoni | reverse complement strand
TTTCGTCGGCCTTTGTAGCTACAGAGCCCTCACCCAGCGCAGTCTTACCTGCTCTGGAGCCGGTCTCTGCCGCAAATGTCCACCTCCCAATCCAAATGAACAAACTCTAGCCTGTGGGCGCAAATGTGCTGTTTTGCTTGAACAGTTTATGTTTTGGTTTATGTCTGAAAGTTATATTTAAATGTCAGATAATACTTGCCTTGCAGAAAGCTTTTTGTAGAGTCATTAATTGCAGGCTGTGGGTGATGCTGATGACACTTTTTGAAGCATTTGATTAAGATGCAGCCAGCCAGTCACAATATCTTCAAAGGTTAAGGTTTTCTGAAGGACAGGAGAACACTGCCAGGTCTTATATGGCTTCTTCAGGATTCTGAATTCCTTTTTGTAAAGAAAAATACTTTTGTTTTAGAGACTTCTAAAAATTCCAAAAGAAAATTATATCATTTTTGTACAGTCGGGAGCTTTAAGGAGAATGGGTGGCTGGGAAAATGTGTTGGTATTCTACTGCCACTTAGTTCTTTGAAGGTCAAAGTCCTTCTGTATTTCTTCTGTCTTTGAAACAGTTTAAGGTTTCTTGAGATGTTCATTTGAGCATACAAATATTTTACATAATGTGGGAGACAACCCACAGCTTATGAAATTCCTAACCCAGCTCAACCAAGAATATAATCTATAAAAGTTAGGTAGAATACAAAATATTTTATTTGAACATTTAAATAAAATATACTTGGTTTGGGGGAGCAGGTGGTCAGATAGACCATAGTCAGCGTACTTGTCGAGTAATCACTGAACAGTCCATGTCAGTGCAGAGTGAAATGGGTTACCAAAAGACTGCGATGGGGAGCAGTCAGTGGATGCAGAAACAGAAAATTCTCAAGCATCTTGAAATCAACCAAAAGTGTACATCAAGTGATGGCCTTTTTATTTTAAGAAGGTTTCTGTCTGTTCCCTCCTTAGCATGTTACTTCTGCTAAAAGTTCATGGGGAACCCTATCAGAGAGGTGGTGACTCCTAGTTTTTCTGTCTTAATAAAATAGGACTTGTTACTGGTTTGCTGATCTTTAATGAGGATGTCAAAAAGAGCCTCAGATTCTGGAAACGGTGAGAACACATCCCTGAGTTGTTATTGAGGGTCGACTATCATTTAGAGTTGAATTTAAATTCCTTTCACCTAGTATCCAGTCAATCATATTTTCTTTCCCTTTGATACTGATGTTCTGAACATCATTCACAACTAAGATGGAGAAGACCTTAACAATTTTTACAGACACAAGGACAGAGCTTCACACACCAAAAAGGAAGACGCCCTGACAAACTTGTTTTTAATACATGTTTTTTAAAGACATTTGGGTTTAACTGTGACAATTAAGATGCTAATTTTGGCTTCTCAGACAATGGAAGATCATCCTTCAGTGCACCCTGCAAACCCTTTGTTTTTATCAGACCCAGACAAGACAGAAACACGGCTCCACTCCCATGTAAAACCGGTGGTGTATCCCGAGGGAGAACTTAATTACCCTGTGCTGCACAAATGCCTTAGAATTACATATGAATGAAGTTCTCAGCTCCAAGATCCAGAACACCCCTTGCAATTTTGCTGGTTGGTAACACTAAGTCTCTTTTACATAAATTTAGATGCTAATATAGGAATTGCACCATGAAAGAAAGTTCTAGAGTTTGACAAAAGCTGAAGAAAAATGGTGATGGCCTCAGTGAGCTGTCTGCTGGCTGTATTTCACTTCAGTAAAAAAGCAGAAAGGTATCAGGAGGTTACAATATGACATTTTGCCTCATTACAAGGTCTGGGGGGCAAGGGCCTGTGCAGTGCTCTCCTCAGGTTGGTGGAAAGGTGTAAGGGAAACACTGGATGAGCTATCACCAGCCAAGGAAACTCACTGGTGACAGATGAGTATGAGTCTTGATTTTGTATTTGTTGCTGATGGCTTTGGGGTTTTTTTTGTATTTATGGAGAAAGGAAATTTGATCTTAAACCTCTTTATTATTTCTTCTCAAACGATGAGGTTAAATTCTCAGCTCTGAAATGGCTAGACAACTGGAAATCTGGATTGTTTTAGTGATTATGATACATTCTGCACCTGAATTCAGCTGTGCTACCCGTATGTAAACATTCTGTGTTTAATTTACTGTCTTCCCAATCTCCCAAAGAAGACCTTCTCTGGAGAACACAAATAGTTTGGTTAAGATGTTGTCTCGTAAGTGTTATCTCGTTGCAGAAATTCAGAGCTGAAATTCACAATCCATGATTATCACATTCTGCAAATTGCCCAAGATCTGAAAATTGGCTAGACAAAAGACTAAAAATAGCAGGAGATTATTTAGTTCCTTGAATACATTCTTTTGTTGGATTACTATCTAGGGAGTACAACCTTTACTCTTTTCAATATGCAAATAGTTACAAATAAAGAATTTTATTATAAAATTGATAGTTTTAAAACTAGAAGCAGCGAAAATTGTTCCTGTTACAAAGTCTGATCTTCTGTTTAGGCATTTTTCCTTTCTCTAAGGTATGAGTGTAATAGAAGAAGAAGGTTCTAGTATACAGCTATAAGACCACAGTATGAGAACTGTGCTCTGAGGACCAGCTCTGGGTAGAATTTAAAAGGTGAAAAGTGACAGTACCTGCCATTGGTCTTTTAAATACATTATTATATCTGTGTTTCTTACAACTCTGCTGCATCAATCCAGTGAATTTTCATTAGTACTCTTGTCAAGGGAAGAGAAGTTTGAGTGGAAAAGGGCTTGGCTGTACAAATTCTGTGAATCAACTGTAGTTGATTAAAACCAGCAGAGGGTAAGTGGCCCCCTTCCTAAGATCCACCATATGTATGTATGTATATACATATGAATGTATTGTTGTAAAAATAGAAATAAAAAGTAACCTTTGGTGTCCGCACCCTCCCAAAGCCTCAGACCTTCACAATATTAAAATCACTTTCGTCTGTAGTTCCTTTGAGTCTTATCACTATGGACTTCATTTTCCTTTCATTGACCCTGAATAAACATGCATCAGCCTGGTGCCTACAAGGCTTTCCAAGCCTCTCAAACTTTGCAAGCAAACCGACATTTTAGTTGTTATATAAGCAAGAATATACAATGTGACTTCATCTGGACCAAATGCTTTTGGGAAATGGCAGTTATTGCCCTGGGGACTTGAGATTGCCTTTTTTTTTTCTTTCTTTTTCTTTTTTCTGTAGAATAAGGTAGATTACCAGGGAGTGGCAGGGTAAACTTCTTCATGCCATGCTGCCACTTGGTTTCAGTTGTACGATGTGGGGTATGCAGATCAGGTTCTAAAGTCTAACGAGTTTTATATCACCTCAGTGGTCTGCAAATGTGCTTACTTGTGATGGCTGAGGTGGTGGCTCCCTCCTCTAAGATATAAAATGAAAAAAATTCCATTCCATTTCATATGTCATCATGGAGTGCCTATCACCACCAGTTTGTCATTGATCTTGTCCCAAGAACATCCAAGGAGAAAGACGCTGCCTCCCTGGGGAACCCTGGGGGAACCCTGAGCCAAATGGCTGGGGAGGCTCAGGTTCTTTTCTACGTTCTGGCACTGGCCAAAGTGGTCTCTTTTCCCCCTGTCTCAGCTCCCCAAGATGAGGTGCATACACTTGCCCAATCCTATGAAAAATGATGCTGACTTTCTCTGCAAGACATTTTGAGCACCATTCTTGGAAAAGGTATGGGCATTACTGCCAGTTGATTTTCCTAAGATTAAAATTTAAACACTTCAGTATAGGTTTTAAAGCTGATTTCCTCCAATACTATAAAAGTCTGAAAGTGTTTCCTCTTGTTATCTGTTGTTGGTTCTTGAAGAGTAACAAATTAGAATAAAATCTTGGAATAGAGTTCCCTACTGAAGCAGTTGCAAATGAAAATTACAGAAAATCACCACTAGATGGAGTCAATGATTTTCTAATTTGTTCTTCGTAGCTCTGGATATAATAGAGTTTTGAAATTATTATGATCACTGAGTTGTTAAGTGGAATATGTTAATTTAAGTAGCTCACCTGTATCTTGTTATAATTTCATTATCTATTCTTTAAGTTTTACAATTCCATGATTTTTCACCTCATCTAAAAATATTTTTTACAATTTGATGCTGAACCACAATATTTTAATAGAATTCTTTATCAGACTTACAACTTGTTCTTATGGGGGACTTCAACTTACCAGATACCCGCAGGAAATACAATACAGCAGAGAGGAAACAGTCCAGGATGTTCCTGGAGTGTGTTGGGGATAACCTCCTGACGCAGCTGGTGAGGGAAACAACTACGAAAGGTGCCCCACTGGACCTCTTGTTTGTGAACAGAGAAGGACTTGTGGGTGATGTCATGGTCGGAGGCCGCCTTGGGCATAGCGATCACGAAATGATAGAGATTTCAATTCTCAGAGAAGTAAGTAGGGGGGATCAGCAGAACTGCTACCTTGGACTTCTGGAGGGCAGACTTTTGCCTATTTAGGGGCCTGGTTGACAGAGTCCCCTGGGAAGAAGTCCTAAAGGGCAAAGGAGTCCAGGACAGCTGGACATTCTTTAAGAATGAAGCCTTAAAGGTGCAGAAGCCAGCTGTGCCCATGTGCCAAAAGACGAGCTGGTAGGGAAGACAACTGGCCTTCGTCAGAGAGCTTTGTCTTAAGCTCAAGGAAAAAAAATAAGAGTTTATGACCTTTGGAAGAAGTGGCAGGTCACTCAGAAGGACTGCAAGGAGTTTCTGAGGTTATGTAGGGAGAAAATTAGAAAGGAAGAAGCCCAGCTAGAACTTATTCTGGCTACTGCTGTAAAAGACAAAAAAAAAATATTTCTATAAATACATTAGCAACCAAAGGAGGACTAAGGAGAATCTCCATCCTTTGTAGGATGTGGGGGGAAACATAGTGACAAAGGATGAGGAAATGGCTGAGATACTTAATGCCTTCTTTGCATCAGTCTTTAATAGTAAGACCAGTTGTTCTCCACGTACCCAGCCCCCTGAGCTAGAAGACAGGGATGGGGAGCAGAATGAAGCCCCCATAATCCAAAGGGAGGAAATTATATTAGTGACTTGCTGCATGACTTAGACACACACAACTCTATGGGGCTGGCTGGGATCCACCCATGGGTAATGAGGGAGGTGGTGGAAGGTCTCACTTTCCATCATTTATCAGGAGTTCTGGCTAACTGGGGAGGTCCCAGTTGACTGGAAATTAGCAAATGTGGCATCCATCTACAAGAAGGGCTGGATGGAGGATCCAGGGATCTGCAGACCTGTCAGTTTGACCTCAGTGCCAGGGAAGGTTATGAAGCAGACCATTCTGAGTGCCATCACGTGGCACATACAGGACAAGCAGGTGATCACGCCTAATCAGTATGGGTTCATGCAAGGTAGGTACTGCTTGGCTAATCTGATCTCCTTCTATGACAAAGTGACCCACTTAGTGGATGAGGGAAAAGCTGTGGATGTTGTTTACCTAGACTTCAGTAAAGCTTTCGACACCATTTCCCACAGTATTCTCCTGGAGAAACTGGCTGCTCATAGCTTGGATGGCCATACGCTTTGCTGGGTAAAAAACTGGCTGGAGGGCTGAGCCCAAAGAGTTGTGGTGGTGAATGGAGTTGAATCCAGTTTGCAGCCAGTCACAAGTGGTGTTCCCCAGAGCTCTGTATTTGGGCCAGTTCTGTTTTATCAATGATCTGGACAAGGGGGTCAAGTGCACCCTCAGAAATTTTGCAGATGGCACCAAGTTGGGCGGGAGTGTTGATCTGCTTGGGCTTAGGAAGGCTTTACAGAGGGAGCAGGACAGGCTGGACCAATGGGCCAAGCCAATGTATGAGTTTCAACAAAGCCAAGTGCTGGATCCTGCACTTGGGTCACAACAACCCCATGCAGTACCACAGGCTTGAGGAAGACTGGCTGGAGAGCTGCCTGGCAGAAAAGGACCAAGGAGTGTTGGTCAAAGTTGGCTGAATATGAGTCAGAAGTGTGCCCAGGTGGCCAAGAAGGCCAACGGTATCCTGGCCTGTATCAGGAACAGTGTGGGCAGCAGGACTAGGGAACTGATTGTTCCCCTGTACTCGGCACTTAGTGAGGCCCCACCTCAAGTGCTGTGTTCAGTTTTGGGCCTTTCACTATAAGAAAGACTTTGAGGTGCTGGAGCGTGTCCAGAGAAGGGCAATGAAGCTTGTGAGGGGTCTGGAGCACAAGTCTGATGAGGAGCAGCTGAGGGAACTTGGGTTGTCTAGTCTGGAGAAAAGAAGGCTGAGGGGAGACCTTATCACTCTCCATAACTACCTGAGAGGAGGTTGTAGTGAGGTGAAAGTTGGTCTCTTCTCCCAAGTAACAGGCGGTAGGACAAGAGGAAATGGCCTCAAGTTGCACCAGGGGATGTTTAGGATGGATATGAGGAAAAATTTCTTCACCTAAAGGTTTATCAAACATTGGAAGAGGCTGCCCCGAGAAGTGGTTAAGTTGCCACCCCTGGAGGTATCTAAAAGACAGGTAGACATAGTGCTGAGAGACGTGGTTTAGTGGTGAACTTCACAGTGTTAGGTTAACAGTTGGACTCAATGATCTTAGAGGTCTTTTCAAACCCAAATAATTCTATGATCCTATCCTGCATCAATGCTCACATTCCCTACTCAGGTCTCTAAAAGTTGTTCTTACAATTCTTTTCAATCCTGTCATTTCAAAGAGTAAGTTCAATACTAGTGGTTTCATCATTTTAATTAATTATAAATTGATAAATAGGATGAATTGCCATACTTATAAATTATAGTTCATGTTTAAATAAAAATACTGTTATACACCGTCCTGAGAAGCAACTTGGAAATCATCAACAATCCTGAAATCCCAATTGTTAGAAGTAAGCTGTCCTACATTTACCAGCACAAAGATTATTCTGTCAGGATCTGCAAACTCCGCCTTAGACCAGGATTATTTTAATTTCAAATGTCATCCAAGTGAAATTGTAATAATTTTTTTCATGATGCATTACTTAGAATAGTCTAGCTTCCTTAGCTGGAGATAGGTAGCTAACCAAAAATTTCATTCATTTTTATTCCACAAAATAGAACTTGTTTGCACCAAAGAGTTGTTCAGATATGCCAGCTTTTTTCCCATGGGCCATTACTAACATGTCAGTTGTGAAATTGCGCAGAATATACAGTCATTCTCAACTTCTTCATTTTCTGAGATTTTTGCCCTGCAGGCAGACCCATTGTGGTTGTCTTTTGTACAAAACAAAAAAAGGGAGAAAAGATTTCCCTTCAACAACATTGCTCTTCTTGGACTACAAGTACCAGGCAGATTTTTCGTAATTTGTTGAAGAAAACCACTTCATTTCTGGCAAAACAAGCACGTGGCAGTACTTAAAAGGAACTCTTTCACTATGTAGTGAATATAATCACTAGTTCAGAACTCTTTTACCAGTGCTGGTTCTCTTCCAACACAGCTCTTACCTTATTTTGTTTCTTCTGTTAATAATAAGAAAAAAAAAGTAATAAAAATAAAAATCTCATTTTACACTTAATTTATTTTTACTAGGCAAATTAGTTAATGCTTTCAGGATATTACTTTTACCTGGCTTCTTATAATATTAATTTATACTAATAAAGGAATTATTAATGATACTGAAAATAAAAGGTAACAATTTTGAATACGTATACTGCATAATAAAAAAACCCCACACAAACAGAAAGATATATATTATTGAAATACCACAAGAAAAACAGTTAGAAAACTATAACTTTAAAATCTACTGTTGGCTATAACTATACAGAATTATAACTGCTTAAAAATAGCGGATGACTTGCATCTTATTTTTAATTATCTCATCAAAAAGTGGTACCGAAAAGAAATTAAGAGATTTGTGTCAATTTCTTACTTGCTTGCTTTTCATCGTCTTGTGTTTAGTGAAACACATTAACAAAACTGATAAGGAAGAAAAGAAAAACAGACTTTTTTGAGCCAAAAGGCTGTGCTTTGTTGTTTATCTAAAATCTGAGCCCTGTTATTCCTATATAATATTACTGTAGAACTCAATCATATTCAAGCCTATCTATACATAGCTTTTTCTATTCAGGTTGCTGAAAGCCAGACTGAGAATTTATCGAAATTCTGCTAATTATTTTTGGTCAAGTATTGTCCAAAGCACAATTATTTTGTGGACTAAATTCATGTTCTTTTAATCAACTACTGCTGCAGAGCCATAGGTTTAAAAATACACAGTACAATTACTTTCATACATAATGATGTAGCTAAGACTTTAATAGTTTGTGTTCTCTTTTCACATCTAAACAAGTAAATGGGTTTATGCAACAACTGTGTTGAATAAAGGTCACACTAACAAACGGAACGGAACACATTAGAATAAGCAATTTATATAAGCTTAATTTTGTAAAGTTTACAAAGATTATTTTTAAACCATATGTAGGCTCAGAGTCAGCTATATTGTGCATCTGATGATATAGTCATCTCTTGGAATAGTTTATTTCACTATCCAATTAATTTCAGAATTATGCTGTATGGATTTGACGTGTTTGCTTTATGCATTCATAGCTGTTATCAAGAACTTTAATGGCTTACTAACCCCCACCTATGAATAAAGCTTTTTGCTTTGTGAAACTGGGAGGATGTGGCAGAATAGAAGCACGAAGGGTTTTTACACCTCCTCTTGTCAGTCTGAATGATTCACTAGTCATGGTAGGCTGTATGCTCTGTATCAATACAATTAAATAATCAGTACCTGTAAGTTAAATCACTTCTCACACCCACTAGTAAAAATATGACAATAAAGCTATTCCCATTATAGTTTTCTTTTTTCATTGAAAGTAATTGCATATAGTTTAGAGACTACAGCTATAAGACATAAAAAGATACCTTAAACTTTTAATCTGTAGGTAATAAACTAAACAGAAAAAAAAAGATACATTTCTGTAGAAGTATAGTATGTAATTTTTACAGGGACAAGACACTGAAAGATGGCAAAGTATCTTTTGTTTATTTAATTGTAGGCCCTGTACATGTCATTAGGAAACTAGACAAATGGTATTTTTGACTTGAGAATTAACTGCATGATGCAGTAGTTATAAAATGAACATCTAAACATTTTTTTTTTTAAATTGAAGCATTGGTTTAACACTTAAACTCATTCAGTAGGAAGAAGGTGCTTTTTCTTACTATGAGTTGCATGGCTAGATCTTTTAATAACCTGCATTCGGTCTTGACAGCTCACAAGCTCTGCTAATTCCATGTAAAACCTATGGTCCCTATATTAGATTTCTATTAGAAACACAAGTGGCAATGAAAGTTGTTTGCTACCTGTTCACAGAGTTCTTTATCTAAAATACAGTTGTTACCAATGTGGTAGCTATAGTGTAAAAAATAGCATTATGATTCATAAGAATTAGTATCGTTGAACTTGTGACTTTCTTAATCTACTCTGAACTATATTTAGTTACCATGAAAAGTCCAACTCGCTGCATTTTAAATTTGATTTTAACAGTGCCTTAAAGAAATAAGGTTAATCTTGACACGTTTATGTCCTAAAATGATTTGTGCTCCAGGGTTGGACGGGCCAACCTGAGGCTCTTTGCACCTTAGAAATGCAGATAAAGGTAACTCCTACCTTTTGTTGTGTTTGAGTAATGAATACCTAAATAATGCAGCTGAGCTCTTTTTAGCACCATCAGCACCAGCTTACAAAACAAAGAATTTCAGGGAAGCCCTAGGTAAGAAATTTAGATATTCAGTCTAGACAGATAGTACAATCAAGCATTAGTATTTTGAGGCTGCATGTAGCATTCCTCATGCACGAAAGGAAATTAGATATATTATACATTGTCTTTTGTTAATTTAGGTCATCATTTTAATGGAGGGAGGATAATGAAAACATAGAAGTGATGCAACTGGCCATCAGTGAAGAAAGGCTAGAAGAGGAACCATCTCAAGGCATTGTTTTTGCAGGAATGTTTCATTTTGCCTTGTAAACTCTTGTATATACCTCTGTCACCTTTTTACTATGAGGAAAGATTTTAAATCTTCTTTAAGGAAAGAATTCAGTTTTGCCATTTTAGAGTTTCTGTCCTTTTGCCAGATTTAGAAGGAGCATAAATGTCTAATTAAAGGCAGCCAGGTTTCTGCCTCCATAAGAATTCATATCGAAGTTTCTCAAGCAGGGAAAGTATTATATGAAGAAGTTATGGGGCAGAACAAGAAATTTTGAGGAATACATCTTGAAAGACTCATTTTATTGGCTTGCAGTGAAATGGGCTTTATGTACTGAAGTTTGAAAATGAACTTAATTTGGCATTTATCCATTAAATTTAAGTAAGTTACCTTTATTTTATAGTATAATGCAATGCCACTTTAGAATGCACAGTATGTCTTCACTATCGATAGAGTGCCAGGAAGCGGGGTGGCCACACTGGAGGCTTTTGGGACAGACAGCGTTATTAGTATTGATAAATTATGGGAGATGTACTTGGACTACAGGAAACTCTTTTTAGTTTTTTTTGGCTGGACACCTAAGTTAGTGCTGATAGTAGGACTGGCACTTTAATTACAGAATTCACAGCTAATCTTACATGAATAGGCAGAGTTAAGGTATCTGATAGATTACTGCTGAGGGTGCCTGCAGACTGGCCAGAGAGTGCAGCATCTGTTACTGCAAGACTGCAAAGTGTCCCCCCTGCCTTGCCCCCTCACATTTTCTGAAACACAACTCTGTTACTTGTCTTTTAGCAAAGTATATGAGCCAACTAGCCAGCATCCATAATGCCTTTGGAGACTCTTATAGGGGCCAAGCCGTTCACACGCACACAGAAGGCCTTCAACATACCCTCAAGCCCTTCCTAGACCCTTCAGGTCCTGTGACGTACCACGCGAACACAGGTGTGCTGAAGTGGCCTTTGGAAACCCACGCATGGTGGTGTTTTGTAGTAGAGGTCAGTGCAGGGATGGTAGAAAGGAACAGGCAAGAAGGACAATGCTGAGAATTTCTGTTCATGTCTACCAAAAAAAGATACCTTAGTGGTATTGCAGAGTTCTCTCTGCTGAATTTCTCACCTTTGTTTCCAGGCTGGCAGTGAGATTCACAGGAGCATTATGTCAGCTGCTGTGCTCTGACCGTACTAATTGGGATAAGAGGTCTTGTGATGAGCAGACACAAGAGCAAGTGAGGGATGGCCTGGGATGCCACAGAGAAGGCTATTGCCACAGCTGAAACCTGCTTCTGACTTTTGATTCTTTCGTGTGTGTTTTTCCCAAAATTGATGCCGATGGCCAGGCTACCCTTCGACATGTCCTGGGAGAAGGCAGGAAAAAGATGGGTTTGGTTTGTCACTACCACCTTGCAGAGCAGCGTAACAGGTACAAATAGTACTTGAAACATGTGCAATTAACCCTGACTAATAAAATCTATTGTGATTGAGTAGGGATGTTAGATATGAGACATTGTTAAAACAGATTATTTAGAAATGCTGTCAAGATTTGCTGGAGCGGAGGCTCCAGAGTGCTGGGGGCGAGGGGCATGCTGCCTTTTGAAGCCACAGGCTGGAGGAGGATGTGAGCTGCAGCTACAGCGATCCATTCAGGCCCTGCAAGTGGAAGTTTGGCAGGTCCACTTCCAGCTCTGGGCACGTGTTTTTCTTTCATTTGTGACAATATTGCATTCTGCACTGATGCGGTGCATCCCCCCCAGCAGGTATGTTACAGCTGTGGCAGAAGGAGTAGACCGGGAGACTGCTCCTAAAAACACAAAACAGGCAAGATAATGGCCCGTAATTAGTGAATTTTGTGAATGCAACATTCCAAGCTCGGCAAATGACAGAGGGTATCTGTTTCCTTTGCACAGGCAGATCTCTGTAATGTCCCATTTCCTGGAGTGGCTTAAACTGAACTTTGCTCTTGGGACAGTTTTTTAAACATTTGCCTTGATTTTTCCAGTATTAGGTGTGAGACACATTTACATCAGTACGTGACTCATATCAATAATTAGATCCTTACTCACACAACTTCGTGAGTGCTCTGCTTATAATATTTAAGTCAACTATTTCATTTCTGAGACAGAAAAAGTACTGTGAATAATTTCGCTGTGCAATTTGTTATTCTGTTGTGTAGGTCTTTGAAGTAATTCTTCCGATTTATTTATATATCAGGTATTTCTCTTGATGCTTGCCAAAACTCAAGGTATGTCCTTGTATGTTTGAGCTATAATTTGTATGTATCTCTTTACCTTTTGTTTATTCAACAGTTAATATAAGCAGAAGGATACAAATTAAGTTTTTAGTTGGAGTGCTGACTGATTAGTTTTCCAAGAGAAAGACATCACTGCTATTATATATGGTTTTAAGATGCACAGCACTGGTGATATTTATGAACACATGGTAGGTGTGCATAAATGAATATGTTTGTGTGCATGTAAAGTGGCATTTTATTGAAGAATCTGAGGTGGGTTGTCATGGAGATTAAAAACTTTGAAATGCTATTCATCGGTATTACTTGTGTTTGCTGGGCATAAGGATATTGGTTCTGCTAATTTGGAACTTTCACCGTAAAAACACTTTTACCTGTATTGCAAAGGCTATTCTAGCAGGCTAAGTAAATAAAGACCTGATGAGCATATTCAACTTAAGGAAAATAAACAGTGATCTATTTTTGATCTATTGCTGATCTATTACAGTTTTAGTTTCTAATTGGTTAAGATGCTTGTCTTTTAATTGTGTAGTGTTTCAGGCTATTTATACAGTGGCAGAAAATTGTAAGCTCCCCCGAACCTTCCTACCCTCTACCAAGAAAAGAATAAAGTCCTGGTCACTGGTAAATGAAACTATTTTCTTTAGATGGAAATGATACAGTGATGAAAAGCATTGCACATGTTTTGTTAGCATTTGCTTTTACAATATTATATACATGTTCAGCTTTCTCTGCATAAAAAGCTAGGAATTTTCTGTGCTTTCTCCTTAAGTAATTAGAATAAAACCTTATAGACAAGTTTACTTGTGAAGAGCGTTGTTTTCTGCATGAGATCATTGATGTGTTGCAGTAAGTATGGTTGTTTTTTTTTAACCAATAAATCAATGAAAATGCTGCAACAAACGCTGCATACGTACACAACATCACACACACTCTGAATGAGTAATACAGTTTTCATAACAGACTTGAAGTGATGACTATTAACTAGAATTATATATATTTATATTTAAACTGACACTACAGAATTCTTTTGAGTCTTGACAGATATGTGGAATATTTAAATGGAGTAATTGTAGTTACCAGACCTCCTGGGATTAACCTGCTGGAAAGAAAGTGACATTTTGCAAAGAGAAAAATGAATTTATAATGTGGAAAAAAGCTAAAAATGAGGTTATGGTGTGCCTGTTTATAACCATTCAGGAGGAAAATATGTTTACATGGAGTCACTAATATGCCGTAGTGATATACTTCACTTACATTTAATTATAGAGGGGCTTTGAAAATAACTTATTGGATTCTATGTTTCCTGAAACACAATAAGCCATATTGAAAGGAAAGTTATCAGTTATTTTATTTTTGGTGCATTTGTGTTTAGGATTTGATTCTGTGCTATTTGTATTTTCATCAGGAATAACTTTACTAAATTCAACATGCTCTATGTCAATACAAAAAAAAAAACCATCCAAAAGAGAACCAAGAAATACAACCTAAAGAGAGCCAACCTCTCCCAAATTACTTTTGGATAAATCACACCCTTTAACTTACAGGAGGGACCTATTCTCTCAGGCATGCTCAGATTTTCCATTAGAGTAGTTTCTTCAATGACAAACACTGCCTGCTGAGCTCTTCTGAACTGGAGTCGAATAGGATCACGGAATCACCACATAATTTAAGTTGGAAGAGACCTTTTGAGGTCATCTGGCCCCACTCAAAGCAAAACCAACTTAAATAAGTCAGTCTGTACCTGATTGAGTTTTGAGCGCTGGTGATGCCACAGCCTCTCTGGAAAACCTGTACAGCTGTTCGACTATGGTGAAAATATGTTTCTTGATGACTAATTGGAATTTCCCATGTTGCAATTTGGATCCACCACCTCTTATCCTATGATGCTTGACTCTGTTCTTCCACACCCTTCTAGTAGGTAGTTGAAGACAGCAATAAGATCTCCCCTTTGCTTATTCTTCTTAAGACTAAATGAACACACTTCTTTCAGCCCCTTCTTATACACCATGTGGCCTGGTGGTTGGCTAGTACAGACAGCCAGTGTCCATGGAGATTGTGGTTGATTGCTAAGAGCAGAACTAGAAAAATTCAAGATTAAGTGGAAAGATGTTTCAGAAGAAGGAAGTGACTAAGTACAAGACAGATCAGCCATTCCTTTAGGGACTTGCGAAGACCTTCATGTCAAGACTATGTCTAACACAACAGATAATGCCATCCATGAGCTAGCAAGGAAAACCAAGCCATAACAATCTATGAAATTACAATTTAAGAGAAACATTACATTCATGGGTATTGAAGGGACCTTAACTCCTAATCTACCTATGTACTATGATACTATCTACAGCACAGATAAAAGTGAGGCACGGTGTACAACAACTATATCTTCCTACATCACAGAATTTTCATTTCATCACAACTTTTACATTATACACAATAAATACAATGCACTTTTTATTAATTTAACATATTTATCTTATTTTCTCACCATCCTCCAATCAATCAGGACACCATAAGTAATTTTTTCCTCATAAGTCCTTCAGGCTAATAAATTGATAATGTGTGACTAAGACGAGGTAAAACTCACACATGACTCTTTCTGTTACATGCCATTTAGCAGCTAAAACTTCAGCTAAAACTACTACCATTTCTTTTCTTGTAACTATGGTTATTAATTAACTTCAGCTGCTATTACTAGGAAAATAAATGCTGTCACTAGCCTCTTTTAGCAGCAAAAATTTATCTGCTTTTTCACACAGCACAGTCTTTCAGCCTTTATTGAAAGCTACACTTGCCCAGAGGTAGTACCTGCCGTTATGCTCTTTGGTCTCTTTCTCCCCTTGCCCAGGCAGCAAAAGAGGATTTTAGAAAAATATATCCACTCTATAAATTGCTGCAATGAACCATGCAACTTGTTAATTAAATGTAAGCATTTGCAAAATATTTGGCCAAGTATTTCTTGAAGGCAATCCCATGCAACTCCAATTACAGAGTGATTACCCCTACCCTGAGAAGTAACCATGGTAAAAGGCAAGTAAATAAAGGAAAAAAACCCGAAACATGCAAAGTCCCCTTTAAAATATTTTATTTTGTTCTTACACTATCTTCTGTCTTCATCAGGGTAGTGTCAGCACCTTGTAGCTGTACATTAAGCTAAGTGTATAATGAGTGGTTCATTCTCTTTCTTAGCTTCTCCTCAGGGACAGAATTAAATGTGCACTCATACATCCTGTTTTGGTGGAGTTTTATTTTTTAATTTTTTAGAAGATTTATGTAGAAGGTGCCTTAACTGCAGAAAGTTGTCAGAATGAAGGACTCAGGGGACAGAGAATTATAGAGCAGAACATTATTATGTATCCTAGTAACTATATATTTTTAATCCTGTCTCAGCCTATAGAACCACAAAGGGGCAGAAGGAGGAATAAAGGCCTATATTCCTTATTTCCCGAATCTGCATGTGATTCTACAAGGCAAGCATTGAGATGCCTAACTGTTAGGAGCTCAGCTGGACAGTGGGATCTTCTCAGATGTGTGGAGGAAGGCAGGTAGCATCATCCCACTTGCAAACTGTCGTAGAGGATTTTTCTCAGGAGCTACACACAGTAGAGCCAAGGTTTTTGGCAGAGAGTCTGCAACGCAGGTCTTTGCTATTCAAGGAGAATGTCCCACCTCCAACCAAGAGGTGACAGGTGTGTTCCTGAGTTCCTCTTGTTTGAGGCCGCTTTGCACAGATATTAATTCTTTATTTGAGATGAGAAGGTGGACAAGGATGGGACTCAAAGGGTTGAAGGCTGCATATAGTTCTGCAAAATGTCTGACTGCCAAGCACCTATATATTAATGAAGATTTCTGTCTTTTTCTGTATTCTGTCTTTTCCTGTATATTTGTCTTTTTTATTGTCACTGTGAAGGAAAGGTAACATTGTAGCAAAACTATGTAAAATCTTTATAAAACGTAATAGATGTCTCCTTTTCCCCACTTTATTCTTTCATGTTTTGCTGAATATTAGCAGAATAAAAAGACAAGGGAAAGAGGGAAATATTTGCCTAATATGAAAAAGAGAGTTACAAAATGAGCATTCAACTTGAAGAGAATGTCAGGGAACAACAGTACCTTATACTGCACTCTGAAAAATTGTAAAAAGTACAAAGGTTCGTAACATATTGTAAAGAAAATTCTTTAGAAATTGCTCTGTTATCTTGGAGGTAACAGACACACCATATGCTGTGTCTGGCAGTTGCTATGGCAACTACTTTTAAAATTTAAGCATGGGGAAACTATTGCCTAAAATCTCCATGACTTGGGGCCAAATCTTGCGTGATGCTGAGCACGAAGGGAGAATAAAAAAAGACATAAAGGAAATCTTAAAATATCTTTCTTGTTAGCTTTTGAAATTTTTTTCTTGAAATACTTCTTACTTGTTTTGGGAGATTGCAAGCCCTGGACTCCTGAGAACATTGAAAAAGGGATGAATGGGATGATTGCAATATCTTAAATTTAATACTGTGCAAACTATTTGCAATGAAAAATAGGAAAAAACCTATTTGTTCATAGGGGTGTTTTGCATAGAAATTGTGATATTTATCTGAATGTCATCTTTTTGGCACTTTTTTATGTGCTTGGGAGTTCTTGTGTAGAAGTCAAATAGTAAAATTCTGGAAGGAAATAGATGGAAAGGTAATAGATCTTAATAATCTGCCAGTACTTATTAAGACCATATTCAGATTTGTTTTTATGGTAGTTTCATGCTTTGAATAATGTTTTCACTATCCCACCAGCAGCCTCCGTAGTGCACTTCTGAGGCAAAAGAGGCATAAAATACCAAATAAGGATGCTTTTAAGGAAAAATGAGTGTAAATATAAATAAGATTTTGTTTATCTTTGCTATCGTGGTTTTGGCTGGATTGACCAAAGGGCCTACTTGGCCATGTTACAACAAATGCTGTTATAAACAAGTTCAGCACCTCAGTAACTGGGTTTCTGTGATCAAGCTGCATCATATATTTTATCTTGCCCACATGCCTTCTGCAGTGCCTCCCAGAGGAGCCTGCAAAGGAGGGACACAATTTAGCCAGACAAATTGTACACAGTTTGCAGTTGTGGTGTACTGGAGCTCTTAACAGAAATACCCACCCAAATAGCACAATGTGGCCTGGAGTCATTCAGCAATGGTCTGATCCAAAGCCACTGAAATCAGTGGAATTCTCTCTATTGACATCCCCAGGCTTTGTTCGAGGCATCGTGCATGCCGCTAATCTTATATTGATAAATATCAGATTAATCATTAACAAAAATGTCTCATGTTTTGAGCACACATCATGTAACACTGGCTTTAAAAAAATAATTTAAAAAATATTGTATTAAAAATTCTTAGATTATATGAGATCCTTGAAATACAGTTTAATTAGTCTCAAAGATATTTATCTCATGCTGTTAGGTCATACAAGGGTAAGACCTTTCTGTAAGTTCCCCCTTCAAAATAATGTATCTTGAGAGCCATTATCCTGTGATTCTGTCTCTCATAAGGTGCCATAAAATTGCCACTGCTATTATTCGCCAGAGAAAGAGTTTCAACTTCAAACCAAGTATAGTCACTAGCCCACTCAGGGCGCTTAGAATTAATTAAATTATTTATACTGTAAAGAAAAATATGTTTTAAGTGCCCCCTGTTCAACTACATGGATCATTATTCTATCTTCTTCATTTTGTCTGCTCCTCATTAATGAAGGCAACTTAACTACTTAAAAAAAGTCTTTGATGGACAGCAGCAATAGAAAATGTTAAACTGTCTTGCAAGTGTGACATTGACTAGATTATAAAAATGGCAAATACATTCCTTATCTGAGAAATTATTAATATTTAGGGATCTGAAATGAGTAGCAGAGGTTGGAAAGAAGTGAGGAAAAGGCTTTCTTTTTCAGTTACCAAGCCTGTTTGAGTTTTGTGCAGGGAACTGTAAAAGGCTCAGGACTGTACCAAAGGAGATTGGGTTTAGTCTGACAGAACCAGCTGTTAAAACCACAGCTGGTTTCTGGACCTATTATTAAAAAGGGTGTTCACATGTTTTGTTCCTTGCTGCTGTTTCCTCTCTGGGGAAATGGTGACCAGCTCCTTCTCCTCTCATCTCTGTCCACCCAGGTTTGGACATGAAAGTCACTGCCACGTTTGTGAGAAAGACAGTCCTTGTGGACTGCTTGTTCCTTTTCCTGTTCCTGTCCTCTGGCTCTATCCCTGAACTGTCCAGCCTCCTGGAAATGTCTAATATTTCTTGCCAGCCCATTTCTGAAGGGGATATGCATGATTTTGCTACAAATCTGAGAATTCTGGGTGCCATGTTAAGGTATTTGCTCACAAAAGCCAACCTGCTGCTGAATATACATTAAGACACTGATGTTCACAGTATAGCTGATAGCTGGTGGAAATGAAATAATCTGTATTGACACATTTGGAAGTTTCACATCTTTTTCCACTTAACATGCTAATGTGATAATTGCTAGACTGATGATTTTTCCAGTGACACGTCTCCTTTTGTCAATATTTAGACCTGTGTATAAAAGCTTATCTATCACACCTGGCTAATTTTCACTTAATTTAAAAATAAATGGAACATGTTTAGTTTGCAGGGTTAGCAGAACAAAAAGAGGTTTTTATAAACATTTTTCTTGAAACATTCTTTGAAGGATAGGAAAAGATAATGACAAAAAGATACAAAATCTAGCTGAAATGAAGCTAGATTCCATGAAACAATCACTTATTTTAATGCTTAAATGAAATGAATGGAACATTGAAGTCAAGACTTCATTTCACTTACCATTTAATGCAAATGAAATCAAAACACAATGCCAAGTGAAAATAGGACCAAATACCCAATAAAATCATTTAGTACCACACTCTGGGAGACAGAAAAATTTTTAGCTGAAGTGATTCTGTGTCTCACTGGACACCTGAATCCCCAGGCTTGATTATCCAAACAATCAATCCAGCTCGGCTTCTCTCATAGCGCTTGTTTGCTGTGCATGCAGTGACTTTCTCTATTAGTGATTAGGTAGGAATTA
Organism: Gallinago jamesoni; assembly: GCA_025769975.1. Classification (NCBI taxonomy): domain Eukaryota; kingdom Metazoa; phylum Chordata; class Aves; order Charadriiformes; family Scolopacidae; genus Gallinago; species Gallinago jamesoni. The sequence goes on along the minus strand of JAOQGH010000040.1, from coordinate 35,367,939 downwards.
GTTCGTCAGTGAAGGAACATAGGTGGTAGTATTCTGAGTATCCTGAAGGGATGAGAAAACTGTATTAGCCTTAGTTGTCTTTAGCTTCAGTGCTTTTTGCAGGATGGATCCTCAGGACCGAGTGTGACCAGACTGATCTGCAAGAACAGCTGTCATGACCATGGAGTGAATCACTGGACTGTTGCTTTGAAAGGTTGAAGTCATTTTTTTGCATTAAAGACGACATTTCTTCTACACACAATTGTTGTCCTTGCTGTAGTTCTGTTTTTATACCAGTGTCTTGTAACTGTTTTCTACCTATTGGGGTGGACAATTTATTCTCTTATCTTTAATAGCAGCACTTCTGTCAAGAGGAATTGTTTTCACCTACTTCAAGCTCTTATTCTATAACACTTCATAAATAGCTTTGCTTTATTGTGGTAAACACTGATATTCCAACAACATGACGGAGAATTCAGCTTTTACTTAGTCTCAATGGGTATGAGATCTTACATGTAATACAGGTGCTTCACAGGGTTTTCAGTATTATACCTATGATATTGCTTTCAAATTTATTTATTTATTTATGTCACCTTTTTCTTCAGATAATGAGAGTCCACTTCTGGGTTCTACTCTTGGAAACGTTTGTCTCACAATCTGAAGGATGGCTTGTATTCTAGAAATATGCCACTGGGAATTTGCACCATGCACCTACACATGAGAGGCAGAATTAATACTTTCTTCCACCAGGTCACCATCATTCCTAATCCTTCTGTAATATCAAGTTGTTTCCAATACCACAAATATGTCATCTGAAATGTCTCATACATTTTTATGATATCCAAGAATCTTTTTTTTGCATGACCATGGTCATCAGGACAGTTTTGTCTTCTAATTACATGCTTATTAATACTCTTCTGCTTTTCTTTACATTGTGTGGTGCAACTTGAGCTGAAAGTTGCTTTCACTGTGCGTCTGACACTGTGCTGCTTTGCTGAAAACCTCTGAAATTGTTTCCATGTGTCTTAGGAATAAATCTTGTCTTTGCCATTCATGTTCTGTTTTAATGCCTGTTTATTAATTTTTATTTAACAGACATAGATTTCACATATTATCTCTCAGTAGGTGGCTTTAATTTATCCTTCAAATAGTTGCAATTGCTTATGATATTTCTCAAATAACTTGTCTTTGATCAGATAAGAGGGATTCTGTATACAGCTTTTCAGTTTTTCAGCTCCATACGCTTCCCGATTATTGTGCAGGCCTTTAAAATCAGAAGTGTGGGTAAGTGGAAAGAAAATGTGCTTTTGCAATCAATAGTCTTGTTAGAAATATTCTGAATTATTCTGTCCTGCAAGCCTTGCAAAGGACTTTGCAAGTCTGTCTCATTCTGCTGAAAGATTATGTCGTAGCTTTCTATAACCTGCAGACACAGCTGAATATCTGATTTCCTGAGTGGCAGTGCTTTTTTTCCCCACATAAATCTAGAAATATTGCTTTCATTTCTTTTAGTTGTCAGGCTCCTATGTGGACTAAGAGATTCAGATGGTTTATTTTTTTTCCAGAAAAAGAAGAAAATTCACCCAATCCCTTAAATTATAAGTGTTGGAACATTTGCAGAATGCCAGTTACTTGAAAAGGTCAGGATTACAACAGGTTTCTACCCTTTCATGTGACAGTACCCATAAACTTCTGGAGCAATAAAACTAAACTGCAGCCCATGGATCCAACATTGTCATCTTTCAGATTTTATCACAGTCTTGTGATATGTGGTGCATCTCTGGATGTTTCAGCTGCTAAAAATATTGGGTTAGAGGAGACTGTAGAGGTAATAAAAATATAAATTGCTAGACTTCATGTTTCTCAAAAAAAAAAAATTAAACATGATTTAGATTTTCACAAGAGTTTTAAAAATGAAAAGTAATTAAAATTCAAAAATGTATCATTAAATGCATATTCTTAAATCATTATAATTTTGGTCCCAAAGCAAAGGGCAGGGAGTATTTTATGGTGAATGAATGCTTGTGGTTGATAATGTTGTGAACCAGGGCACAATTTTGCCAAGTCCATCCCATTTTTGGAACTACCAAATTTCTGTATAGGCTTGTTCTTCCATAGGTATATTTGCACAGAAGGGGAACACTAGCACTCTGGTAGGGAAATACATAAAACCATCAGAGACTAGCTTTGCCTTAAGACTAGACAGCGTTATAATTACCCTCCACAGCTTTGGGAAACAAGAGTCTTGGTTTTGCATTTAAATCTGTTTGGCAATATGCACTATGTCTCCCAGCCACTTGGCTATTTGTAGAATTTTCTGTATTCAGGGGTTTTGAAATACTTTAAAACAAATTGAGCTGAATGGGGATCTTAAACCATTTCCTGATTGGTGTGTCTTCTAGCCCCTAATGTGTCTTTCTAGGTCTTAGTTATTTCCTTTCCATAAAAAAATAATTGCTCTTAAAAATGTCTGGTTGGATTTCTTTTGTAAAGAGAGCCGAACTGAGGAGCTCTAGGCAGATTAACTGGACCGCTTCGTTTAGTAGGCTCTCTGAGCTTTGAAGAATGCTTCAAAAAGTATGGAATAAAGCTCTTTTTCTTCCTATTTTTACATGGGCTAACAACTTCCCAGTCTTTTAATTTGCTGTCCTGTTGCATTAGAGTTCATTATCTTTGTGTTACAGTTTAGTAATTCTGTCTGAGTTTCTATCCTTTCTCTCTTCTGAGTCCCTGCTGAAAATGGCAATACAAGTAATACAGCAGAAGCTTGTATACAGACAGAAGGTATAATGAGAATAGCACTTCTCGTGGGAATTAAATGCTGCATCACAGGATTTCATTTGCAAATATCTGCAATGGAAAAGCATGTTTAAAAGTGCATTCAGATTCACTGTTTGGAGTCGCTTCTCTTCTGTACTATGCCTGCACTGTTCACATTATGAAGCCAGGGATGCAGTTTGAGGTTGGTTGAGGGTTAGGTATGTAAATTTGGAGGAAACAAGTCAGAACATGGTTTTAAGGTGCAGTGAAGACAAGAATGACTTTAACCTACAACAGGATTAACAAAGCAATTTGCAAATATTGGTTGGTAATATCTTTATGTTACAAATGAGAAATTCAAAGAACTAAGACTCCAAGTGACTTATCCAATGCTGTTTGGTCAGATGGTGCCAAAATGCAGGTCTTCATATGACAGCTTCCATGTGCTAACTTCTCAGTGAGATTATCACATTGGCTTTGAACACACAGATTGTGTTCTGAGTGGAAAACCTGACCAGTCTTGTACCAGTCCAGAAGAAGTCTTTTACAACATAGTGAAAGGTGGGGAGAATGGATAATGGATGGTTCACATGTGGAACTGCCAGTTCAGTAACAAGAGGAGCTATTGTCTTAACTATATATAGAGTTATTAACTGAAAAAAAAAAAAAAGTTATACTGTGTGGAAAAAATTATAGTGGCTCTTGTATGAGATTTGTTCCCTTTGGCCTTCAAAGGAACTTTCATCAAATCTTTTGCTTTTTTTTAAAATGAAACTTGGGAAAAGCTTAAAATGTCAATGTAGATATTTTTTTCTTTTAATGACAAAGAATGCAAAACTTCCAGAAAGGTAATCTTGACTTTCAAAGAGATCCTGTCAGTTCTGTTGATGTCAGTATCAAAAGAAGTTAATAATTATCTGAAGAAAACACATTTCTCGTAGTTTCTTTCTTATACAAAATTTCTCAGGTTAATCACAGCAGCAGATCTGCAGAGTATGTACCATGCACCTTCACTTTTGCAGCACATTGTCTAACCGCTACCAAGATTCATACAGGCAATTATAGCATTATACCTTCTCTGGCATGACTAAACTTATGTTTGATAGGCTGTAAAGAGGAAAACCTAGTAGTTATCTTAAACGTATATTTCTTGTACAGTATAATTATACCCAAGGAGTGGGTTGCCTTATTGCTATCTATAGGTCACATGTTTGGCCATATTGTATATCATTTAAAGGGGACTCTAGCAGATGTTGAAGGTGAACAGCTAACTTATGGAAAATTGTGAGTGAATTTCACTTCTGCATGATTACTGTTTATTTGAGACACATAAACCTCAGCATTATTATTAAATGTCATGAACGGGCTCTGTTCTGTGGAGTATTGCTGCTGATTTTGATCTGTGCACCACTTCTAAAAGAATGTTAACTCATGAAGCCACTGGAGGACTTCCTGATGAGAGTTTAATTTCTAACTGAATTGCCATCAGGATCAGTTCTGGAAAACATCTAGATGATGAAAAAAATAAAAATGCCTTACTGCAAATGAAGCAGTGATCATTCTTCCTTTTCTATAAGGAGGAAAAGAAATTCTAATACCTTAGTGCTTTTTGGATGCTCTTCAAAATTTCCTTCAGAATGCAATAGGATAACCCTGTCTACAACTTCCTTTCGTTGGGATTGTGCAGGATGATTCAGACAATGACATCGTAAATTCTGCTCACCAGGAGTTGTCAGCAGACTAGTGAACAGCAACATTTTTTCATTTATTTATTATGTTCCATTTTACAGAAATTTTAAAGGTCTTATAGCTTAAAAAGGCATGTCTTTTGTCCATTCTCTTCCTTTCAAAGCTGCATCCATGAAAAGTAAAAGGAGCTTGGAAATGCTAGAAATTCAAAATTTTTCACATACTAATTTGCTCTCCTCTGGATTTTTCATAAAGACAAATCAAGCAGCACATTTCTGTGCCTTAGTTTCCTCAGCTGGAAAAGGAGGGGAACAAAAAGAAGCTGTGCTAACTCCCACATATATTGGGAGGATAAATGCATTTGATAGGTTTGAATGGAAAGCTTTACATGAGGATATTTACAATAACCAGTGCGCTTTTTTTCTTGTCTGGCTCTCATCAAAAGAAACACAGGGTTAATTCTAGAAGCTAATTCTTGGAGCTATGCTGTTATATAAATCTAACCTTGGTATTATTCAGTGCTATGTTCTAAAAAACACCACACTTTTTTTTATCTCTCTCTCTCTTTTTTTTTTTTCCCAAATAGTACTGCACCATAATTACAATTGCTGTAGAGGCAGGAGCTAAGCAATTAAATTCCCCATAGGTGTCGCATGTAATTGTTCCTAGCGAATCAGAAGATTAAACATGGCAACAATGCACAGCACAAGATAGCCTAAACTCAGTTTTTCCTGCAGAACTGCAAATAGTAGCAAATCAAAAGACTGTTCTCCTTAATTACCACTGTATGAGGCATCAAGCTAAAAGCAGGCTCACTCTGTAATGTTTTCTATACAACTACAGTATGTACATACAATGCAAGCCTTTATGCATCACCTAATAGACAATATTATACACACAATTATTGCTAACTTTCATTTTACAGGGAGAAATCACTGGTGAGCCTAGGACATTGGCCTCTCAGCTTCCCCAGCAAGCAATGTGTTGACTAAACTAAGGGAACAGTTTTACTTCCTGAAGGCAGTAGAGACTATTTATACTTAAACACATTTCTTCACAACTTACAGCATGTTGTATTAGGTGAGAGTCTGTGAGCTGGATGGGCTGCAGTCTCCGTGAGGGTTGCAAGCTGGAGCTTGTGGAGCACTTCACCAAGTTTACACATTTTCTTTCTCTCCTTATTCTGAAATCAGCCACCCTGCTGATCAGAAGTCCGTTTGGGATTTGAACTCAAGTCATCAAGAATCGAAGAGCTGAAACAATAAAAACAATGTGGGGTTTTGGGGAAGAAATTGTCATTCTTGTACATTAATGTAACATGTGGCAGCGCGATCAATATTTTTTTTTGTTGTTCTGAGCCAAAATAGGTATTGGTGCAAGCTGAAATATCTGTCATCATCCTCCCTACTGCCAGGATTTTATATAGTTTTGCGTCATTATTTCTTTAATCAGCTTTTCAAGTGCTGTAAGGCAGCAAGCTATCCCAGTAATGAGTTTCTTCCTATTGTAGGTTAACTGCTTGTTGAGATTTCCATTCAGTTGGAGAAACCATCTTGCTCTCTGACATGTTTTTACTGATTATCAGGGTTACTAGATACATTGTGGACTGAATTTTAATTGGCATCAAGCTATATATTTTTAGTGAGAAAAATGGGAAGTGCTTTTAATGAAATTCTTGGGAATTCAAGTGCTGTCTTTGAGGAGAAACTGATTCATAAGATTTACTGATTCACACATCAGAAGCAGACTATAAATCAACCTTCCCATTTATGAAATGTTCACCTGAGGTATAAACAAAGGAAAGGAAATTGTGAAAATCCTTATTTAAACATACAATTATTCATGTTGTTATAGCAAGTATTACTTTAATTACTGTGTAAGTTCACCAGCTGGCAAGTGGATTGTAACTTCCAGCATATTAACCTGGTTTTATCTATTAATTGAAATAACTCAATTGCACTAAAAAATAACTCCAAACAGTTATATTTTATAATGGTTTATTTTAGCAATATTAATACACAAAATAACAGTGGTGGGTTTTTTTAATATTAATAAAATGCAATGTTGGATAAACAAAAGTGGGGAAATTGAATTTATCAGTAAATTGTCTGGAGGGTAGAAAGTAAAATAAGCCTAGGTAAGCAGATTTGCACTATTTTTCATACCAGTAACCAGAGAGGCACGGTTTTAAATTTTATAACAAGCAAGTCAGAAAGAAATACACTTAAGTTGGAGTGCATCAAACATTTGTTAATTATGGCACAATAGACAATCTCATCCACCTAGGAAGCCTAGGTACTATCTTTCCAGCCTGTAGTTATAAAATCCATTACTTCATCTTCTTGAAAAGACAGAAATTATTGTGTATTCCCTCAAATCATCACAGTCCAGCCAGCTGGGGGGAAAAATGAACTCTCTAAAGCAGCTTGTGTTTCCACATATTTACCACCAGTTAATTAAAAGGTAATGTCTGTAATCCATATTTCCATTAGTAAAAGGCGGGCAAAAGGATAAAGAGAATCATTAAGGAAAAGAGAATCGTTAAGAAATACTGTAGCCAAGGTAACACCATGTTTTGGTGGAACTAAGATAACACACTTTTTGAGATCATTTTATTAGCGGTGATTACACTCCATGAAACAAAAAAATTTCATTATATATATTAGCAAGAAGTTGCATCCATATTTATTCCTTTAGAAATGTTTTAAACACTACAGAACCAGCCTAGAGATGAAACACAATGTAGATTTTTTTCTGATTTGCATGAGGTGGTAAGCCACTGTTAAGCTACAAATAATGGAAAGAGAGGAAATGAAAAATACACTAATGAACATGTCTCAATGAAACTCAGAATGCCTGAGTCTATTTTCCTTCAAACATGGCCTGATTTGTAGTTGTTTGCACAGTTATTAATAGTTTAATTTTATTAGTTCACTGCAGAAAAAACTGATTTACGTCTTGTGCAATTAAGTGATGAGTCAGACTCAATCACATACTAATCTCGATTACTCGACTGCAACATTGAAGGTGACCTCAATATGTTTTTGACATTGAACTTACAAAAAGTGTTCTGAAAAACAAAATTTTGCATTGTCTTCAGAAAAGTAGACTCCAGAAGACAGAACTTCACTGCCTCTTTCAAAATCGATGGAGTGACTAAATTCAGATTCCAGTGATACCATAATTAATGAACTTCTGTTTTTGCACTATTGTAAATTTTAGAAATGTAGCCTGTAGCCATCTGGTGAAAAAGGTAATCTTGCAAATACAGAAAGAGTATTTTAGGATGGGAAATAGTCTAACTTGTGTGCTGAATAGCTATGTGGGAATTTGCTGCAGTAATTACCCTCCTATCATTAGTGACAAGTAATTGCTATAGCAACCCCACTGCCACCTGTCTCACACACACTCTTTCTCTCTTTCAAACACATACACACAGACACACACACACACTCTCACACACTCTCTCACTACATATTCATAGTATTGAAACAAAAGCAGAAAAGCCAGTAGCTTAATGTCATTTATTGAATCACTGTTTTTTCTAATCAACAAAATATAACCTCTTCCTCCCCTGCCAACTCCTCATAAATATTTATTAAAAATAAAATGTTTGTGTTGTAGCAAATAGTGCTGTTCAACCAAAGTATCTCTATTCAACACTAATTCTCTGAGGGAGAGAAAAGAGAATTGTCACAGCTTGATTTCTTTTTTTTACTTCATCGCATACACTGGGCCTGAGACTGATTTTGCAGATATGGATGTGAATTCTAACAAAGGCAACCATCTAATGTATGTAAAACTGGTTTGATATTCACAACCAGAGCAGCTGAGATTCTTTCTCTTTCATTTAGACACATTTAAACCCACCATGTTTTCTGCGGCTTTTTGTCAGTACCAAGGATTGCTTTATTGCATATAAGCACTTATAATTTGTATACAATATTTTTATCCTGTTGGCAGTGGGTGGAGACTGAAGACCAGGCTGGCTATCAGGGTTTCACTGTGGCATCATCTAACCCTGGCTCTAGCCTTCTATTTTCCTCCCAGTCCTGACAATATCAGTGGAACCTGGCTTCGAAATCTTAAAAAAAATCTACGAGATTCTACAAAAACAATCTAGTTTCAATGTATTTGGAAGTACCAGAAATTCACTGTTCTCTATGATTAGGCAGTGAAGGAAGAGAAGAGAACTGTTGTTGAGCCTTTTTGTCTGCAGCTTACAAAACGCCAGCCTTGCACCCACATTTAGAAACATTCTTCATAATGCGATGATCCCACTACATCAGCGTAGGACATAAAATTGGCTAACTGCTTTCTCACCACTAGATGTCATCAAAATACCAATAAACAGGGCTTAGACATGCAAATTTTAAAACACTAGATCTCTCTAACCCTATCATTCAGCGTGTTCTAATGTGAAGATTAAATAAAACAACATTTAAAATATGAAAGAACTGTTAGGAAATGCAGGAACAGCATGCCTTGACATAAGCTATTTGTGTCCCACGTGCCTATTCCACTTCTTTTGATCAAAAGAAACCATTCATATTTAATTCTTGATATATGTATTTTTTCCTAAATAAGACACAGATTTTCTTCTTTGGCTCATGCCATCTAAAAATAACTCTTTCCTACAGTTTTTCATGCTGCTGAAGAAGCGAAGGGAGATTTCTAATGAGGTACAATGGTATTCAAATTTTTTAAAATAAACAAGTCATAGAAAATATTATTCCAGATAAAAGCTTGGATGCAAAAAGTAGACCTATATAATATTTTAATGGAAGTGAACCCTACTGCTTTTATTGTTTTGTTGAATAACAAAGTGATTAAAAAATTCAGATCAAGCAAGTAGTAGTCTGAATCTTAAGATGACCCTACAGACTTTTAATAAAGGCACTAAAAGCAATGTGCCTCCTTAAGTGCACAGAACAACTCACTGCATCTGTTAGCAATCCACGTTTTCTCTAATTGGTTTAGAAATGCACAGGAAAAAAACTGCTCCCGATCAACTCACCATTTAGTGTGGGATGGTTGGCTGGTCATGTGAAGCACAGGTAGAGTTCAGCTTTCAAGAAGGAAATCCATGTACTGTCCCTTATACTATTTGTCTCATCTATTTCTGATTAAATTATTCATTCCTTTTCTGATGTTCTATCTCAAGACAATATGGCCTGTCAAAATACAGGGTTTGCAAGCAGAAAGTAGTATTCATTTCCCAGACATGTGTAGTCCTTCTGTGCTAAATCTTTAAGCAGTACTCATTAATCTGAGGGATTTGTTGGTAAAAGATGTCCTATATTTTGTCACCCGTATGTCTTAAATTGTTCCATGTATTATTGTTAGTGGGAAATTTCTGCCTGTTAACAACTGGGAATAGATAAAGACAAATGAACAACAACAACAACAACAAAAAACTCTGCAAACATGTAAAACATGAAATGCGGTCTCAAAACTTTATAGTAAGAGCTATCTAACAGCTTATGATGAAGAGGAGACAAACAGGGTTTTTTAATATCCATCTGAAATAATACAGTGCTATGAATGAGATGACGGAGAGAGACAGCACCGCTCCCAGTGCTCTCTTCACCAGTGTCTGGGGTGCATTCTGCCAGCACCCAGTACCCAAGTCCTAAGGGCTTCTTGCTCTACTCTACCTTGAGACTGTTTAGCATTTCACAGAAAATAGCCATCTTCTTATGGATTCAGTTTCCTATTTTGAATCCTTCAAGAAAAGAATTCCAGAGATTTCCCCGAAGCTTACTCTTAGAAATGAACAATTAACTGTATTATTTCTGCACTCAGTTCAGCCAATCAAATAAATTAATTTTATTTTCAGTGATGAAGAGGCATTTGTAGAATTTACCTCCTGGACATCATAGCAGAACTAACGACAAAAACCTGTGATGGTGAGTATTCAAAACCAGTAGCCGCTAAAGGCATAAGTGTTTATTATTTATTAGCACATGAACTTCTTATTTCTGCCCCTTAAAATTAAGAGCCTGATGTCTTCCTGATCCTACCCATGTAACAGCTCCTCCCAGAGGAGGGGGCAGAGCTTCCTGTGGGCTGTTCTAGGAGATTGTACTCTCACGGCGTGTTTGACGCTTGCAAAAAAAACCCGCAATGATGCCTTTGTATTTGCTGATGGAAATAGCATGCGCAGCTCTTCAGTCCGTGGGCAGCAAGGCTGGGTATTTCTCTAATGAAATGGAAATAACAGAAGAAAATATCCAGTTCACACCTGACTGTGAGTTCTGCAGACCTAAGGATCATTCTATTAAAGTCAAAGCCCATTAGCAGTGTGTAAACATCTTAGACACTGACTGTTCATGTTGAATATATTTTTTAATGTTTTCAGTTCTCATTCAAGGCAGAAATGTCAACACTTTTGCCAGACAGTAAAGGGCAGACATTAAAGGGTGCTACAATCTTGAGGCTGCCATCTGGTATCCTTGAGTGCCAGTCCTGATGGAAAGGAGAGGTGATACTTAAGAAAGATGACAACAGAGAGGCAGTGGGAGGGATTGAAGGGGGGGAGGCTTTGTCAGGAGTTTCTGTTGCTCTTTCACATTGACTTTTCACTAAAATCTTGCACATAAAAGATTTTTTTTTTGTTCTGGAGATGAAAACTGCTGACCTCTCAAAATCTGCTCGGTATCTTATGAAATCTCAGTGCCTTATACATGTGATTCAAATACAAATAAAGGATTGATGGCATTTATAACGTCTTCTACAGAAGGCATATTGATGGAGATTCATGAGTCACAAACAAATTGCACATGTGAAAGCAAACTGTATTGGAACACATTGCACTTCCATCCAGAGGCTGTTTTAGGAAGCTAAATACTACGGCTTACTCATTATGGAGGAAAACTGCATTTTAAATACTAGTGGAATGTATTCTCTGACACAAACGGATGAGGAAAATTCTCTTCCTTTTCCTCTGCTGCCAAAAAAAGTGAGAAGCACCATCATCCCAGTAGGACGGCAAATGTTTGAGGACCCAATAGAATGCAGATTGTGTTTCCTCACCATTGGACTTATGCTGAAAGGGAATTCCCAAGTCATTCCCAGATAAGTAGGGACGAGGAAGTCAGAATATATTTTATCTTTTCTGCCAAAGTTCAATGGTTTTACTTCCCCTTCTGACCAACCTCCTCTATTCTTAAAGCATCAAATCTACATTTCCATCCAGAGTCACTGGGACACCAGAATGTCACTCCTAGTGACATTCAAGATTTCTAGCTGTGATGACAGGTATCTGCAATCACTTTGCCTGAAAATCTGTAATTATTTGTCAGATAAGTATACTAAATATTCATTCAGCTAATGAAGGTGGATAGTTACCAGAACACTAATCACATTCTAGAAAGTCAGTGTGTGTTTGAACCTCTATTGTCCCTCATGATACGATAGACCAAAATATCAGAATAAATTGTACTTCATAGACTGAGGTACTAAACTGAATCCCAGTATATTTACACTAGTGTAGCTGAAAGCAAAGATAGCAAATATGAAAAGCATTAGACCAAGATGTTACTCAGATCAAAATTATGAGACTGGCTGGTGCTGCAAAATCAACCATTAAAGATCAAGGTTTCCATTTGGAAGCATCACTCACAATGAGAGTTAAAATATCTCCCAAGATAGGTCATGTGGAAAATGATGCCAAAATGACTGGTAAGTCAGTAGCAATCTGCAGATTCTTTCTATCTCCTTGCAGATTGATCATATTTTTAAAGTGAAAAACTGGGGTGTTGTGTTCAGGGGTGCTCAGGGAAACATTCTGGCACAGGGAGAAGGAAGCTGGCCAGGAATTCAGGAAAAAAAAGAAAAGAAAAGGGGGCACTCCATCTCACTTTCGGTGCTATAATAGAAAACTGGGACACTTTGTAGTAAGGACAGGTTGGGATAAATTTTTACTGCTATGTCACCTCTTCCCTGTCTCTCTTCTCAACTTCATTCATTCAAATCTAGCTCAAGTCTTGCCCTCTTATGTCAACATTCACATCACCAATTCTATACATGATTTACTTTACTTTTTCTGCGCTCAGTTTCAACAATGCAACGCAAACATTCTTAGCTCAGGATCTCCCATAATTTTCCAGTCATTAACTTAAGATCTCTAAGAGGACTTAAATTCTCCAAAAATACTCCCCTGTTTCAGGTTACAATTTCCTCTTCCTCCTGTTTGATCATTTTGCACTCAGGACCAACACTTCAGCACTGAAACTTCCATCACCTGACACTCTGAGGCTAAGGGTACTGCTCTTCTCTCTTTCCTTTCCTACCTTCCCTTCCAAGATCAAAGCTTCTTCTTTGATTGAAAACTCACATTCCTTTACTACAAAGTCCACACCTCACCATACCCCTACGCCTCACATATGTGTAGCCCCTGTCCTGCACTACCTCTTACTGACTGAAAAGTCTGAGCTATAGCTATAAAGGGAATGATGAATTTTGTATGCAGGAAGGTTACCTGTGTTTGTTACAGACTTTGCTACCTCTATTCTCCCCAACTCTCCCCTGCTGAACTATTGCAATATCTTTCACAATATTTAATCAGAATCAGTAATTCTCAGATTTATAGGAAGAAAAGCATACACTTTATTACCAAATTTCAATATCTTCTTGCGGAAAAGATGGCAAGCAGTAACAAAAGAATTATCCTCCTGGAAACTTGCCTAAGGCAATAATAGAAAAAGAATGCCAGACAGTTTCCCCAATGATAACTTGGAAAATATATTGGACTTTAAAAAGAAAGCAACTGGCAACCCATCACTGTTACAAAAATGCTATAAATTTATAATTGGTCATAAACTATAGTGCTCAAAAGTTTGAATTACAGGAGGAAATGAAATTCAACAAAAATGGCAGAAAACATTGAATCTCAGACCACAAATACCAGCTCTTCTACAATGGCAGAACAACCATGTGAAACTTGGAAACTTTACAACATGGAAAACTTTAATGCTTTGGAATTCAATGGAAATAAATCCCATACACTTTAATTCTGCACAGTGGATGAAAAGCTGCACAAACAGGCACTGAATTCAGTCAAAATCATTGTGACATTTCATTCGTAGGTTTTTGATTTGCTTCTTCTGTTATTTGATAGGTTTCTCAGATTTGGAAGGTACTGTGATTAATTTGCATTGAATTTATTAAATCAATTGTCCTAGAAGAGTTTGAAAGTTGATGAAAGCTGATGAATACTCAACCCTGCTATCTTATCATGGTATAACCATTTAGCAAGGAGGACTTTTTAGGCATTTCAAGAAGGAAATAAAATGTAGAAATAAATATAATTTAACTTGAATGAATGAATGAAGCCTCCACAGTGAGGCTGTGGAGAGGTCTCTGTCTGTGGAGGTAATCAACACTTGACTGGACATGGTCTACAGAATCACAGAATGATATGGGGTTGGAAGGGTCCTCTGGAGATCATCTAGTCCAACCCCTCCGCCAAAGCAGGTCCACCTAGAGCAGGTTGCACAGGAACATGTCCAGGTGGGTTTTGAATGTTTACAGAGATGGAGACTCTACCATCTCTCTGGGCAGCTTGTTCCAGTGTTCTGGAACCCTCAAAGTAAAGAAGTTCTTCCTCATGCTTAGATGGAACTTCTTATGTTCAAATTTGTGCCCATTTCCTCTTGTCCTGTCACTGAGCATCACTGAAAAAAGACTGGCCCCATCCTCCTGACACCCACCCTTGAACTATTTATAAGTGTTGATCAGATCCCCCCTCAGTCTTCTCTTCTCCAGACTAAAAAGACACAAGTCCCTCAGCCTTTCCTCATAAGAGAGATGCTCCAGGCCCCTAATCATCTTTGTAGTCCTCTGCTGTATCAGCAGTTGCCTGTCCTTCTTGAATGGGGGAAACCAGAACTGGACACAGTACTCCAGATGGGGCCTCACCAGGGCAGAGTAGAGGGGGAGGATAACCTCCCTTGACCTGCTGGCCACACTCTTCTTGATGCATCCCAGGATGACATTGGCGTTCATGGCCACAAGGGCACATTGCTGGCTCATGGTCATCCTGTTGTCCACCAGGACGCCCAGGTCTTTTCGCTCAGAGCTGCTCTCCATTAGGTCAGCCCCCAACCTGTACTGGTGCAGGGGGTTATTCCTCCCCAGGTGTAGCACCCTACACTTGCCCTTGTTGAATTTCATCAGGTTCCTCTCTGCCCAACTCTCCAGCCTGTCCAGGTCTGGACAGGCTTCTGGTGTGTCAGCCACCCCTCCCAGTTTTTGTATCATCAGCAAACTTGCTGAGGGTACATTCGATCCCTTCATCCCGGTCATTGATGAATATATAGAAGAGGACTGGACCCAGTCGTGAGCACTCTGCTCTAGCTCGCCCTGCCTGAGCAAGGGGTGGGACTAATGACCTCCAAAGATCCCCTCCAACCTGAACCGTTTTGTGATTCTGTGATCTTGCCAGGATAATTTCTTCCACTAGCTAGATATAGCCAAGCTTTCCTACGAAAACTCTGTTGTTGCAAATTAGGATGTACGGGATATATCCTGTTTATAAATATGATCTTGTTATCACCAGGAAATAAACTGTCAGTTAATTTAATTAATTTAAAAAATAAAAACACATCTCAGATGAAAGCTAGATTGGAAGTAGCCCAGAGGTCAGAAACTGAAATCTCTGATGTATGCTTGATTATCTCAGTCTTCAACATATGTCCTTGCATGATGCTGTCTATAAGTTACTGAAAATGATGAAGACACTCCACATTTCCAGTGGGTGTAGGAACAGCGAAAACAAGCAAGGAAGTGAACTTCCTGGATAATGCAATGGAAATAGCATCTCTATGCCCATCTGAAACTTCATTTAACTAGCTACAGTTTACAGTCAGTCTAATAATACAGAGCTAAATTCACTCAGAGGCTAAATTGGATAATTCCAAGTGAAAGCAGGATTGCAAGCATTAATTTCATTTCTGAATTTGACACTAGGCAAATACCATAGAATCACAGAATGGTTTGGGTCAGAAGGGACCTTAAAGATCATCGAGTTCAAACCCCACTGCCATGGGCAGGGACACCTCCCACTAGACCAGGTTGCTCAAAGCCTCATCCAACCTGACCTTGAACACTGCCAGGGATGGGGCATCCACAGCTTCTCTAGGCAACCTGTTCCAGTGTCCCACCACCCTCACAGTAAAGAATTTCTTCCTAATATCTAATCTAAATCTATCCTTAGGACCCAGACTCAAATGACCTATATTGTACCAAAGTATCCCCTCCCAAGACGTTTCCCACTCCCAGCCTACTGGTGAGGGGGAATGTTGGAGAGACAGACTTGATGCTGTGTGAGTACTGCTCAGCAGTAGCCAAAACACTGCTGTGTCATCAGCACCTTTGTAGCTACCAATACAAAGCACAGGACTATGAGGGCTGCTGTGGGGAAAATTCACTCTATCTCAGCCAGACCCAATACAGAAACAAATTAAAATGGTCGCGTTTTCACTAATATTTAGCTGATTTGAAGGAGTTGGGCCTGATTTTTCAGAGCATTTTAAATAACAAGCATAGATCCAACCCATTTCAGTCACAGCTGTGATCACTTGGCACTTCTATGTATCTGCCAAGGATGACTCAAATAGGTACCCAGAAAATGTGGCCATTTTTAGCAGCCATTAGCAGCCATATGTGAAAATTTTGGTTTAAGTGTCTCGATTACCATCACATCAGAACTCTGTGGTAAATTCAGTTCTTACTGTCACAATTCCCTTATCCTTCATCTACCGTTTCCAGACATACTCTGCTCCTACAGACTTTTCTAGTTACATGAAGGATGAAGCAGTTTTCTTTTGGTCATTAATTTCCCTCAAAGTTTATCCTTGATACACTTCCAGAACATAGTGTAGTCTTTTCAATTATGAAAAATGTGAAAAAATTATTGTGAGAACAGATAAATAAAGACCACAGCATAAAACATACATGAGGGCTGAATTTACATTGATGAATCAACCCAAATTCTTGGGTTTTCTAAGTGTTGAGTTTCTTACTTAAAAATTTAACATTCTTGCACTACAATACATACAATTTCTGATTTTTTTTTTTGCCAGAAAACAAATAGCAAAAATTAACTGCATAGTAACCATATTGCATTTTGTATATAATCACCAGCACAGAACTTCGGGAGTATATCTGGGAAAACAGCTGGTAAATAGTAGGCTATTATCTTTAAGCTGATGTTACTTCATTTTCCCAACATGCTTCACAGGTATTTTCTCACAGCAGAGTAATTCTGGGGCAATTAAGCAGGTAATTGTATAGGTATCTTGGCAGATTGCTGCCCTGTAGCTAATGAGCCTGTGGTCTTAGCAGCTTTGCTAGAAGAGATGCAGTTTGATGCTTATATGCCTAAACCGCTTTTGGACTTGACCTAGTCTCTTTAAATCAGCGTACATCAGAGTGTATGGACCATTGGCTGCTGGGTAGAGTTGAAGGATGCCTAGTGCACAGTGTCAGGCACTATTGAGTTAAGTATGTCTAGTATTCAGGAAACTGTATTGCTCAATTCTAAAAGCTTCTTAGTAATATCTAATAGTTCATAACTTGGCTGTATTTGGCTGAACAAAATCGAGGTTTCTGCTCCAAAGCATGCATGGGCTAAGAATTCCTTCTCAAAGGTTTTTGTAGTATTAGCAAATAAATGCAAAACATTCAGCATCCAACATCTAGCATGACAGTTTCAGTCCAGAGTTTGAAAATATAGGAAATTTAAATGCTAGTCAAAATAGAATATTAAAATGGTAAAGTGTTAGACAACCTTAAGTTGATACAGTTTCTAAAATTAGTATCTTTTATGTGTAGCAGTAGTGTAAAAATGATAATATAAAATTACTACTTTTTTGCTAGCCTACTGCTTATCTGCTTCCAACCAAAGCAAAAAGCATGATGCAGCTTCTATGATCCTAGATTATTTTCTCCCCTATTATTTTTAAAGATGTGTAAGTTAGTTTTCATAAGGTCTCTTCAGAAGGCAAATGGATATTTGCTTCTGTTTTCTGTGGTGGAATGTATATCACTAAGTATTGTCAAGCATGTGTAAACTTGTATAAGTAACTTCAACAAGACATTAAAGGAAAGATAATGTAGATACCTCTCAGTGTTTCAGATGGAATAGATAAAATAGATAAAATATTCTCTGTTAGTAACTTCATTGTAACTTTCTCAAATTATGAGTAAACCAAAGACAGGGGAAGAAGTTTGGTATGGTTGTCTTTCACGATATTAATAATATTTTATAATATTTGACAGTAATGCATAACCTTTCATGTATGTTTACAAAGTAATGACATAATTGTTCATGCTTGCATGATAATTAAATGTGTTGATGTTTACAATTAGATGTAATAACTTAAAGATGGTCTGAACATTTGCCAATGTATCTCTATCTGTATCTTTTGAAAAATCATATACAGTAGCAACTAATTAGGTGACTAATCTTTATGGCAATTTACAAATGGTCTGTACGATACACACACAAGCAGACACATATACACACATTTACAATTTTACCTATCTAAACATAATTAGGTGGATAAAGTCAGTACAGTCAGTACAGTTAGTACTATAGTATAAGTGCTTTACTTCAGTCTAATGCACTATCCTTACAGAACACCTGGCTAGATTTAAATTGTAATACAATATATGTAATTGTGAAGTATTTTATAATAAAGTTTACATTATCTGACATTATGAAAAGAAATTTTTCTTAATACTGTGATTTGTATATATATTTTAGACTAGTAGTATGAATCAATCAGCTCCTGTAGAGGAATGACGAAAAGGGTCATTTATATGTCTGACATAGAATTTGCATAAGAATAAGATGTTTTTTGTATTTCAATAAAGGTGTTTCTCGTTCACTAAAACTGAAAACCTTGAATGATTTTTTCTTGCAGTGACATTATAAAGGAAAAAAGGCTATAAGTATTGTTGCTTCAAAAAAATGTACAACACAATCTTTAACCACTGCTATTAACCGCAATTTTCTTAGAGAAAAATGATAAATCATGGTCTATTTAAGTATCCACAAATGAATACTAATGTATTTCTCTTTTCAAAACTTCTTTGGGAAAGCTTGGTACAAGTTTTAAGTTTTCAAGGACTGGGAATTAATGTGGCCACTGGACATTTCTGAAGAAACAAACAGTTTATTAAAACTGACCTGTAGGAAACTTAAACACAGCAGGAACTTAATAACCTTTCTTCATTGCATCTTTACAGAACCTAGAAAAGGGGACAGTGCATAAGAACTGCTTAACACATTTGATATGTTACAGTTGTAAAACTGTAACCATGAGCAGCTAATCTAATTTAAAAAAAAAAAAATCAGAAGTGATTATTAAGCTTCAAGGGAACTGTGAACAAGTGTTAGTGATTGAAGAATATGTGGGACTTCCATTCAAACAGTCAAATTAAGTGATCAGCCCCTATTTAGGAGCCTTTTCAATATATTTTATACCCCAGGGAATCTAGATCCAACCAAGAGCCATGGCCAGTGGTTGTTCTGCCTACATTTGCAACAGCTTGAGGTATGCCATCTCACATGGCTTAGGGAAATTGCTGCCAGCATAAACCAAATAATTCCCTCCCTCTGGTCCTCAAGAATAGCTGGAAAGTGTAATCTCTCATTATCAAACCTTCTGCTTTATTCTGTCCTGCTGTAGCTCAGTGTCATTGGCCTTGTTCACAGTCATCTCGTCTTTGTCACAGATACATTTTTTTAATGTGACAGAACTGCATTTAGTAATCATGAGCTTGACAGATATGTATCCATAAAAGAAAAAATATAGAAGGTAAATTTGGAAAGTTTTCATCAGTTTAACGCAAAAATGTATACATTTCTGCCCATGTAGGTTCACACATTTCAGCTGAAGTGATAAAGCTTTGATTACGACGTAACCCTATATATTCTTCATTTAAATAATAAAGATGGCATCCTACTTGAGGGCTCTTTGTATTCTTTCTTCATTCTCTCCATGCTAATAATTCCTTCAAACATATTCATTTCAATAGCTTCAAATTTAATCTGTAAAATCAAACCTTGAATTTTAGATTTGTCAGGAGCATTACTCTATTGCTTCTTATGTGTAGGTAAGATTTCACTATGGGTACATAAGTAAGTGCTCATTTGCCACTGTCATAAACCAGTCCAAAGGTACAAACTTGCCACTGTACCATACACTCAATCTATTGCATATTTTTCCAGCCAAGAACTTTCAGATATATCAAATTTCAGAAGTATCAAATTCACCTGACTCTAATTAGCAACAGGGATGCCCTGGTGCATTACTCTCACAACAATTGAGCAACCTGGAAACATTAGGCTACAGGTTTTTTCCTTCTGTCATATAATCCTGTAATTTGTCAATTTGTAGATGAGAATCTGTGTTATGCCTCTGGATTCACTGCAGACTGTGTTAGGAGGTATCTTGTAGACTACACGCAAAATAATGGGAGGAATGGTTTTCATGAAGCTTTGTAAAGCTGTAGTAAGGATGGACTCCTGAACTGAAAGCATAAAGCTACTCCAAAGAAAATTTGAGAAGCTTCTGAGGGATGTTGTACACTTATAAATGCTAAGTAATCTGCCCAATTTAAGGCTATCAGTACTGAATGATGATATTCAGTGCTGAACTGAGTTATTGGTCAAACTGACAAGGCAAGCCTACCAACAGCTGAAAGCCTCATGATCCTTTGTTACTGCAAAAGCTCTCAAGCAGATTTTTTTCCCTTCTGGTCTGTAGAAATATACTATATTAGTGTAATCAGTAGGAACAGGATCTTGCTTTTTGAGTAGTAGAAGAAAAGGCAGAGGACATGCTCCAAAATCTTAAAACAGGCTCATTAGAAAGGACAGAACAAAAGTGCCATTACTGGAAAATCTGGGAAGAACATTGTGTGTGTAGCAAATCAGAGGCAGAATCAAGACTGAAGTGAAAGATTTCTAGGACCATTTCTATACCCAAACCTTAACAATTCTACGTAAGACAATTTACACATATTTTATCTTTTCTAGTAACTTTACTCTTTAGAGTGGTTGTTAGATATTAGTGTCATGTAAGTATATGCATAATGATGAAAAAAACAGGAGGGGGGAAAAAAAAGGTGCACCTGAATTTATATAACCCAAAATATATACTGAAAGTTGCTCCAAAGGGCCACAACAAGAAGTTGGTCTCACACAGATTCAGTGCTCTTCTTCTTGAGAATACCAGCTATATTCTTTCTCGGGAATTCAGTGATCCATCATTAAAAAAATCCCATGTTCTCACTTTTCTTCTTCTTCCCTTTTTTTTTTTTTTCTTATTCAAATTGAACACGTTAGACAAATATTGTAAGGAACTGCCACCCATGTAGGCAACAAAATTTACACACTGTGCCCAGTATTGCATTTGCCAACCATCAGACTAACTAGTGCTGTTCAAACTTTTCCTACTATGTCAGTCATTTCAAAGCCGCTATTGCAGAAAGCTAGATATTTTATATCAAAAGTCATTCACTTTCCCTGGCAGCTATGCAGGGATGTGTTGTGACTTAAGGCTTAGCACAGTAGTAGAGAAAAATGACAAACTCTGATTAAGAAACATGACCACACAAATTATTTTAATATTGGATTTCAGGTCATACCTGATTAAGCTGAAATTTGCTGGTCCCTATAGCCTTTGACCATCCATATATCCCTGGGTGAAGACAAGTATGTCAGAAATTAAGTCTAAATTGTTCATATCTTTCATTCTAAAGTTTTTGCCTTGCAAAGAGGAACTTGTGCACATCCCAGTAGATGAACTGTACAGACCACCAGACCAGAAATTCACTTGTAATATCAATATATGATGTAATATTTCGCAATGACACCTGCGGTATTTCTCAGATGGCTATACTTCTCTCAAAGAAGCTTAAGGGCTATTATGAATACGTGCAAATGTAGTTTATGAACAACCAACACTGTAGACAATGGATTACATGGAAACTTGCAAATTTAGATTTTGTATCCAGTTTTTCTACTTCAAGATAGGTTTGATTTTATGGTTTTAAACATTTTTTGGACTTAACATTTTTTGCAGGTGTCTTTCAATGCAAGCATCTTAAAGGAGAAGCTGAAGTGTTCAAAACCCCATCTAATCTTGGTTTAACTACTTACACTGACATTGCTTTAGATTTAAAATATACTGAAATTTAAATTAACCTATTTAGTCCTTGATGGTTTTGTAATGGCTCATTTCCATGAATAATGATAAAATAATTTTAAACAAACAAAAAAATCCCCTTGCATCTTTTTATTTCAGTTTTTGTTGTGAACCATGTTTAAGGAGGAAGTGGGGCCAGTATTTAAAAAACCCTCTTTTTTTCCTTTGAATTTTATCATCTAAGTGGATATTGTAAGCACCTCATCAGATGTTAAGAATTCTTGAGTATTTCCTTTTGGAGAAGTGTAGAAGGTAAATAATGTCTACAAGCAAATAAAGGAAACTGTTCTTCAGTGCTTCAGGTGATTAGAACAGCATAAGCTGGGCCTCAGCTAGAGAGGCCTGTC
Source organism: Gallinago jamesoni (assembly GCA_025769975.1). Taxonomy (NCBI): domain Eukaryota; kingdom Metazoa; phylum Chordata; class Aves; order Charadriiformes; family Scolopacidae; genus Gallinago; species Gallinago jamesoni. The sequence continues at coordinate 35,345,942 of JAOQGH010000040.1, read as the reverse complement.
TGATATTGTTTAAAGGCGAGACATGAAATAAAAGAACACAGGCATAGAAAACTCATCAAGAAGGAATTCTGATGGGAAGGTCAGCCAGGTTTCTTAGTCTGTGGTGGAAGCAGAAAAGAGAGACTGGTCCAAAAATGCTGAGAGGGGTTTTTCAGAGGTTAAAAATAGCAGAAAGTTATCTGACTCTTCAGCCCAATGGAACTAAGAGTCATTTGTCACATGAGAAAAACAGGTGGGAGCACGAGGAGGTGTTTCACCCCTTGTGAAAAAATAGTGTTACTGAGCATGCTGGTTATTCATTCAAAGCCAAAGAATGGAGACTTCTTCTTTCCAATCACCTATTCCAGCTAATACAACTAGATTTCGGGCAGGGAACATGGGTTTGGGAGTTCAAGGAATGCTGTTTCTCATCCTGAGCCTGTAATTTCCTTATATAGAAGTGTGAGTAGATGGCAACTGTTCTTTGTTTTACACTGTACCAGTCTTGTCACAGGTACTCAATAAGTGATGGTTACTGATTTCAGTGACTATTATAAAGTATGTTTTATTCTCTTATCCAGTTATATTACTATTTTTTTAATAAGGCAATATAAACCTATTCCAGTTGGGTTCTGTTTTCCATAAAGACTAAATTACAATTTGCTTTTTATGCAACCAGTCAGTAATGACGCTGTCCTAGGCAAATCATGAATAGCTATTTTGGCTTGGTTCTTAAAAATGCTGTTTTCTTATTCCATAGTAAGCTGAACAGAGGAACTCTACAGGAATTGGACTTAAGCTGGCATTTTCTACAAACTCATTCTATACTCAGGGGAAAGTATTATCCCAACAACTATACTGTTACCAGATTATTTCATTAAAGACATGTTTACAAAGGTCATACCTATATTATGACCTTCTCTTTTGCTCTTAGATATGATATGTCGGCTAAATTGACATAGAACTACACATGTATGTTCCTGAGTCTTGGCTAAACTTTTTTTTCCTAAGCAAGTGCCTTTTGTAACCTTTATTCCTACTGTTGTTAGCACTTAATCCTTTCCATTACTATTTTTCTCTGTTGCATACTTGAATGACAGAAAGCTGCACCCACTACCACATGACCTAAATATGCACTTGCAGTGAAATATTTTCAAAGCAGTGACCTCCCAGAGCAGGCTACAAATTTGATAGTAACAGCCATTCTCTTGATGCTTCTCCTTTCCTTTGTTCCTTTCTCCTAGGGAAAGTAGATTGGAAATACAGCAATTATTCTGCCTGGAAATTGAAAGGGATTTCTAAGCAACCTTGCACAATTGAGCTGGCACATGTAAAAACCGTTTCTGACTCACTGAGCTGGCATATACTGCTAAATCAGCATTGGCAGGGCTCCAGACAGCCTGTCACCAACACTGGATATTGCAGTAAGTACCAGTTCTGAGTATTGTATCCAAATTGGTTTTATTGAGTTGTTTCGTTCAGTGCTGCAAAGTCTGGCTTAAGAAACTAAAGCCTTGGACTAAAAATAAAGAGAACCACAGTGGAAATAAATGTATGTCAGCTGAGCTATGGTAACTGAGTATGCTATTAATAAAAAGACTTTGCTTATATTCCTTTCAATGCCCATATTTTCTTACACAGACAGACTGCTAAATCTTTTACAAAGGTATCAATTAGTTTATCAATTATCTTTATGAAATAGGTCAGAAAATGAAAACACAGAACAAAACATGCAAAGAGTGATTATAAAGTGCAATACCCATGATTTTCTCAGCAATCTTTTTTTCTGGAAATAAATGCTTTGTTACTTTTTAGTTGGGGACATAGGAGGCGATCCATAAAGAACTGTTCTCTTTTATAGGTCACTAGGTAAATCTTGATATTATAGTCAATTAGTCAGTCAGTTTCTCATTTCATTTTAAGCTATGTCTTATTTTCTTTCACTTTCTACAGACTAGGGACATCCATAGAGAAAGCAATCACAGTTCAGCTAATCATGCAAATTTACTAATCTGCAATAAATCAGTTGAATCTGGGCGATATACTTATTATATAAAATCTGCCACCCACTTTGGACAAGATTTGTCCTATTTGAACTTAGGCACATAGTAAGGACCTTCCAATATAATATGGGAAAAAATAAATAGGCCTCCAATGAGGTTCATATAATAAATGTTGTTGACTTCAGAGAAAGAGAACATGGTAGAGATAAAAATATTAGGAAATGCCAACTTAGAATAATGGATCATGTGACCGTGCATCCTGGATGCCAGAAAGCCTGTACAGTTCTAAAAAGTCTTCGTTGCACTTACTGTCTATGTTAACTGGATTAAAGATAATCTCTGTCACCTCTCTGTGCTTCAATATCTTCTTTGATTGCATAGTAGGCATACTCATAGGCTTTTGGAAAACAGGAATGGACTCTAAGACATCATCTCATCTACATCTCTTGCGAAACAGAATGAACTGCATCTGAATTACTCCCGAAGTATCTTATAAAATTTGGTCCTAAAGGGCTTCAGCAATGGATTTAAAGATGATCTGACACATTCCAAACAATTTGTTTGGTTGACATCTAAAAAATTTTAAACTATAGATGCCTAGATTATCAGCTCTCCAGTTAGAGACAATGTCAGCTTCTAATAATGTGCTGGGAAATGCTAGAGTGCTTGATTGTCCCTGTCTGCAGATTCAGATACTTTGAAATACTTTGAAATGGAAATCTTCTGTCATAGAATTACTAAATTCACCTGGCTTGAGACAAAAGTGAGATATTTGCAAAAGAAAAACAAAAATGATAATACAGGTATTAAGACAATAGGTACAGAAATTAAAAGCTGATTATATGTCTACCTAGTACTTAGTAAGTTCCACAAGTTTTTCTCACCCTATTTGTATCTATCTGTCAAGCTAAAACATACTTCATGGTTTCTGGCTGATGTACAACCCTGCATCTTCAAGTTGTATTAATGGAAAAGAATCTGTCAGTTGGGAGTCATACTTATTTTTATAGCAGATTAACTTTGAGAGCTATTCATATTCAAAACACCCCTCCCTCCCACTCTTTCTGGTTTTCTTAATATTAACTCAGTGGTGAAAAGTTACCTTTCATCACTCCATTGCCTTCCCTTCCCAGCTTTGAAAATGCCAAGGTCTTCTGGGCACATTTAGATGTCATTATAACCTACTGAAATACTCAGTGTTGCTCAGAGGTGAATCATTAACAAACCAGAAGGGAAAATGCTCTTTCCTACCTTCTAAAGCAGTGCTTAGTCATTGGTACCTTCATATTTATGAAGATAAATTTTACTTTACATTTCATGTAAATGTGTAAATTGACAACCAAATTTCTGCAAATGGGATTAATGCTGGGTTTTGATTAAGATTGTGTCACTTTATTGGTTTTTGATTAAGACTGGGTAATAAAAACTGACTTTGGGGTGATATTGTGCTTGGGGTGAGCTAAGCCGCCACACCTGTCTTTAAGGTTCATATAGCTACTGGTGATTCTGGAAACTGCTGAATCTAGCTACCCACATATGTTACTATACTTACTATTTACATGGTAATTTTTAATGTCTAGTTTAAATTTTCTCTCCTGAAATTTTAAGCTATTTTTCCTCATCATATCCAGCACAGACCAGGTTAACATATTCCCTTCCTTGCTGCCTTCTCTCAGCCTTTTTTAGCTCCTTTCTTCCAACCTGTAATCATATACCATGTTTTCCAGATCTCTGTCCATTTTAGCTCCTCCTTTCCGGACTCTGTCCAGAGGTGCGTAATTTTAAGTATCATTCGCCAAGACTGGATGGAGTTCTCCAGCTGGTATCAAGCAGACCAAAAGGATAATCCAACGTGCCTTGAACAACAAGGTATGAGACTTGCTGTTTCAGATCATGCTCTGCAGAACTTCTCCCTCACCTGTTACTGCCCATGCTGTGTCTGCATAACTGATCGTTGCTGCCTACATCTAAAACTTTGACATTTCTTCCTACTGAGCAGCAGCTTCTTTTCAACATCACCTTTTCAGTTTATGAAGAACTTTTTGAATGAAAGTATGATTTCCATGATACTTGCAACTTCTCCTAACTTGTGTCATCTTCAAATGTGATGTCTGTTTTCTACTTCATGATGCAAATCAATAACAAAAATAATGAACCAAACACAGGACAGATCATTGTGGAACTTGTACTGATGAATCATTCTAGTTAGATAATGTGGAAGGATTTTCAGTTCACTTGGTAGTAACTCTGTGTCTGTACCTTAATTTGGTTTGGAGGATGCTATGTTGGACAGTGCTAAAAGCTTTACGAGGTCAATATATATTACCTCTCTTATTATATATACTATACAAACAAGAATATACATTTTTTCAGCATTAGTGTGGATATATTCAGTCAATATATTTTAAGACACAAAAGTCACAGAATATAAATGAATGCAACTATATGAGCATTATTTTAGTTGAAAAATACAGTTAAAGTAATATATATTTGGTGATGCTAGAAATGTACTCTTCTAGGGCTTCCTCATGCAGCTCTTCCTGCACACAAAAGGCTTATCTGAGAAAATGAATATATGAAAATCTGCATTGAAATCAACTTCAATGCCTTAACAGTAGAGAGATAGTCAAAGGACTAGGCCTGAAGGTTTCTAAAAGGAAAATGCCCAGTTTTCCAGTAAACTCCTCATCTGTAGTCAACTGGTTTTCTCTATGTCATCACTATTTTTTACACCTGGGTCTTAGGAAGGGAAGACGTGTGTGCTGAAATCCTTTGAATCACTTTCTCTTCCTGGGACTGACTGACTTTATGGAAATGGTTATCAGGGCAGCAGCCTTTCAGTCTCTGTTGTAAGAAACCAGCTTTGGTTGTCACTTTCACAAAAATGGTTTCTACCCTTAATGACTGTGTGATATATTGTGTAGATTCATTGTAAGAGCTTTACTAACCAATGGTATGGTTAAATAATAATCAAAACTGAGATATTTGAATTGTTTTGAAAATATAGCTAAAGGACATCTTCCTTTGTCCTTGAAAGATCACTAATGATGATCATATGTAACATAATAAATATCTATGCAAAACACTCTGCCCTGGATTAGCTTTATTCAGAACACAGACTGTGATTTTGCTTTGGAAATCTGTATAATTCCTATGACCTATACAGTTGAAAAAACCCACCAACCCACAGCTATACTTTTCCAAAAGCAGAACAAAGAAAAGAAATAACATACCTTTCAGAAGGGACTTGGTATTATCTGAAACCCTATAATCCAAATCTCATTCTGTTTCTTCAATTGGTTGAGTGATTTCAGTAGGCGTGCCTGCAATCCAATCAATTTTAAAAGAGCTGTAAAAATAGATTTCATTCACTGAAGGACATCCTACTCATGGATTAACATCAAAGTTAGTAAACATAACAGGGAGTGTGATGAATTACAAATATCCCAACAGTACCATACAACTTATCCCAAGATTGTGATTTATCAGTGATATTTGGAATAACTGCTCCTTTGGAACCTACCGCTACTGCTGAGGAATAATATATATTAAAAAAATCTTACTTCATCTAGCAGCAGAGAGAGATTTCTCTGCCAAGAAGATCTTGTGAAATGCTTTAATAACTGTTTAACACTCATCTGGAAGTTTTAAAAGGGTGTTTACATAAATAAAATATCATAATCATTTTAGACATATAGAGTATGTTATAGCTGAGATCAGCTATGGTGGCCTTGCTAATACTTTGATCTTATGGGTGCTTTCTTGAGAACAAAGGAGGTTTTTATTAAAGCTAGTTCTCAGAATATGAGATAAATCTCTGAATGGTGACAGCAATCATTCATGGTGCCTTACTAAGAATACTGTTTGTGATTACAGTAAGTTACATTTCTCTCTGTTAAAACATGGCAAATATGGAAGGGTTAAGAGTGGGGGAAGCCTAATATGAAGCATCTGAAGCAGTACATTTCCTCCTATTTTGCAGTAACAAAATATTAGTATTACTCTATGTGTTAGAATGAACATACAAAAGGAACATCTAAACAGGAAAAAAGAAAAAAGAAAAAAACAAGCAGGAAAACCCAGCAAATTTCTTGCTCTCATGATTCCAAAGGCAGAGGGATCAGAAACAGAAAGGATGCAATATATTGGTGTAAAAATCAAGCTTGTGCTTAGACATACTTGGGGAGCATATTCTGATCTTTAGTAAAATACAGTCACAAGTAGATTATGAACCAGACATTTCCTACACTTTAAGCCTAGTTTCTCTCTCTATAAATTGGCAGACACTTCAGGAGAAGTCACAAAGGGCTCCACAGTAAGCATACCTTGAAGAGTCTACCGAAAGGAAAATTACTTTTCCTTTATTTTCTATATGCTGATTTCTGTTCATTAGTGTGAAAGTTTACATAACTTCCAAATCTGAAATTCATTAGGCATTAGTAGTATCTCATGGCAATGTGTCCCCTAGGTTGAATATCTATGGCATATTGTGTCTTGTTTCAGTTTGTTCTGTGTATTTTACTCTTTCCTACTCTAACGAAACTGAAGTGCTGATCTTTCACATTACTCCAATTTATCAAGCCATTTACATTTCCTCAGTAATGTTTTTTGAAACCCTTTTCTATTATTGATGTAATCTTTTTTGAGATAAGATGGTCAGGGCTGAAATCAATTTAACGGGAGAGCATACTGCTAATTTATATAATTTCAGTGTTATTTCTTTCTTGTCCTTTATTTACAATGAACTGTTTATTTTCATAGTTGACTCACATACAGTGAACCCCCCCAAACATGTAGTTTCATTTGAATGGAGGTATTACAGACATTAATTTGACCCAGGATTTCTAAATGCTTCTCGTTTCAAGGTCATCTCATTTTAATGCTCTGTGCCAAATACTTAATGGGATGAGATTCAAATAGATCCCTAGTTATTGAATGTTTAATACCTGTGGAAATTTAGAATCCTGTAGATTTTACTTCATCTCAGCAACAGCAGATGTAAACTTATTTGAGAGACTAACAGGGAGTTGTGATACCCTTTAGCTCACTCTGTTAAATGTTATATCCATTCAGATGGATATACCCAAACAGGTACAAAAATAAACAGGAGCAGACTGAAATTGCAAGAGTAAGAAACAAGGAAACTATATGAACCCAACCAATAGATTTGATAGAATTATCAGCGATGGCAAGTCATAGTTTGGACACCCCTGTCCTAAATCTCCACTAGGTCTGTAATGCGTATAACCCGCCAGCTGAAACTCCACTGGAAACAACACACCTTCTGTTTCAAACTCAGTTATACTACATAACTGCATAAGACTTTCACTTTGCAATCAAATTGCCTGGGACTGTAGTGTTCTCTCCTGCTTCCTTAGTCTAAACATGCACTAAGACTTTATTTACCCAGGTAAATATAAGAAAACTTCTGCTTCCATTTCTGAAAGTAGGTAAGAGTTTTAGGAATTATTTACTGTTCTAATCACAAGAATTACACGATATGAGGGGAGTTGTCCTTACACCTGCTCTAAGGCAAATTGCTGTTACTACACAAACCCATATCAGTGGTCCAGCAACTTCTTGTCTGTGCTAGTTTGAAACAGATGTGTTTTAAGGATGTTTTGCCTACTAAATCCTTAGTAATATAGCCTACCAGTGGAGTGTGTTATGTGGCAAGGGCTCATCTGCACAACCACAAAGGAGCCCCCAGAGACAAACTGCAGGTGGGGGAGGTTCCTCCCAGGCCCATCACAGGAGCCATCAGTCCATCTGCACATGACCAGAGGAGGACAGGGGCACAAAAGCAGGTGAGGAATACAAATTAAGGACTGAAAGGAAGGGAAGGCTGATCAGATCTTTTCCAGGAGAGCCCGAGCCCCATTGTCCAGGTGTGAAACCCATCAAGATGAGTCAATGCTGGAGCACCTTTTGGACTGATGGAAGTTTCTGCCTAAAATGGGATGTTTAGGGGAGGAATTAAAGGCAGGAAAAGGGAGGAATTTAGGTGATTTTGGAGGAACAACTGTGTGAAAACTAAAAGGAATAAGGGGAAAAAAAGTGCCTGCCGCATAGTTTGCTGGTGGGTATGCTTGAGTGGCCATGCCTTGAATCTGACTAGTGCAGTCTGCCCTTTCTTCTAAGTTCCTTCCCAACACTTTCTTGCATGTGGGACTGTCTGTTCTGTGTGCATGTGTGGGTACAGTGTGTGTATGGAGCTCTAAGCGCACCAACTGGGGTCAGACTGTGGGGTGTTCCACAGGTCTGAGATGCCAGCGACCAGAGCGCATGCTGGCATCAATGAGCCTGTGAGCACCAGCAAAGGTCACACTGGACTAGTGGTCAGCAAGCCGTGTGTGTGTCTGTGTCCAACGGTGAGACCACAGGACGAACTGACTCTTGGAGAGAGTAGAGGAGTCCCAACCATCTCTAGAGAAAGATTGTGGGGTCTGGGACTCTCCAGAGGTGACAGCTGCTGATGTCTCCGTAGGTCTTGTTTCCCCCCGCAATTACAGACAATGAAAATTTATCTTAAGTCACTTTATATGTCTCCACCACAAACAGCTGACAAAATAAAGTGTTCTGCATTAATATAAATTCAAATTCCAGGTTAATGTAGGAAAAAATATTTCAGGATATATGCACAAGCATGCCGCTACCTCACAAATGGAAAGCAGGTGCAACCCTGCTGAAACTTAACATATAATAAATAAAAGCAATTAAAAAGACATATGTTATTAATTATATCCTATGTATAATCTATAGTTGGTTTGTAATTCAGAGAATGCGATTTTTCTTTACAACAGTTTCTGTAAAGTTACAGTAGACTGAAGTTCCAGTGAACAGCCAGGAGAGTGGCTGTTGCTTTAACACACACTGAGGACCTTCATGTGTGAGGGTGATGATGGAAAAGCTAAGCCTGTATCCAATTACAGTGGATCACCTTTATATTCAAGGCTGTCTGCAAACAAATAGCTTTCTCTTTATGGACTCTGCATATTCAGTCATTCTTCCAGTGATTTAAAAGGCTTGTTAAAAAGGCAGATCTTTTCAGATAACATTCCAATAACTTAAAAGAAATATTTATTCATTTACAGTGTTTTTGTGGGTCATTTTCAAAGTGTTTGATAAACATCTGTGTTGAGAGGCTTAGATTTCATTTAAGTTTTGAAATGACAGATTTGCCCAGCAACAGCAATGCTGCTATCAGAGCACTAACGTTGTTTGAAGACTCTGCCTGTGAGTACAGCATTTAGTTTATATTTAGAAAGAAAATCCTACTGGGATTTCATAAATCTGCAAAATGGTCAGACTTTCATGCTGTTATGGTCCACTGCACAGCAACATTTCTGTGTGTGACTCAGGAATAAAAAAATGCTAGGTCAGCTTCATATTAAAAAGAACGCTTATTTGAAATGTGAGGGGTTTTTTTCCTTTATTATGAACAAAGTTTTATTTTTTTGTACTGCTTGTTGATCTATCCTCATTTATTCCTTGCTCTGTTAGTGACTTTAACATAATAACAAAGGAAAATCAGCCTGCTTTCCTTTTAATTAAAAGAAAATGTTTCATCTTAGATGTTCAGACTAAAGCAGCTTCTTTTTAAGATTTGTAAAAAGATGAGCTTTTGTACTATGATTTAACAGTGAAGTACCAGCAGCCACAACTTTAATATCAATACATACCTTTGTATAAGTATCATAAGCTAATAGTAGAAAAGAACTGGTAATTCCAGTTGTGGAGAAAGGCAAACATATGTTTGCAAACATACATTGCAAATATATCCTTGCAGTCAAGTTGTGTCTTGAGTGTTCTTTGATGGTCAAAGGTTCACACTAGCGTCTTGGTTTAAGGTGCACGTCATTCAAAAATGAAATATTGCTGGTAAATGTTTAAATGGGGTTTACACTGAGACCCATTACTAATTGGATCTTACTGAAATCTGATATGTTTGGCAGAAAAGTCACAGCAAAACTTTTAAACAAGAAATATAGAAAGAGTGAGGACTCGCATGCTAGAATGTGTTTCTAGGTTCTATACAAAATTAGACCCTTACAGCACAAGCTAAACCAGTATTAAAAAACAAACAGTTGCAATCCTCTGGGTATTGAGCTATTCAGGCTCTCTTGTGAGTCAGTCTCGGGAGCACACCCCCACAGGCACATATACACATGCACAGAGCCAGACAGTGGAATTTTAATGATCTTGGTTGAATGGCATTTTGGTAGCTTTGATTATTTTTCCTACGCTGCAACACCAGTGTGCTCACCAGGAAGGAACTCAGGTGTATGCATAGTAAGCACATGCAAACAACCCACTGCTGCCACCCAGAAAGTGTAGAACTTGCGCTGTTTTGGAATACCATAACAGCATTTTGTTCTCTTTTTGTCTTCTAGAACAGATTCAGAGGCTTAAGAAAGCAAGAACAGAACTGCCCTGTACTTAGATAAAATCTGATTTCATTTAGCAGTCTTCAGCTGTTAAATGAAACTATTTTCAAAGTAATTAATTAATTAATAGATGCATATATACTTCTTTTATTATCTTGCCTGTGTCTGTTATTCCTGGTTTCAGTTAGGAAGAACATTTTAAAAAACTGCACCAGAAAAATTTATATTAATGAATTTGATACTCCTCACTTTCAACAGAATTTTTTTTCACTTTAATTTTACTGACTGAATTTTTGTATGTAAAATGCAAACTGGGCTTTTCCAGTATGACACAGTTCTCAATGAGTCTTTCATGTTTCAGCCTCTTACTAAGAAAGTTTATATAGTATCTAACTGATGAATACAACTGATTTACAAAGTCTGCAAATGACACAAACCAATACCAGTGTAAGCACTATTTACTGTATTTGTAAGAGATTTGCAGGGTCCTGGGGAACCACAGTCAGTCCTGTAACAGACAGTTACAACTTTTAAAATTGTGTTTCATGAGACTAGCTGTACTCTCTGTATCTGGGTTTTGTTTCCAGCTTTTTATTATGATAGGAACACAAAAAATGGAAAGGTCATTCATGAAAACTCAGTTTAATTTTAGACAAAGAGGAAATTAACAAACTGCAAACAAATAAATGCTGCACAGATAAATTAAGCACCAGTCTTGGCAAAATGATAGTGTCACTTTTATGTAAGCAATTTCCTCTCTCTTAAAATATTCTTAACTATTGGATTCTAAATCATGAGAAACAAAAAAATCATACACTTAGTAGAGTGTGCTTGAGTACTTGTGCCAAAGCTTGCTTTAATTTAAACATCTCAATTTATTTCTATATACATGGAGCAAACTGGGGAATAAAGAGTAGGAATGAAGATGTTAATTTTGCTTTCCTGTAGTTCTGTGACTGTATGCTAACTTTATATAGAAAGAATCAAAACACTGCATGCTATGTCAATGTCACTTGCTCTGGTTTACATTTATGTTGATGAAGAGAATGCAACTTCACTGCTACTACAGTAGCCTAGAAACATTATTGTGTTATTGCCACTCAGAGGCTTTGTCTTATATATTTCCTTCCAAGTAAATAAATTTAAATGAGAGTAAAAGCATTACATATGAGAAGGCTGGGATGTCAAAGTGGTTAGTGTTTTACCTTAGTCTCATTAAAAGTACCAATTATTGACCTCCATTCGTGGGCCTGCAAAATTTTAATGACACGAAATGGACATCAAAAAGAAATCCCTATATCCCACAGAAACTGAAAGCTAAGCCTAAACAAGGTGAACTAAAACATAAACATTATCGTTGTCAGATGCATTCTTTCTTCTAGCAGTGGTCAAACTAGGATCAGATTGGTCTCCAAGACAGGAGCAGCAAGAGCAGGCTGTTCTGCCAGGGTGGTGAGCAGGAGTCAAGGGCAGGAGCAAGGCAGTGGGGACAATGACCTGGCTGACAGGTGCCACAGTCCCACAGTACCTGAAGAAGGATGGCAGAGCAGGTCTGGGGACAGCTAGCCAACACGTCGGCCAGCAGGCAAGTCCATAAGCAGTAAGGCAGGTCCAAGGTCAAGCCAGGAAATCCCGGTCAGCAGGTCAGGTCTGGATCGGTGCAATACATGGCCAGACACCCACATGGCTGCCCCCAGGCAGGTACCAAGGGCAACTGTCCAGCTTTAATGCTGCTCCTGAGTGAAAGGGAACAGCCTCTGCTAAGGCTTCTTACGGCTCTTCCTCAAACAGCTCTCTGATTCAAGGCTGCACAGCTGCACTGTCAGTGCTGGCCCTGAGCCCAGGCAGCCAAAACTCCAAGAGGAGGCTCTGACACCAGCTTCCTCCAGTTCATTCTTTTTCATACCCTGATTGCAGCTAGGAACGGGAAACCAAAGATCTCTTACAATTTGGGCACTGCTAAGAGTGACTTGTCACCCCCACTACAGTGAGCATTCATGCTGTGTCATTATTTGACCTTAGTGACCCCACACATGTATTAAATAGGATGTGACATTTTATACAGGCTGTACATGTGCACCACGTAGTGAGAGAACATACTTAAGTCTCCTTCTTATCACTCTGGAAACCTTTGGCTATTGAACCAGTTACCTCTGGATATGAGGTTCAACTTCAAGTTGAGAGATGTCATTAGCTGCGTACAAAAGCTGTGTTCAGTTCTGTCAGTCCATTTCTTTCCTAATGCTCATATTAATTTAAAAAAACCCAAAACTTTCTAAATATAAATAAAATACAATGACCACTTATTTGTTTCTGGTTGTTGCCTTCAAGTTCATAGAATTTTTCAAGGATCAGGTAGAGGTGTGGTCTGTGCAACCTAAGAGTTTTTATTTTGAAGGGGACGTGTACATTGATAATGTGTTATGAATTTGAATATAACCTACTCTGTAGAATCAACTCTGTCTCTAAAACTCGAGAGGTCCTATCTTAATATTTTATCATTATGAGGTTACTACAGCCTCTCTTTTCATTTTCCTGTCAGATGTTGAAATGCTGGAGTAATTATGACTTTATTATATGTCCTCTTATTTAAGTAATTTGACTCCTCTCTGCAGTCTGTTAATCGGCTTCCAGATACTACAAGTCACTAAATGCATTGTGGTCAAATTCACCTGAAAAAGGCAAATCTAAGTATCACATAAATCCTTCCAATTCAAAGTGACACCCGTAGCTCAGGGCATTAGCACTGGATTAGAGTTACTATACAATATAATTGTTTATGCTGTTTTGCAGTGTAATACAGACAAGACTACACAATCAAAGCTTTCACAGACATAAACAGACATCATACACTGTAATTATATTTGTCTGCAAGATTATAATAATCATAGATGGCAGGTATTATAAGGCAGTTCTTTTTTTCTGGTTAACCCGTTCAGTAGACACATCTTACTCCAAAAGCAACTTCCAGTAAGGGAGTAAAAGCCTGTTTTCGCTATATTCTTGTGACGGGAAATTTCTATAAAATAGATGCAAAAGCAAAATATTAATTTATTGTTGCCTTTTCACTTAGTGTTATAATGTGTGATACCTCCTTTTGACTCAAATTTTCTCTTACTTTTTTAGAGAGCTTTTCAGGAGCTTAAAGCACAAGACCATAAAACCACTTCAGAAATGATCATCAAAAGCAAAGGTTTATGTGACTTACAATTAGCAGTGTCATACTGTGTAAATCAACACATAAGGATTTTATCTTAAAGCTACTGTGTGCACTTCTATTTTTAGAACACAGATAGTCCTTTTTAAGCCAAATGTAACAAAACCTTCATTCTTGCAATGAGTGCGCAAAAAGTACTCACATCAGGAAATGAGAGTCCTTACGTAAAATAAAATATGAATTTTCTGTATTTGTCCAGTCTTTCTGTGAAGAGAACCTTGAAGCCTTTTTGTTGTGCAGACTCACCACCGTGACAGTGATGAGAAACTGTAAGGATGTGAGGAACTAAAGCATTGGAACCTTGTAGAACTCGGACTACAACAAATGTTAAAAAACTAGGAGGTGATTCATAGGGAGAATTTTGTTTTACAAAAAATGGTTATAATTTGAGAAGTGTTTGTTGTGTTGCACAGAGGAGTAACAGGCTAGACTGGGATAAAATCAAGAAGAAAATTTTTGCTAAGTTATCAGAAGTGACATGAGTGAGGGAGGAAAGGCATGCTTTTACAGGTCAATCTGTCTAAAACTTGTTTTAGTCAATTGATTGAATCAGTCTATATATGAACTACAATAGGAGAGGGGAAAGCATTATATTCCATTTAAAACTTATTCCAGCTAAGCTAAATTTTTAATGGCTGTACTTCCATTACAATTTTTAGTGCTATCATCATTAGGTATTTATTCAGCTGATACATGTGGTATCCTACTGTCATGTACTTTAAAATCACATATAGAAATACTGTTCTTACCATAAAGACCTTACATGAATTGGTAAGTTCAGATAAAATAAGTAAGAAGTAAACACACGGTACGAAGTAAAAGTTCAATTACAAAGTTTTTCGACACAAGAATTCCTTCTTTGCCTGTAAAACAAATTTTAATGAAGTTTATTTCTAATTGTCTGCAGCTGCTGCTTTCATGCTTCATTAGCTACTGTCTGATAGTCATCTTGCCAAAGTAGGGTTTTGCGATTTGTCTACATATTTAAGAGAACAAGCTGGCACAAAGGTTCATTGGTTTCCCTCTTGAACGAGTAAGCACAAAGGGCAGGGACAAAGTAATGCCGTGGTTTTGGGCTCTTTAGACCCAGATTTTACCTAGGAGAGTTGGCAGAAAGGGATGGAGCCCTGTATGTTCACAGCCACGTCACATAGTATGCAGAAGATTATGTATCATGTTTGCTGATGCTTTTTGATGGTTTAAGATCTTTTCAGCACCTCACCATGCTATCTATCCCAAAGAAATCTGGCCTAATTGCAGTACACCCTGTTTGATGATAGAATTTCAGAGCATAGTACTTTGGAAAAACCCCCAGTAATCCTGAAAAAAGTGTGCCTGATACAAAATTCCTCCCTGGAGTTGCTCCTCTTTGAGGCAGCCCTGCACCTTCCCTTGGAAGCAAAAGAATAATGTACAACCCCGAAGATATGCAAAAATATAAATAAACACTACTTCATTTGTAAATATTTGGTAAATGCCTTCATGACTGGGTTCCTGCCCTTCTTCATCTCCTAATGAAATGTAAAGCTTCCAAGCTATATTACAGATATTTTAATTGTGATATTTTGATAGGGCTTTTAAAGTAAAAGAATTGGAGTTTTGTTGGGATCTGGAAGTCCAAAACCAGTGTTCAAAATAATTTACATCTATCTTGGAAGGGCAGTAAAAGTTGTTTTTTACAGTGTTTTTTCACAATATTTTGTGCATAATGTAGCCAAAGATTCTGAAGGACTAAATTCTTCTCAGTTGTTAATAAATAAAAACTCATGTAAGTTATAAATCTCCTTTGGCTTTCCACTGTGCTAGTTCTGAGTACCTGCAATATCTGCTTCATTTGAAGTGGTTGGAATTTAGGTCTCCCTTTACTTCTTGGCTTAAGAATGAATGAGCCCCGTAAAGACACTACAACAGTCTGGGCAGAAGTAACTTTTACTTTTAACAGGTTGTGCCCAGGCTGCTTCCATCGGGCTGCTGACCATGGGGCACGGCCCCATCACCTGGACCCACTGCAGGAGGAATGTCTCCAGCAGAGGACGTGGCACAGGGAAGGGCTTCGGTTTTTCTCTTCCAGTGTTTATTCCAGTTTATATTGAAGATTAATCATCTTCTCTCCAAACTTAATGTCAGATGTTAGCTAATTTGCCTGAAGAACAGATTATTCTGGAGACTGATTAAAGTCCCTGTTTGCAGTGAAAGAATTGTTAAAATGCAAACCAGTCCCTTTTAAAGGCCATTTCCTGCCCTGAGCCATTCAAATAGGGTTCCCATTGAATTCAGAGAATTGCACACACTCATCCAAGGGCAGAATTCATCCCCAGGTTTAAAGACAGTGAATTTTGTACATCCTTAAAAATAGTCAGCTTATATACCATACAAGCTGTACTCACCTCAATATAATGCCTACAGTCTTAGAGTCTATGAATCTCACGTTGAATTTTTTATGGAAAATGCAGAAAAAAAGAAATTTACACTTTAAGTCATCTTACTGATGTATGAAAAAGAGCACTAGAAGAATTAGGTTTAAAAAAGGTATTCTTAATAATAGTCTTCTGCTGATAGTAAAAATCTTTTGAAAATTGTGAAAGGCATTCATGTCTGTCATTGATAAGGTACTCAAAAAGTTTCAAGAGGAAAGATGTGTATTATAAAAGTTTTGACCTTGAGGTATACACTGGTATACACAAAAGTATTTTGGTTTAAGTGTGCAACACTGGTTATATGACTTTCTGAAAAATAAAACAAAACAAACCTTTTCCTAACCACAACAACCAGGGTTCAGTTCATATTTTTAAGGGAGGAAAGACAGTTTATTTTGTGTGCATGATGCAGAAAGTATAATGATCATTGCAAGTATTAATATAGCTTCATACTTTTAAAGATAATATGACATGAAAAATAGGGAAGAAATACTTTTTCCCAATTCTTTCATCACTCAGTGGTTTAATATAATATTATTTTTAGGAACTTATATTTTATACATTTTCCTATTAATCAAGTAATTTTCATTGTCCTGAATTCACACTCAGATAAGTCAATTGATTTCCCTTCCTAAAGAGGGCATGGTTTTTCCTCACATAAGCACAACTTCCCTGAGATGGTAATTAAGGAGTTCATTGCAAAGAACAAAAAGTGATATTTGAAAAGAATGGCTTCAGAATACCATTCCCCTACTTCCAAATAACTCCATGCCATCACTGTCTAGGCTTAAGTCCATGCACATTGACATTTTATAACTTTTCAAGAACACACCAAATGTGACTACGTTTTTTTTTGTCTACTCAAAATGTTTGCAACAGTACACACAGTGTGTGATTAGTGGAAATAACAAAATGAGATATCTTATGATAATGCATAGTAAATGAAACATAATCTGTCTATGCCATTTTAAATGCATTTGTGACTGGTCAAAAGAGTGGAATTTTGGCTACAATAAAATATATAGGTAGTCATTATGTGAAGGGACTTAAGATGCCAGATTCTTCATGAAAAATAGCTCCTGTCTGTAGCTGAGCTCAATTAACAGAAAAGCTTGTCTTTAGACACGGTTTTCAACAGACGTTTTCAAGGGGTTTCAGGTGAAAAGGGTTCTGTGCATCAAGAAACATATGTATTAAGAAACACATACAAAACAGCAGAAGTGTGTCTTGCGATTAAGATTTCTCTTAGTTATAAACTAAGCCTGATTGTATGCCAGTCTGAAAGGCTGCTTAGAGATCACTCCTGTTATAATCCCTTTCAGAGCAAGTAACTTGCCAGCTGAGCCAAGATGTATTTCTTTCTTGCATGGCTGGCCTCACTGGCAGTCCTGTATCTGTTCAACTCATGGGAGACAAGTTAACCCTATCCTCACCAGTCGTTTACAAATTATCATAGGATAAAAAGAAAGACTACCTCAGCCATCCCTCCATTTTGAGGGTCAGAGATCACTGCCAAAAGTGAGTATCCCGTGCTCTTCTGAAAACTCAGTGTTAGGTAGTAACTTGTTACCCACCTGGTAAACACGAACATGTGGATCATTCATATTCGTACTTAATTGAAATTTATCTGAGTTCCAACTCTGTGATCCCGTATTTCAGATTCACTGCAAAGGCAGAGATCAGCTGAGTTGGAACCCCGAACCTGAAATTTTCACAAATCTAACTTAGACTTGAGTTTTAGTTCTAGCCAGCCTTTCTGCCCCCGCTCCCTTCTGCATCCGATCCTGTGCGCTGGGGGCGCAGTGCCAGTCACCCTTCTGCCCCTGATCTCCACAGACGCAAAGTGTGGCTCTGGCCTTCTCCTACAGTTACGATACTAAACAAGACAAGAAACATAATGTAATTTTCCATTCCATTCCACTTCTATTCCAGCTCTATCATTTCTGCTCACAGAATTGCACTAATTACCAGTGTTGTAAAAAATGTTTTATTTACACCTACAACTTGCGGATCTTGTATGCACTTGCACTTTCCAAACACATATATCACCCATGTTGTTTATTTGCATAATTATAGTATTTTACAGCATATGAACTGCTTTAATCATATTTTAATGAAAGTATTTAACTGAATAGGTTTGAGACTTTCTCATAACTATACCTGCACTTAAGATAATGTTGAAAACTGCTAATTGTAAGAATATTACAAAGACAATTTCACCTCTTGCAGTTACAGCACAAAATAGCAGCTGCTTAAGCTCGTATTTGTGCTTCTGCTTCATTTTCATTTATATTATGACACTTTTATTTTTTAACAATAAATTATGTGTCTGTTTTTACAAATGTAAACCTTTGATCCAGAGAGAAGTTAAGATAAACTTTGGTCATCAGGCTTTGGTTAGTGTCCAAATTTTACGTAAAATATATACGTAAATGTTAAGAAATTACTCAAAAGTTAAAACATGCATGAAATTAGTACACATCCTTCTCTGACTCTGGTATTGATAACTACATTACACATTTGCTTTAATTCCCTACATGAATCAGGTTTTTCCTGGGTATTTTCTGCTCATGTGAAGTCCAGTCCTTTAGCCAGTAAACAGACTAGTCAGCCTTCCCAAAACAGGGAGACAGGAATGAGCTTCACGTCAGCTCTTAACATTTCGAGTGTAAGTCTTCTACTAATGTTTTTGGAAAAAAAAATACATATTTACCCCCTCTCTAAATTATTCTGATACATAAAAATATCTTGTCATTTGTGCATAAAGTGTGATTAACAGCAGAGATTTGAAGGAGTGAATGGGCACAATACAGAATTTTTATTTGCTCTGCTGAATATCAAAAGGGACTTGTGTCAGGAAGAAGAGGAATAATGAACTGATACTTTGACAAAGGCCTGCACAACTTCTGTCAGCCCAGCTACTTCTTGGTACATCAGTATTATTATCCTCCTTATCATCATTAAACAAAATACTTCAGCACTCTGAGAACTACTATTATATAAAAAACAAAACAAGCTTCTTCCATTTATTTCTAAATGCTACCATATAGAGATTTTCCCTCTTTGTCAACAGCTGTGTTCTTCACAGGATTTTTGTTCTTTCTTTTTTTTTTTTTTCTGTGTCCATTTCTGGAAATACTGATGCCGGATACTTTTGGCATATTGTGCATCTCTAAATGGAACTGTAGATTGGTGTATTTACAATGCATTAGTTGAAAGGTTATTTGTATAAGATCTTAATAACATACAGTATAATTAACAGCAGAGAATTGATAAGCCTATTATTATTATTCTAATAAAAAGATCAAACTTTTTATTATATTGAATTGTTGTGTCTGTCCATTTCAGTATCACAGCTATGTTACTACAGTGTGGACTATGAATATTAATATTGAGTTGCTATGATTATCTACGACCTAATTTGATTTCACTGTTATCTGTAACAGTTACACTAATCAGATTTAAAGCTGGCCAAACACTTTAAATACAGCCAGGCAGAGAATTGCATTAAAATGTTATGCTGTTTTGCCTCTGAAGAGAAAGAAAACACTTAAAGTATTGTTATCTAGGATTACAATTTTTTTTTTCATTAAATGGTTTTTAAAAAGTCAGTGACTGAAACTGATATTCCTTATTAATGAGCATTAGAAGAAATGCCAGCCTGAGAAACAAACACAGATAATTTGCAAAGACAAAGTCAGTTTTTCAGCAGCTATATGCATTTTCTTTAGAACATGAATTCTTAGGTAAAATGTTTTATAAATAGCATAGTTATTTGGTATTTAAAAAGGAATGCAAAAAGTTTCAAGCACTTCAGCTTAAGCACTGAACTGTATGTACTCGAATAAACTATGCTGTAGATTTATCTGTCAGCACTTTGTTGTTCAGCCTGGCTGCTAATGAAATCACTAAGAATTTTGGCTTTAACGGCGATCATTTCCCCACGAACAGTTTCCCCAAAGTACAGGACTTGCCTCTCCATGAAAAAAGACTGCAATAAAACACAACTCTTCTGAAGCTTCTGAAGGCTGACATAACTTGCCACACTGCTACACATAGTATTGTTAAATGGCAGAGAGCCATTGTAAAGGCTATTTTTACAGTATTTTACAGTATTTTTACAGCCTAATGACTTGCTCCTGAGCCTATGATGTACAATGATTATAAAAAAGGAGTGCAGTTTCCTGATCTTGAGAAACATACCTACCAAGAAGGAATACCTCGTGCAGTAGAAACTGGAATAAACAGTAAAAAATTGCAGAGTGACCCTCAGAAATCTTTAAAAAACTGCAGTTGTAACTAAAACATACCACATATCTCCCAAGTCAGTATATTCAAAATGAGCCTTATTTTACAGCAAAAGAGACCAATGTCTGGACTTTGAGAAGTTGTAGACAATATAAATTGAATAGTATTTCTTTCTTGGTAATTCCAAGGGTTACTGTTGAAATACTCTTTCAACTTAATCCTGGACAGAGACTGTGATGTAACTGAATGGATTTCTGAACAGCAAATGATGATATTTCTTGGAAAAAAGTAAAAGCCTCAGCACTGAAAATTCTGGTAAATCACTTTGCAACTGGTTTCTGAAAATGAAAGTAGCATATTGTATTTATTTTTAAAGGTATTAAAGAAGCCATCATCACAGCACTCAGTAATATATTTCCTGGTTCAGAATTTATTTTGGCAATAATCCCAATTTGCATCTGTTTAAGCTAGATCATGGTGTTAACCTTCCAAGCCCTGAAAAAAATAACATGACATAAATATGAGAGACTTGAAATTGAGTATAATATCAATGTTTATCATCATCATGTGGAGCTTGATGAAAGCAGTTTCATAATATTATATACATTTTTTATTGCTAATTAAAAATGTATTTCTGTGCTTGTTTATAGAAAAAAAGAGAAATGAATACAAGTGCAATGGAAGGCAGTGCAAGCTCCATCTCAATTAATGAAAAATAGAAAGGCTATTATTGTACTTGTCTTGGATGTTGCTACATGACTGCTGATTAAGTTATACTGCTCAAAACAAGGCAAAACACCAAAACACATAAATGCTTGCATATATCCAATGATATTTAATAAGGCTTTCAAGGACGTAGCTAATTTTAGCACAGTATACAAAGCCAAGAAGACTGGAGTGGCCAAAGAAGCCTTGGCTAGAAAACACTTTAGGGAATTAATGGAATCAGAAAATAATGCCCTATCTACATTTTCAGAGATATTTTGATATCATTCCTATCTTAATTCTCATTCAAGTTGTAGTCTGAATTTTAGTCTTCCATGAAAAATTGTTTCTTTCCTGTCCTTGGGAAGGCAGGACATCCAGAGAATCCCTCTGAAGTGGGCCCCAGTGGGGACATGCAAATTTAAAGCCTCTCACTGCTACTATATTTAGGAAAAAGGAACGTTTATGGGGCAAAATAAGAAGATGTGATGGTAGCAATGGCTGGAAGGATAAAGAAATGGGGGAAGGATCATGGAAAACATCTTCTGTCCTCTGCTTTTATAAAAGCAGTATTAAGCAATTCCTGTTATAAACTAATGCAGAATCTTAGTCAATAAGGAGCACATATAACCAGTATTTTGATATCTGGCTTTGTGCTGAAAAGTTGCTGGCCAGTTGAAATCTGCTGACTGTGGTTGCAGTTCAGTACAGCTGTCTCTCCACAGAGTGGAGAGTATGGTTGAACTCAAAAGTGACCCGATTTACCAAAAGATTCCTCACTATGTTAAAATAGGTGGTCCTGCTTTTGAGGTATCTGTCCCAGATTTCCCTCACATCAAATACACACCTGTTTACTCCACTGTGGCCTGAGATGAGTGCTCATCATGCATGTCTTGACTAAAGCATTTGTTCTAGCAAGACGTTTCATGCAAAGCCTTGAATGGAGCTGTAGTTAAAATACATTGAAATATTGTACTATCTTCCTAGCAAGCAAGGCAAATTCACACTGAGAACAAATGTACACATTAAATTGCAAAACTGAAGCATGCAATTACAAACAGAAAATACGCTAATAATTTTAAGGCCATAAAAATAAAAGAATAAATAAAGAATTGAAAATACACAGACATGGGAATATGGTAAAGAAAGAAAAATGCTAATTTGTGTTGGTGGCTCTGAGCAGCAAGAACCCATAGGTGCTCTGAATGCAAGAACACCAACTACCAACACACAAAGCAGAACCTCCATAAACAGATAATAATTTCCCAATGGACTTGGGATGAAACTGGGATGTAACCTTAGGAGTCATTCTTGAAATTGAAAGCTGCAAACATGTAGTTCATACATATAAGCTGCTGGGTTTTGTTGCTTGTTGCTAGTACAGTAAATTTACAAAACATGACAATGCTTTTATGGCCACATTTCCAAACAAAATTCACTGAAACAATCAGAAAAATGTCTGGTTTCTCTTTGTGAAGAACTGAGATAGATAGGTTTTTCCTGCCAGACCCTAGCCTGCCTTCTCATCAATCCACCAGTGCCTTTGTAAGCAGTAAGAATGCTGAAGTCAGAGGGAACACACAAGATTTGGCCCTAAAGGATGAAGACAGCTTTGCAGCTGAACTGTACAACTACAGTACTTTTGAGGTTATCTTCTGAGGTCTTAGCTAAAGACTAAAGTCAGCAGCATGGCAGATGGGACAAAACCACTTCATGATTTATTGAGAAAATGCGTAAATATACAAAATGCAATGTTGTATCTTCTGAGGTGCATCCACGTGTATTATTGCAGTATATATAGGAGAAGCTGGTCAAATATTTCTATAGACTGTTCATAACCATTTGTTCAAATTTTGAACAGTTATTCAAATTAACTATCCATATACACCTCATTATTTGCTGTTTACAAGCATTTACATTCCTACCAGCATTGTGGAAGTACTATTCTTCAGAGGAAAAAACAAAAAAAAACAACAAAGAAAAAATTGTGAACAGTCTGTAGTTCAAGTAACTTTCTTCTATTTTTTTCTTTTGTAAGTGTAGATACTCAACAGTAGTGTATAAACAAGCTATGACCATTCACACACAACAACATATAAACAATTCATTAATAACCTTAGCCTGAACTTTGTTAGCATAAATTGTTGTTCCAAGACTTTCTAACAGCAAATAAACTTGAGCACTTCAATGTCCAGTGTTCAGGAGTGGCTGGGCTGCGCTCAGCTGAGCAACAAGAAAAAAAGAGCAAAAGTGACTATGCCACCATTGTACTAACAAAGCCCTCAGGTTAATAGAGACTGCTTTGACCTTATGGCACAAATTAACACTACCTCAGGGTTCCTTTAATTTAGGCCACCCTGCAATAGCCTCTGGCAGTCAGGGATTACTGGATGAAAGCAAACCAGTTTGCTGTGATCAGGAGAGGTTCATTCAATTCTTGACTGCACCACAGAGTCTTTGGGTGATATTAGGAAGTATCAAACTTTCTGTGCCTCCTACTGCTGTATGAAGAAGCAGCAGTAACATTTCCATACTTTATAAATGTGCTGTGAAATGAATTTAACATTTTTTTTTTTTGAGCTTTGTGCATTAAGTCTTAGAAGTCCACTTTCAGATTTGTCAGTCTTTGGTTGGTCTGTGACATGAGTCCCCAACATGTACAAAGGATTTTTTGGTTTCTGTGTGTCTTTTTTGCATGCACGAGAAAAGAAGACATCCACAACCACCCATAAAAACAGGTCTGTCAAAAATCCCTTGGATATATGAAATAATATATGTACCTGAATAATACAAATTAAAAATATCCTGTGAATGGTTTTGCGCATATGCATGGATTATTTTTTGTGGAGTGAGGTATTCTTCTGAGTGCAACTTTATTGATGTATTGCAGTTAACATGGTGCTCAAGGAAAACTTGGATGGCACTGAACTTTAACATGATAGACTGGTGTAAAGTCTGGAAAATATGTGTATATTTTGAACAGTTTTATCATTTGGATGTATGTTTGGCCACAAAACTCTCAATTAAAATAATAATACTGTAATACTGTATTGCCGTTTGTATTGGTGTACAATCAAATGTACTAAACATTTGATTTAGTAATATAACAATTAATTACAAAGTTTGGAATTTTATTATTTTTTATTGGGTTTTAAAGCAAATCCTTGCTGATATTTCAAAATAGCTTGTATGCATGAATTCCATGAAAACTGAATGAAAATTGAGCCAAATGATATTTTTCCTACAGATTGACACATTATTCTGGTTTATTCAGTACATACTCCCTTAAATATAGTCAGAAATCTCTGAAGATAATTTTCTTACTAAATTAGCCCATCATATGATGTAAACAGACATAAAACAATGTTTGTGTTCTACAAAACCCAGAGATGATACATTGTGTACCTAATGCAAAGGAAACAGAAGAGGTGGTGTTCTCAGGTATATCAAATATTTATGGTCTAACATCAGCAGTAGTGACAGGCTGCACTCAAAATGGTTTAGAGACTTCCTTTGATTATTTAGTTGACATATGGAATACTCTTGTCTTTTTATCCTGGAGATAAAAAGGTATAGAAAAGATTGTCTGTGACTCAGTCTTTCTTTCTCATGGGTAAGAAGTGGGAGAGCAGGCACCGAAAGAAAATCTTTTAAGTTTTGAAATACCATTTTTGGAGTATGATTTGCAGATTCTGAGTCTGTTCTCAGTTAATACAGATTTATGTGAAATTTTTTGTGACCTTGTCTTTATCACCTAAAGTCATACCTGCCAGATTTCACCAAAAATGCTGTCTCATTTCTGGTATAAATAGGAAGCACAAAGGGTACACGTGTACCTATCTGTACACACAGGAAAGTTGCATTCAGTGTTATGTTTCCAATTTGTTCCCTGCAACAACTGAAATCACGAATGTTGTTCTGTAGTTTCTTTATTTGTCACACTATATGAAACACGAAAATAAGATAAATTTTATCATTCCTTCTCCTTCTTCAGTTACTAAAGCTCAGCAAAATTCTTTATGGAGTCCTGCAGATTTTGCACTGGAATGGCCTGTATTTTATGAAACTGGCTTAAAACAAAACTCAAAGAGTCATATACACATAGGCAGAGCAACATTATTCATTAGAAAGAATGATAATGCAGCTACCTGAATGATGTTTTATAATCAGCAATATATGCTGTCTATAAAGAATAATAACTTTATTATTTATGCATTGACATAAGTGTACATAGACTTCAAAGTCAAGGCTTATGGAATAATTAGTGAACCAAACAAGAAATATTTTCAACATGCTCAAAAGACCTAAGGTAACTCAAGTCCCAGCTGAGGAGGAAAGCAAGCTCAGAGCAACTGGGGAGCTATGAGAAATCAAACATGCTATGAATGGGGCAGACATAGCCCAAGTGCACAGCTGTTCTATGTGCTCACAAAAAGCTAATGCATTAAATAGTTAATCTTTCATTAACAGTGTGTAATCAGTTGGCATGATTTGCTCGACACACAAGAAAACTGGTGACTGCCCCCCTGAGAGTGTAATTCCAAGCTTCAGCATTATCAGTCTTTGAAGAAACCTTACCTCACTGTTTTAGACACAAAATATTGCAACAGCGTTTTTTTTTCTTTCCCAAAAGTATAAAGTAAAAGAAGGAGAAAAAGAGAGAAAAAGGGAGACATCAAGACAAACTTTTCACCTTTGTTGGGATTGAGTGAAGGATCAATACTGAGTTAAGAAAAGACTTTGCAGATTAATCTGTGGATTAATACATTCCATCAGCAGCACCTGCCATTTCAAAGGAGCAATAAAAGGTTAAGTGAACGAGATCAAGGCAAGAATATTCTTCAGCTATGATTCCTCCTTTGGAAAGATGCCTTTATTTGCTCCCTAAAGGAGGTGAGTCCAGCTCGTGGTGTTGGTGTTGATGGTATAAGGAGGAACAAGGAGGAGTGAGATGGGGGATGGGGTCCAGGAAGACTCTTCCACTAGTTACAGCCACTGGGGTTTAATGCGATCTATAAACTCATCTGTCTGTTTACATACCAGCAAATGATACGTCTCTCTGATCCACTTACATTTTCAAGCCTAATGTATACACAGGGCACTGACGTTGTGTATACAAGACACAGAGATAGCTGGGGGCTGTGTGCTGTCCCTGCTTTCACAGCACACTGTCACTCTTATAAATAAAGCATTCGCTCGGGAAAAGAGTCTGAGAGCCGGAGAGCCACATTGCGTGCAAATCCAGCTCAGTGCCTGAGCTTCCTCGAGGTTGAGGGTAATCCTAACTGACATGTTACAGTAAAAGTACTTTATAAAATCAATATTAAATTCACAGCCTTTGACATCCTGGGACATCAAAGATAAAGGGGAAATAAGCCGTGGAGTAAACAGTCCTGCAGCTATGCTAGTTGCTCAAGGAGAGAGGCAAAGGAAGACACAGGAGACCATAGGGTAAATTAGTACAGTGTTAGTCTTGTTTTTATACCAAGGTCTTGACATCAATGAAAACATTATAAAAACAGCACGCAAACGCTTACAAACAAGAAAAAATATTAGGAAAGTCCCACTCAGTTACACATTCATATAACCTTTTAAGGTTAAAGGGATAAAATGCTATCTATGCAAGCCACAGTATTAGCTTCCTCTTTCAGTAAATTATACCTGAGAGTGATAAGATAATAAAAAAACCCAACAATGTATCACTGAACTAAAGAACCACTGGGCTAGAATTTGACTGCACAATTCTAACCCGATAGTATCATTCCTGCTTTCTGTGATGTACACACGTGTGTATTCTGCAGTCACTCAGACAGTCAGCAATCACCGTGTTTGTACCATGGGTGTGAATACAAATTGTATGAGTTATTGAGTCAAGAGAAGGGCTTGAACAGTGGTGGAGCTACTTGCCTGCTGAATTCCAGATTTCATCCTCCATATGTAAAATGACAGTAAGAATTGATACTTCCAAAGGTAACACTGGTTTTGAGCAAAGGTAAAAGGAAGACCAGGATGAGTTCAAATCCAGATAATATCCCTTCTCTTCTCCTTACCCTCCCCAAGCCTTTTCCTATCAATGAATAAACATAGCATATACACTTGATATAAGGTTGTGTAAGTCAAGATGGTGAGAAGACAACTCCTTACTGGAGAATTGCATTGTGTGAGTTGCATTGCTGTTTTCTGGCTTTTGTGTAGTCAATTTGTAGCTCTAACAACTCTTGGTGGTCCTTGCACCAACCATAAGAACAGACATTTTTCACTTGAAACATCTGATATGCAAACACTTCTACTCAGAATAGGTATTAAAAGAGTAGAAAACTTAACTTTTTTGCATAGTGAAATTTGCTAAAATTATAATTTAAAACCTACAATCATTTGACTTTTCAGAGAAACAAGTATTTGTACTTGTTAGAAAATGACACACGATGGTTTCTTAGCTTGCTGTATCACATAATATTGTTGCCAACATTCTCCACTGCTTAGTATGTCTGATGAGACAACTGGTACGGTTTAGGAAAGAAAGAGAAGAGCAGTATGTTTGTTAGAATGAAACATGGAAAAGAAGGCTCAATAACAACTGCTTTTATTCAATTAATGTGCTTTCAGGAAAGAAGTTTCTACCCTGAGTCTTAGGAAGGCACATAATTTCAACAGTATTCAACTCTGAAGTTAGCAAGAGCTAGGCACCTGAAAATCATGAGATCACAGAATTATAGAATGTTTAGGTTGGAAGGGACCTCTAAGATCACTGAGTCCAACTGTTAACGTAACACTGCCAAGTCCACCACTAAACCATGTCCCTCAGCACCACATGTACACATCTTTTAAATACCTCCAGGGATGGTGACTCTTCTCTGGGCAGCCTGTTCCAATGCTTGGCAACCCTTTAGGTGAAGAAATTTTTCCTCGTATCCATCCTAAATGTCCCCTGGTGCAACTTGAGGCCATTTCCTCTTGTCCTACCACCTGTTACTTGGGAGAAAAGACCAACTCTCACCTCTCTACACCTTCCTTTCAGGTAGTTGTGGACAGTAGTAAGGTCTCCCCTCAGCCTCCTTTTCTCCAGACTAAACAATCCCAGTTCTCTCAGCCGTTCCTCATCAGACCTGTGCTCCAGACCCCTCACCTTGTTGCCCTTCTCCGGACACGCACTAGCACCACAATATCTGTCTTGTAGTGAGTGGCCCAAAACTGGACACAGTACTTGAGGTGGCTCCTCACCAGTGTTGAGTACAGGGGGACGATCACTTCCCTAGTCCTGCTGGACACACTATTTCTGATACAGGCCAGGATACTGTTGGCCTTCTTGGCCACCTGGACACACAGCTGGCTCATATTCAGCCAGCTGTCAACCAATATCCCCAGGTCCTTTTCTGCCAGGCAGCTCTCCAGCCACTCTTCCCCAAGGCTGTAGTGCTGCATAGGGTTGGTGTGACCCAGGTGCAGAACCTGGCACTTGCTCTTGTAGAGTCTTATGTCATCCTTGGGCAATCAATCCAGCCTGTTCAGCTCCCTCTGTGGAGCCATCATACCCTTAAGTAGACCAACACTCCTGCCCAACTTGGTGTCATCTGCAAACTTCCTGAGGGTGCACTCGATCCCTTCTTGTCGATAAAGACATTAAACAGAACTGGCCCCACTACTAAGCCCTGGAGAACACCACTCGTGACTGGCCACCAACTGGATTTAATTCCATTCACCACCATCATTCTTTGGGCCAGGCTATCCAGCCAGTTTTTTACCCAGTGAAGAATACGCTCATCCAAGTCATAAGCAGCCAGTATCTCCAGGAGAATGCTGTGGGATATGTTGTCAAAGGCTTTACTAAAGGCCAGGTAAACAACATCCACAGTCTTTCCCTTGTCCTCTAAGTGGG
Organism: Gallinago jamesoni; assembly: GCA_025769975.1. NCBI lineage: Eukaryota > Metazoa > Chordata > Aves > Charadriiformes > Scolopacidae > Gallinago > Gallinago jamesoni. Next base: position 35,317,110 of record JAOQGH010000040.1, on the reverse strand, counting down.
TCATCTTGTCGTAGAAGGAGGTCAGGTTAGTGAAGCAGGACCTGCCTTTCATGAAACTATGCTGGCTGGGCCTGATCACCTGGTTGTCCTACATGTGCCATGTATTGGCACTCAAGATGATATGCTCCGTAACTTTCCAAGGCACATGACTCTGAAAAGCTTTGTTGCAAATACTCAAGGGTAACAGAGTAAACTTAAGGAAAAAGGGCTGAAGGAGAGATGCTGCGAAATTGATAGACCAAAGTACTGATAATTAAAGGAAGAAGCCACTTCACATCTCCTTACACACATTTTCAGTCATGCAAATGAATATAAGTTTCTCTAGTTCTTACAGCTGATGTCAACATTTAGAAGATAATTTAGGGGGGGTGGTGGTGTGGAAATGATATTAGTACAAAAAAAAAAAAATCATAGCAAAGAAAATTCCAGAAAAGTAAATTCTATCATCCTCTCTTAAAACATCTGTGATGCAGAACAAATTTTATTAGGACAAATAAAACCTCTGTTAGCAAATAGGATGGAATCTTTGTGCTGTTACAAAGACCAAACCAATCTTTACCCTAAGGCTAGTGTCTTCATTTGGGAAATAAAAAAAATACTTACTACCTCCTCTAAACATACTGCTGGGCCTCAGTGACCAACAACCAGTAGTGGCATCTGTGACTGCCTTTTTGCATCACTTGTGCTTGGCAGCATAAAAATCATGGAGTTAGGAGAGAGTCAAAAGCTGGGTTAAAAAACTACTTGATCCATTACGCTACCCTTCTAGAACAAAAAAAGCAAAATTGCTGATGGTAACTGCCAGAAGCCAATGCTTTTCAGCTTGCTTTACTCAGAGGCATACAAGACACAGTCCAAGGCAATCTGGTACTTCAGAAGGCACTAAGTATGTCTGGCCCTGTGGAAGACCCATGATGAGAGATTTGAGGATGCCAGAGAACTTGAAATATACTTATTACACCAAAAGGAAACTCAAGAAAATGAAGGAATTTTATGAGAACAGAAGGGAAGAAGGGTATTTATTCAAATCAATTCAAGGTTCAAGCAAGTTGCATAATTTTAGTTTTTGAGAAAGATTTCCTTCGTGGTTCTTACCATAACTACTCCTACATCCCCCAAACGAAAAAGCATTCCTATTGTTATATTAGGGACAAACTTTTGAGTACTCTATGTGATGTTTTGCAAGTTCTAGAAATGACAAAACCAATTCTTTTCATGTACAAAAATAATATAAAATGTTTTAACAGAATTTTGATGTTCTTGAGGTGTCACTACTGTTCATCTTACTGGGTGCTATAGCTCATTTCATAAATTTTTTATTCTGTTCTGTATATATTTGCACACTCTACTTACCATAATGACATCTGAATAGCTCACAGCAGTGCACTAAACAATGTGAATAACATCTGTTACACATTGTTTGTATTTTCATTCCTCCAAAAGAGGAGGCATATACACTTTGTGCCTTATTTTTGTAAGGCTGATTGGATACTTTTTGGTGTCGTTTTGCTGTGATAATTTTGGATGGATGTTTTTGTTGGATATATTTGCTTTCTTTTACAAATTACCATGCTGCTGTGCAGTTAGGTTAGAGAAGGTAGCGTAAAAGAAATATAACTTCTATTTGGATGAAAGATTTCTACACCTTCTATTTTTTTCTGTGCCATCTTTCCATGACAGATTAGTCCTTTAGGATATTTTGGTAGATTTGATTAAGATTCATTGATGGAGAGTTAATAGACTGCAGTTTGTTCAAGAGGTTGAAGGTTAAATATTTCCCCAAAGCGAAGAATGATTTGTATATGGTAAACAAAATGAACATAAAAAGCACTGTTTTACAATCTCTTTGAGGTGAATGTTACCTATAAGTTTATTCTTTTGGGTCCAGATTCAGATTTGATCAATATAAAATAATATTCCCTACCTGCAATTTTAAGGCTGTACAATAGTGACTGTGAGTCAAAGGAAACATTTTAAGTATGAAGCAAGTAAATAGTTAGACCATCACTAGGTACATTCCTGCCTGATATCAGTTTGATTTTAGTTGAACAAAAGGTGAGCTAGACAACATCTTTGACTATGTTGCAGAGATTCCACATTGAGGTAATAGAGAACTATACTTCTGCTTGTTCCTTCAGGAAATTCCTTCACTTCAAATGAAGTTTCTTCTGCAAAATCTCCTATAGATTATAACAATATGCTCACCAAAAAATAGATACTCAATAAATACTCAAAGCATTACACAGCATTACAAATTTATATAATCACAAATGCTTAATTGAATTGTACACAAATAATTTATTTCAGCCTCTCAAACTATTTTTGTTAGGATTAGCTAGAATCCTAGGACAGTAAATCCATAAAATAGTTTAGCACAAAATGTTAAACATACTTAATATTATATTTCATTATTCCTTTTGTAATATTTAAGTCTGCTGGGTGCTGCCCCTCATCTTCAAAGCAAGTTTTGAGTTAATATCTCAAAATCCTAACTTGACCAGCAATAAATTACCAAATATAAAATTATTTTAGTGTGCAGAAAAATTATTTCCCTGTTCTTTGCATGTCCAGTTCTTTGTCTATACTGGTAATGAGAGATGAGACAAGCGATTCAGATATAGGATTTTGCTTGATATTGCATAGTGCTGTTTTTAGCTCACCAGACCATGGTTATTTATGGTTCATTTCCAGGTAGTCATGCGTAAGAATCTCAGCTATAAGGTCTATGAACTGCAGTGTACTATTGTACTACCAGCCTTTTACTTTATATTCAGATAAGACCACAGATGGAACCAAAGTGCAATTTTTCATTACTAGATATCAGTACACAGAAGTGGTCCAAATTAGGTAACATTATAATAATTATTAAAAAGTCAAAATCTGCATATCATCCTTATAAATTCATTATTCAAAAATATGTAAGATAGCAAGGCTATACATAGGGCATCACAACTCTACCCTGCTATCACTGAGTGTTAATTAAATAATTTGAATCTGAACTGAAATTCTTTGCCTGAGCTGTGTGTAGGAAGCCTATATTAATAATTATACTCTTTAATAACAGTTATCCACTTCTACTGATACAAAAGCTTTCTTCTTTCTGCAAGGGATGAAGAAAATACAAATAAGAAAACATTTCTCTTTTTGACTGAAATAGTCCCTGTCTTTAACATTTGATGTCATCTTTTAAATAGTACTTTTTCAGATTGTGAAGAAAATATCACTTCATCAGTAACAACCAGCTAAGTCACGATTCTCTACTGTGCAGACTGTTCATTGATGAAATATTAATGTGACCTCAAATATGCTGGAAAATTAAAACTATTTATGAATCTCTCACAGTGAATCTCATTCTAAATAACATCTCTATGGTAACTGTATTTCTATAAACCAAAAATTAGACAAACAGTCAGCAGTATCAGTATAATCATAGTCAAATATGTTAAATTAACCTATGCCATAAAGTGTTGCCTATTTCAGCCTGGTATTCAAAGTAAAAATAAAAAAGAAAGTAAAATAAAAAAGAAAGTAAATAAACCAAACACACATGTAGATGACTCATTCTGTGTTTAAAATGTGTTCGCAGCTTCAGATCTCAAAATCATTATATAATCCCATTTCCTCCCTGTGCTTACTCTTTCATTCCAGGTTTTCTTCTGCATAGTCAAAAAAGTATGAAGTGAAGAAGTCTAAGAAGTCCTTTCACAATGCATATCATTGTGCACATATTGTAACAGTGCGTATCATTCACCCATATGGACAACACCACCAAGAACGCTTGCTGAAGCAAGCACTGTTGAATTTGCTTGAAGGCTGTAGACTTCCTCCCAAAATATTAATGCTTTAGCAACAGTAAAAAGACAAAGTTATTTTAAGTAAAAAACTTGAAGCATTCTAGAAATGTTAAGTCTAAAATATAAAGACCAAAATTTCCTCCATGTATAGTAAATAGTCAATTTTTTTCTTTTAGTTGCTTTCAGAAAAAACCCAAAAATCAGAAAAGCCTCCCCTCTCATAGTTATCCCAAAAGTAAAAGATGGCTAACCACTTTTAAGCAAAATCCAGTAAACCTGGGTATGCATGGCTCCTTCCAGGATTAGCAACTGCATGAACACGTTGAAATTCAGCTCATTATCAGTAGGTAACAGAGAGAATTACTGTTTTACATCTGCCTAGTGAAGATGATTTCCATGCTGTTTGTTAGAAAATGATGGTCACACAGAATACTGATTAGGCATTATGCTTTCTTAAAACACCCAGTTTTTCTTAAATGTTTCATTAGGTGCTATAAAGTAAACTGGTATGGGGAAAGATGTAACCCCCTCAAAATCCCAACATTTGGGTCACCCAGGGGTATGCTGAGGCCTATACTGATACTTCTGTATTCGTTGTTATGTGTACAAACTCCCTTGGTTTTAGATGCTTTTAGAGCTGTCTGTATGACATTCTTATTGCTCTTATCAATGCCTAATTGGACTAAAATCTCATACCAATATCTTTACCTGAATCAGCTTGGTCTTTTGTGTCAGGTCCCCTTGGTTAGGAGTGTTGCTTTCTGTCTGCGATATTTTGATTTTGCTTGAAACAGTTTGTTACACTTTTCAGGGCCAAGCAAACTTCACTCATTCTGGTGTAATAAAAATGCTGATAAATGTTTTAAGGAATACAATCTCGTGTTATCTATGGGCTACAGCAATACATCAAATGAAGCACCTTACTGAACTTCAGACCGCATTTCTCTGATCACACTACCATTACACAGGATGACATTTTCATAACGTTTTTCCTTTGGTTTCACAGCCAAAGCACTTCCTCGAAAATAGTTTCCTTCATTAGTATTTCAAGGTCTTTACAGTTTTCCCAGAAACCTGACAGTGTTTTTGAGGTTACTATGCTCAGTATTTAGCTGCTTCCTTGTTGTTAAATAGAAAGTTCTTATTGCATCTATATTTTTGTATATAGCATAGTGGATCTCACAGACTGCCTTGAGAAACTGCTCAAGCGGTTTACCTGAGGAAAGACTCAAGCCTAAATACTGCACCGTATGGGCTTGCAGCCTCTTCAGGCTTGCATAGTGGAGAAAGGCAACAGGAGAAACTATTCTGTTTGGGGCCTCTTTCCCCCTGTGGCGAAGCAATCCTTGCTTTTTCTTAATTTTTGTCTGGGGAAATTAATTACCTTTAACTTCTGGAAGTGGGATTTCTCCTAACAGGCTTGTCGTACTCCATGACTCCAGAATCAATGCTGCTGAAAATCTTGGTAGTTACGGATTAAAGTTGTAATCGCATTAGCAGAAAAAAGTATTTTTAAATGGACTATTTTGGAGTACAGAAGCTGAGATACAGAAGACTCCATTCTGTTGTGTAACTCACATACTGAGTACATATGATCTCTAGAACACGATTTGTCTGAAAGCAATACTGAGCACCAGAGTTTGTCTTGAAACAAATACTCCTGGACTAAATCAATACCAAATACTGCTAAATCCTGAGGAACTGTTACCCAGCAGTGTTACCCAACAGACAAAATGAGTCTCGGGAAGCCTGGATTTTCTCCTGTCTCTGCCATTGATCTGCTCAGTGTGATCCCAAGTCACCTTGTACCTCTTGTGAATTCTCCCATGTTGTGACCTACCTTGCTTGTTTAGGCTGAAAACTCTTTGGTATCAGGGTTTGTTAAATTTCAGTTCTGTAGCTAAGCCAGAAAGGCCCTGAGTTCAACTGAGATTTCATCTGCAGTTTCTGGAATAATATGTGGTGAACGGCTCCCCCCTCAACATTTAAAATATAGTAAATACAGAAAATAATTAGAAATACTAATGATTACTACCCCTTCAGATAATTAACTGAAAAGTAAAACTTAACTGTTACATTGGGTTTGAGATGAGATCAATAAAGCATAAAGTTAGAACATGGGCATTAGGAAAGACAGTTCTATATCTAAAAAGGACAGAGTTATTTTTGTTAGCAATATGTGATGAGATGTCTCTTCACATGTGCAGATGCTGATTATTTATACAAGTGTACATATAATTATTAGCAGGTGTTATGAATGGAATGCAAGAAATAAATTTGAACACCGATATAAACACATGATGTTTAAGTGACTTACCAGAGTTAAAAAGTTATAGGCAAGATCATATATAAAGATCTGTTTGTCTTTAAATGAAAGATTTTGAGATACTTTAAGACCAAGGGGATGCCTCATGTTTCTCTGACTTTCCTTGATATAAGAAAGTATTTGGTACCATGATGATTTGGTACCTTGATGTAAGAATGTATTTGTTACCATGAAGGATGATAAAGGTGTTTTATGTGACGTGGCAAATTCTGTCCTACTTTGCAGCCATTACACACCTTTGGCTTACAAAGTCCCTTTGGAAAATTAAAAAGATTAACTGGACATCAATTACTTCAGTGTAGCACAAAATGAACTTATTTCCTCTGATAACGTTATATAAGTAAGCATGTATTTTAGCAGTACAAGTGATATATTTAAGAATGTGTACATGGTTAAGGGCAAAGAATTATATTTATCTAATCCAACCAAGCTTCTCTTACAATATCAAAGACTGGTTCTAGATTCAAAAAGCACCTACAGCAATGCAAAGTAGCAAGCATTAAACCATCTGTATCTGTAGGAAAGAGCCCCTGTATTTAACCCTACCTACAAACAGATGCAAGTTTGATTTAATGCCAATGATATTCTGACAGAGTACTAGCTTGTAATCTTCAGAAACAAACAAAAAAAAATCTGCCTAGGGACTTTAGCATACTTTAGCGCATGGCAGACATTCTTTTTTGAAAGGTGCTTGCAGCATTTTCATTTAGAATATGTTCCTGATATATATGATGAAATCTTCTTGGCTATTTGAAGAACAACTTCCATGTATTTTAGTACACTAGGGAACAAGTGGGATGTCACATTTTGATCCATTGTAGTCCATGTTTCTGCAACCTTTTACAGACACTCCTTGTACTTTAGGTATTACAAAAGACCAGGCACTGTCACTGAACATCTTGTAGATAAGATATATCTGCCAAAGAGATGGTAATTTACTACAGAAGTCCAGGAAGACTGACCACTAAACCCCAGCACTAATTTTATTATTTTATCACAGCAGCTTCCATGCTATGAAGTAATTAATTACTACTGGAATACGCAGAGTCAGTTTCATTATTAAGTAAATTCATCAATTACCAATACTTTATACCTTTGAAATGATGTTTTGCCTCATATTAGACAAAACAATAATCAGATTTTCTAACCACTGGAGTATAATATAGATTGTCACACACACATATAAGCTTGAAGAACCAGATTTCATGATATGTCAAGGACCACAAATTGTGAAAATTATTTAGTTGGAAATATCAAAACTTTCTGTTGGAGCATTTTATATAAAATCCCAACAGATTTAGTATGCAATACAGAGAATCAGCTTTTTGAAATTGACCTGGAGAGCTTCATTTCAAGTTAATTCAGTATAACTGAACTACAGTTCAGTGGTGTTACAGATCTGATGACGTCTCATGATGCACACAAGGTGATGTTACTCCTAGGATTCATCAAACAAATTAGCTTGGCAGGAAGCTACACGGAACTTCAGAATACTTTGTTTTCCATCAAGTGTGTCAGCAAGAATGGAAGCAGATGGTGAACTACAACTCCCAGATGACATGATGGCTGTAGCAGAAACTATTTGATCATTTGGTAAAAGTTAACCAAATAAAATTATGTATCTTAGGTATCTGATATATGTAATTTGGATTTTTCTAGTAGGAATTTTGCACAGGAAGTTTACGCGGTATGCAATTCTTAAAAAAACAACAAAATAACTGCATCTGCAGAGCAGTATTCATACTTTTATACATACCTTTTAACTTTTATACATATCTTTTACTATTTTTTCTATTTCTAAATGTTTCCTTTTGGAAAATATTTTTTAATTCATAAGTATGTATTTCTTATCCTGTTTTTTTAGGTTTTTTAACTTTGTTAACATAAGATATTTTCACAAGATATTTTCTCTTTATTGGTATTTGTGACTGACTCTTATTTAGCCAGCCCAATGAAATCTTCATGCTGCTTTTCATGTCTTTATCTTTGACAATAAATCTGTTTTTGCATGCCAAATCTATTAACTTTTCAGCTCCTCCTTAAAATGAATTTGTACTGGGTAGAACTTTGATGGTCAACCTAACATGACCAAAGGATTATTCTTCTTCTTGAGTAACAATGTAGGCAAACAACAAGGTACCTTGCTATGCTAGTCAGTCACCATACAGGAGAATCTAACACAGGAATTAAAAAAGAAATTCTCAACAGAAAAAAAGCTTGCCTTCCACATAAACAAACATTGACAAACTTTAAATATGCTGAAAATATCTTAAAAATCTCTATTTGGAACTATAGCCTAGTAAGCAGTAACGGCAGCACAATTTGACAATAAAGTTACATACAAGTTGGAAGAATTAAGTGATTATTTTCAGAACTGTGTAAATGGTAACATACACATCTATTTTAACACTGAGCTTAGAAGCAGCCTCCAAAATATTTTCTGGTAGATAAACTGTTATAACATTTTTATTCCAAGTAAGGTAATGATGGAAAATAAAACGACACTCAACCCTGTCATGCTGACTGCATGCCACCCACCTGTTAGGCTGTAGATTTTAGCAGCCAGAAAAATGGCTTTCTTGGAAATATTGCTCAGAATGACTGGTGACATGACCTCAATATCTGTCTACCAACGTTTTTGTAGTTGGGTCAGCAGGTGACAGACTGTAATTACTTTTCAAATGATGAATTTCATTTTCACTCTATAAAACTAGTATCAAATCTAAAAGAGGAATGAAACTACAGTGTCAGAAGAGCATCTTTCATTTTTCATGTTTGCAAGATGCAGTTAGAAAGAAAATTTACTTTGCTTGTATAATCTTCTGTTAGAATCCACATTTTAAATAGAGGTTGTAGGTAGTAAGACAAAGCCAATTCTGACAGAAATATATAAATATGAAGATAGCAGTATTTTATCATGCAGGCATGCAAAGATTATTTAATCTTTTTAACTGCTTGACAATTATAATGAATAAGTGCATATAAATGCATATAAATATAGTACATGGAGAAGAAATTACTGTTTATACCTATTCTTTTATGCTGTAACAGCAGATAAAAAAGAACCAACAGCGTACCTGCTGATGTACAGTGCATAAACAGAAAGTTGTAGGCGATTTTTCTATTCAATTTAATACATTATCTGTGGTTTTTCCATAAAATAGTTCAGATTCCATCTTAAAAATTTGTTTCTTCAAACAGAAATAATAAGAAATTATTACGGTAGAATTTTCTAGTTTATTTTTGAAGTCTGCTCAGCCCTCACAGCCCACTAAGTATATTGAGAGTCTGCAGCAGCAAAGCAGCATCCAGAGCAGAGAAGGGAGATGTTGAGGACATTTAAGTGAATCAGACAAGTTCATAGTACCAAAAGGAAGCCATCCAAGGATCTGATGGAACTGGTGCTGTGAGGCCCATCTGCCATCTACCATTCAATTCTTGTACTAATCTCTATGTTCACTTTCACTTGTAACTTCCCTGGAGGCACAATACCAAAGACTTTACTGAATTCCTACAGAAAAGTCAAGCTACATTTTCCTTATACAAAATTTCAATTATCTTGTCAAGAAAAGGTTTCAGATTACTCTGATGCAATCTCCCAATGGGAAAATACAATTACAGGTTTTCATTTATTATTTCCTTTCATGACTTCAGTTATTATTTTCTTCAAAATTTATTCCAAAGCCTTACAGGCTATTAAAATTAGTATTACCACTTTCATCATTACCCTTGCTCATGAATACCCCATTTGGAACAGTAACAAGTTGGGCAGAGTTGGATTGACTGATAAAAGATTGTGTCATGATTTCCTAACTTCTCTTTAAGACAAGTCTATTCATCTTCAAAAAAACCCAGCCTCTCCAAGATCACAGAACAAATCCATACTGGAACAAGGATATTAGCTCAGAGTTTTGGGATTCTAGGTTAGCTTTGTGATTCCATAATCACATCTTTTCCAGAAATGTTTTGACGGTTCAGTCTAGCCTGCATTTACTGACAGGGAAGTACATGGCCTTTCCACAAATACTAAATCAACACATAATTATAAAATTGCTGAGAAATTTTTCCTAGAGATACATGTAATATTTTCTACAATTTAAAGTGAATTAATGATAGTTACTGTTTAAAATCTGATTTTTGTGACATCTCTGTTAAACCTAATTAATAGATTTAAGAAAAATAAGAGAGGAGAGCAAGATGTGGGTCCTACCCTGTGTAGCGAGTAATCTTCTTTACTAACAAGTAGAATGTTTCTTACTTCCATAATTCCTTATGTATACAACACCTACAAGCACTTTAATTTACCTGCACGCTAAACTACAAGGAAGAAATAGGCTGAAAATGATCAGAACCTGCTCTGCTGGTGGGTGGAGTCTTCTCTATGATACAATTGTACCACTGCAAGGTGCAAGAATAGCAGTATGAGCTAGTTCTAATCAGAGTTATGACATCATTTATGTGACAAGTATCGTGTGGGCTTTTGATACATTAGGATGTCCAGGACTTCCACTGGCTTATCCAGCATGAAGTACAATCAAGGGCTGAGATGTTTTGTTCTGCCTTGGGTCGATGAAGTCTTCTGTATTATTAAGGCCGCGAACCACATAGCAAATTTGTTCATAAACTGGCTGTTCAAATATCTAGTCCCATTATATGCTGTGCAAGCATGTCCACTGGGCATGAGATAGATAGAAGTCTTTAAAAAGAGATTAAGAAGTGAAGATGTCTATCAAAAGCCAAGTCCAATGGAAACACTGGCACAGACAGAATTAATTAATGAATTTACTACTCCTTGACAAGAGGATTGCTGGTGAGTTAGGCTGATGGTTGGACTAGACGATCTTAAAGGTCCCTTCCAACCTAGACAACTCTATGATTCTATGTATTGGAGCTAAAATTTTACATGAATGCTGTTTGCCTTAGGATATTTTGTTTTGGTTTACTTTTAAGTTTCATCCAGAACAGTAGAGCTTCTTGAAAGAAAAAGGTTAAAGAAAAATCCACATCTGTTATATGTAGCTGTTGTATTTTAGAGCTCCTCTTTTTAGGTGATGGCATTTGTTGAGTAATGCTCCTTCTGCTGCCCCTACAAAAAATCTGCCCAAATGTGACACTGTTATATAAGACCTAAAGAAACTTGCATGTTGACTGGGATGTTATTAGAACTAAATTTATAATATTTCTAATATTTTACACTGAACACACCATATTGGACACTTGCAGCAGAACTTTTGCTGCAATTGTTTTTACTAATTGCTTAATAGAATGGGGTAAAGCTCTGGTATTTCAGTTACTTCAATGTCTTAAGTTGCCAAAAACTTCCAGGGGGTCTCAGATTAGACATTCAGTTTGATACCTGGAAGTCTGATTTGCTTGAATGGTAAGCACTCACATTTGCAATAGAACTATTTGTGCTATAAACATATAAATGACTCTATATATGAAAACTGAAGATGGGTTTCTCAGATTTGGGACTCTTAGTTTAAAAGATACATTTCACTTTAGTGTCCACCTGTAAAATAAGTTCATCCTCATTGTCATAAGGACCAAATGAATAGAAATTAACTGTTGCATGAAATAGCCAAACATCACTGTAATGAATGCCACAGAAAAGACATTAAAGAATTCTGTCTTCTAAGTAAAGTTTGAACAATGCAGAGTAAAAAAGGCATAGGACCACACATTGAACAATGAGCAGAAAACAAAACTCTGAAAAAATGCTCATTAGGAACTGTTCTCCATCCTCTGCAGGGAATGTGACAAGGGTCCTGTGAAAACCAGTGTTTGTGATGCTTTAAATAAGCGAAGTATTACAATGGCATGAGAGAGGAATGATGCTGAAGAATTAAGTTTCTGCAGGCACCTTTAAATCAGCTATATTGAAAGTGTTGAATGCCTGAGTTTGACTGTTCATATATTTTAAAATATTTTTTATAGTTTAACATAAAGGAATATTCATTTACAAGACTATATATGATGGAAAGTTGCCTTAAATAGCAGGGTTCTATTTCAACTTAAATACATGTTTTGTGTAACTGTAAATATATTCCGTTGTTTGTATACAGTTACATTAAGCAAGATTGGCAAGCACCAGTACTAAAAGCTCTTTTTTCATAAAGCCTCTGTGTTTTAGAGAGTTTTAGAGTGCCAAGGAAATCACACACTCTATGGCTGCTTCTAGCTTAATTTCCTGAACATCTATTGCAACTCATCTTCGTGCCCTTTTTTAAGCTGTCAATGCATGTGATAGCTGACCTACTTTTGGGAACTTTCCATGACACAGAATCCTTCAAGTTCCACAAAATAATTAAAAGCTCTAACTCTAATATAATCACAAAAACAAAAGAAATGGCAACAAAAGAGATTAGTCTCAGCCCTTCTTGCTTTGAAACAGAGCTGCAGACAGGGGCAAGAAATAGCAATGGTCTACACAAAACCATCTGTTCAGCATTCACATTATGTAGCATTTATAATATGTAGACTACCACAGACGCACTGACCTGGAGGTTTGTGTATAGCACAGGGATGTGAAAAGAAAGAAAAATCTCTACCTAGAAGTAATTATAAAGCACCTGGAATATTATATGCAATACTAGCTGCTTGCTTGTATTGTTAACACAAGAATGTGTTGTTATCACAAGAATGTGATAATTTAGCAGTACTTAAAAATTATACTGGAGAAAATGACTCATCTACATATTCCCATGGTATTCCCATGGTGCTATTACTGGTTGTATATAAAGATATTTCTAATAATTTCTGAATAACAGATCTTGGATTTCAATAAGTTCCAGGTGCTCCCGATGTTAGTTATTGCTTAATTTGCACAAATATGCTTGTTTAATCTTCTCTGTACAGTTTGTACAATTATTCCTTCTAAAAATATGCCTGGATAAATAATTTGAAATCCAGAAGACTGAATGTTTACACTTTTAATTTTGACTGGACAAAACAGTTATGTTTTTTGAGTTATGTGATGACTGTGATTATTTAATATAATTCATAAAAGGACTCATCATGTTTGAAAGGATTGAAAGTTCTTTGAATAAAGAAAAATCACTATTATGTGGTAAGATACCTTTTTAAAAATAAAAGCACATTAACCCTACAAAGTCCACCTTTAACTCAGAAATTGTACCCTAATGAATAAATGTATCAAAATTGGGCTATATGGGATTTCTTGCAATCTCCTGTCAAGCATCTGTTACTAGCCATTACAGGAAACAGGATACTGAACCAGATGGACCATCAGTCTGTTTTGAGGGAATTGGTATCTGATGCAATACCAACACTTAAAGTAAGTACACCAGCACAAATTTGCCCAGAAGGCCCAAATGTATACAGCAGAAGAATAATTAAATCAAAGTTAAGTACATAAGTATATACTCATCATGAAGAGAAAGAAGGCAGAGGGACAATTCTAAAGAAAACCAGAAAATGAGAAACAAAAACTTGTAAAAAGAAATTTTTAAATGAACAAAAAATGTAGAGAGCAGCTTTTTTTCTCACTCTGCTCGTTGGCAGATTAATTATACCTCTATTACAAAAGGAAGACCAAAAAAATAATTCCTTAAAAATGCCTTTTCTAAAGAAATAACAAGTCAGATTAAAATGTAACTTTGTTTTCACAGTCTTGTAAAGTTTCTGAGAAAACTTCTGCAGAAGTGAACTTTAGTAATGTTAGCTATGGTCTCCATGTAGATCTTAAAGTGAGATCTTACTCGTTTGAGGCTGAAGTTATTGAGCGTATTGCAAGACTGTTCTCTGAGAACATGGGATTTATACAAAATAAGTAAAAAAGCACATATTGCTGTCTCTTGTAGAAATTGGACTGTTAGGGTCCTAACTGCATGCCTCCTCTTTGAGGAGTTCATCTATCCGTGCTCAATGCCAGCTTGCTGATGAAAGACCTTATGAAGAAACAGCTAGAAGGAGCCTCTCCTGAGGCTCTCCACAAAAGAGTTGTGAGAAGCCTCAACAGGGCCCTCTGATTTTCAGCTGAGGCTCTCTCCTGCTTAAGCTACACTGCAGCGGGCCTGCAGCCATGCCTATGCCTATACCTGACCAGGTACCCCATTAATCCAAACCCTAACCCTGAGCTGTGGGGTCTGACTTCCTGGCTTGACCTCTTGAGTTCTGTGGCCTCAGCTGGAGACAACGAGCCTGTGTGTGACCCAGGTTACTGTCTTTGGACCTCATCACATCCCTGACTTTCTGATTCAGCATCCCAGCTTGGCCTTGGACCTGCCCTATCACCAAGAACTTGACTAGTGATTTGGACTCTTGGCTGCGACTCATTACTCTCAACACTCCTGCTCTGCTCGCCTTGCTTGGGTGCCGTGGGACCATTGTCAGTGAGATACCTGCTTGTCTTGTTGTCATGCTCGGGTTCTGGCTCTCCTGCTCTTGCAGGGTTGCCTGCTCTTGCTGCTCCCTGATATGGACTTTCCTGGCTACCGACAATTTCATGCCACAAAGATGTTAATGAAAACTGGAGAAAGGAGACCAATGCTAAATATAACTGAAGCCTGATCAGCCTTTGCCCGGAATGGACAGAATCTGCTTGACAACTGGACACAGAAAAAAAGTCTAATCTGTAAACAGTATCTGTTTATTTCCATATGGAGTCATCTTTTGCAGGCATACCAGAGCTTAATTCATCCACAGTGGTCTAGCCAGATGTGAGCCTGTTGCTAGAAAAAGCCATGTACCCACATTGGCTCCAGCTTATTTTTAACCCAATAAACTCAGATTGAAAGCAAGGTGTATTTTCTGTGGCACTGTGCTATGCTAAGCCATGCAGGCTCAGAGAAGAGTAGAGCAAATTTTGGTCTGTATGCATGGTATATGTAACATATTAATAAAAAAGTCTGGAACTGCAGGCTTAAATCTGATGAAGCAGGCAAAAATATACTTGCAAATGCTACAGACTTTATTCTTTGCTGATAGCATTAGCCTTGACTTGCTTGTGCTCAGCTACGTGTTCTGTCCGACCGTTTGACCACAGTGGGGTCAAGGAGTGTGCATGATGAGGAGGTGGACTAGTAGAGCAGTATATTATTTTCATATCAATCTTATATCTACTGCCTACATCACTGCGTTGGCAGAACGGGTGAAAGACTGGATTCCAGTGAGACTTGATGATAAATGGCCTCATCATTGAGATAGAATTTCATGTTGCTGTAGAAGTTTCTGTGAAACAAGGATTTTAGTGACCCAAATATGGAGGGTATGAAGTCTATGCCCAATACCTTTGAGAAGTAAAAGTAGTGCTTTTATACCTGTAAATTTTAGTAAAGGGAACCTTAAACTTGATATGAAAACCACCATGAAACTTCTCATTAGCAAGATTCTACTAATTAACACTGCCAACATAAGCTTAAAATCCAGGTTCTCCATAATTTCTAACTAAACAATTTTATTCCATGAACTTGATTTTCAAAATGATATTAAGAGTAATTTATAGGAGTCTTGCAGATACTGGTCTGTAAGCACCTATTTCTACAAACATCCCTTTTTCTTAGTTGTGGCACTCATCCTGACATCTTTCATGGATTCAACTAACGTATTATAAACCTTTTAACATACCTTTTGCCCTTCTTCCATGGATGAAACTACATTCTTCAATGTGTCTAACACACTTACCTGATTATTGGAATTAAGTTAATATTTACAGACAGAAATTCTGAAACGCTATGTTTCCCTAGAAACGCAAGTTATGATTATATTAATTTGCCTGAGATTTTCTATTTTCCCAGTATAAATTGTAGCCCATGGCATTTACTGTAAGACATTCTTGTTGCATCAGTGCAACACTAATACAAAATAAGACCTCAACTTTCAAGATTAACTAATCTTTCCATGGTAAAATCATTTTTAAGCATCCAGCAACAGTTCACAAAAATCCTGTGTTTTTATTCTGTACTCATATTTAACAAAATAAACCCTGGAAAAATACTTCTATATTTATAATGAATACAATAAATGGTAAAAATGTAAAATAAGAAGAGATAATATATGATGATCAGTCTCAACTGATGGGCTTTCTTGTCTTAGATAAGAGAACTGAAGAAACAGTTCTTTGAACATTCTATTAGTACTACTGGCTGATCAAACTATAGCCTAAAGTTTCCATCAGTATTCACTACCCACTGTTTGGCTCTTGATTGCCAGGCTGGTGTTTGAGCTCAGAGTTCTAAGGAATTTCCCACTGTGCTCCCTTGGCCAATAGTGGTATTTGATGTGCCTCATTTTATAAACCCTCTTTCTCCATCACATAAACAATAAAAAAATCCATGCAGAGAAAGAAATTCCTATCTTCTCTTCATTGGATCTTTAAGATAATGGTATCAAGATTTCCCATCTCCTATCTGTTGCCTTTAGTTTCAGGATGAAAGGAATAAAAATCTGGCTACAAAGTGTTTAAGAAAGTGAAGGTTTTTGCATACAAAGATATAATTTGTACAATAGAATGAAGAAGATTACCTCATCTTACAGGTGTTATATTCATCCTAATACCTAATCTAAATCTACCCTCTTTCAGTTTTAAACTGTTTCTCTTTGTTCTATCGCTACACTCACTGATAAAGAGTCCCTCCCCATCTCTCCTGTAGGCCACCTTTAAATACTGGAAAGCTGCTATAAGGTCTTCCTGGAGCCTTCTCTTCTCCAGGCTGAACAACCCCAAATCTCTCAGCCTATTACCACAGGAGAGGTGTCCAGCCCTCTGATCATCTTCATGCCCCTCCTCTGGACTTTTTCCAACAGGTCCACTACAAGCTCACTCAAATTTTAGAAGCACTCAAGAGTGTTTTTTTTTTTGTTTATGTTTGTTTCTTTTTGAAGGATGAAAATGGTAGGCTTGTGACAATGAAAAGAAATGCAGTAGGCAGATTTATGTTCCATGACAACGGTGACATCTGTGTTTTGCACAGCGTTTTGGATGGATCTGGATGCTCTGAATAGTCTACTTATTTTCTTTTTAAGCAGATAATTCCCTATGTAGAGTTGACAGGATTTTTGATAACTCGTAATTGCATCACACCTTTTCTGATCATAGATTATAATGATGAAAAAGTGAACTTGAATATATCCTGAAAAAAAAATATTTTTGTGTATATTGACACTTCCTACCAAGTAAAGTCAATTTTCTATTGATAAATAGTGCACATGCTGCATTGTATGAGACCGGATAGTCACAATGTAAGTGGGCCCACTTGTCTTATCCTCAGTCAAATATGGATCTGGTTCATGCACAGACTTTCTCTGGTGTCCTTTAGTTGACATTTGAGTTTAAATTTAACTGCCAGAAATCATCCCACTCATTCAATAAAGCTGGCAACGCTGCAAAGAACTGTGACCTCAGATCCTAAGTCATACGGAAATTGCTTTGGACTGTGGTTACTCATGTAAAGAACAATACAACATAGAATCATAGAATAGCTTTGGTTAGAAGGCACCTTTAAAGGTCATCTAGTCCAGTCTCTCCTGCAATGACCAGGGACATCTTCGACTAGGTCAGGTTGCTCAGAGCCAGCTCCAACTTGGAATGTTTCCAGGGTTGGGGCATCTAGGACCTCTCTGGGCAACCTGTTCCAGCGTTTCACCACCCTCATTGTAAAAGACTTCTTCCTGAAGTCCAGTCTAAATCTGCCCTCTTTTAGTTTAAAACTATTACCCCATGTCTTATCACAACAGACCCTGCTAAAAAGTCTGTCCCCACCTTTCTTATAAGCCCCCTTTGAGTACTGAAAGGTTGCAATAAGGCCTCCCCAGAATGTTCTCCAGGCTGAATGACCCCAACTCTCTGAGCCTGTCTTCATAGGAGAGGTGTTTAGCCCTCTGATAATTTTTGTGGCCATCCTCTGGACACAAAGTCCATGTCCTTCCTGTGTTGAGGGCTCCAGAGTTGGATGCAGTACTCCAGGTGGGGTCTCACCAGAGCAGAGCAGAGAGGGATAATCACCTCCCTCGACCTGCTGGCAACACTTCTTGTGATGCAGCCCAAGATATGGTTGGCTTTCTGGGCTGTAAGTGCATGTTGTTGGCTCATGTCCAGCTTTTCATCCACCAGTACCCAAGTTCTTCTCTGCAGGGCTGCTCTCAATCCCTTCATTCCCCAGCCTGTATTGATACTGGAAGTTGCCCTGACTCAGGGCAAGACCCTGCACTTCAGTAGAAATGACTGAACTGTTCATTGGCACACACCAAGCCTCAAGAGACACTTTTGCTTGCCCATGTTTACTGAGCTAAGTATTGCTTTCAAGAGACAAGGAATTTCTTTCTTCTGGTTATTTTTTGCCATACTATACTCTTATCCCCAGTCCTCAGAGAAACAAAAGAGAAATCTCAGTAATCTTATGCTCTGGTATCAATTCTTAGATCTTAAGTAAGTGAATAGTAATGGATATGAATGTGAGCGTTTCAGGTCTCACTCATACCCACCCACTAGAAATCAATACAATATAGGAGAAATGTGGAGCCAGTTTAAAGTAATGACCTTCAGAAAAAGAAAAAAGAAAGAAAAAAGAAGAAAAAAAGTGATGGTTGGAAAAACTCGGAAAACATAATAATTTCTGAAGTAAAAAATAGAGAGTATTTTATTGGAGCAAGAATCTCATACCAGCACAGCAGCAAGTACTTTAGGAAAAATAATAGCTAAATACTTTGACATACATGAAATCACCATTAATAAAAGCTAGAATTGGTATTTTTCATTCAAAATTAAGGATAAAGAGCAATAAAAGTAGCACTATAAAAGACAGAGGAGATGCGATTCAAGAACATATTGATAATTCATGTGAAGTAACACCTTGTACTTGGAATTTGCTGCGTAGAGATATAGCACTACTCTCATCTAGTAATACATGCCTAGTATATTCTATCATCAGCACTATCATCAATAAAATAAGAGCTAAAAAAGTGCATTATTATCTAAGAAAATATTACAAAATAAGCATTTTCTAGACCATATATTCATAAATTGGCATAATAAACGGTGTGGATTATTTTTATTGCATTTGAAATGTTTATATGTGCTCTTTAAGGCTACTCAAATCTCCTTAGTGCTTAACAGTGTTTAATTTTCTTTGCTGTTTCCCATATTAATTATTTTCATTTTATGCTGTTGTCACTAAACTGACGTTGGGGTTGGCAGCTGTGCCCATCTGACATCTCTGATAGACCTTCTATCATGAAATACTCCTGAGGGCTTCCAGATACAGAAGTCTCAAATTAGGCATATAATTACCATGGCTGTGGGCACAACTAGCTTTGTTTGAGCCACTGGCATATTTGTAATTTGAATTCCAAAGCTATTTTACTATTTTTATGAAATTAGGGGGTTGACAGCACTCTTGACTAATACTGCCTTCTTTTCTTCATACAGTACTATTCTTTTTGAGCTAGATATAGCCTTGTGAACTGGGGTTTACTGCATATGAGGAAGATCTTTAAGTATACTAATCACATTTCATATTTGAACATCCTCCTTAGTCTTTGGAGAAAAATCAAAACTATATATCAGAGAAAAGAAAGTTTTTATTTTTATAAATCCACTAAATATTCACTCTGTACCTTCAAGTTTGTCATCAGTTACCATACACTGGGAAGTCTAAGAACTCTGTTATACTTAAGTGCAATTTGTTTGTTTCTGATGACAGAGATTTGAGTCTGTTTTACACGCTCTCATCCCAGACATCCTGAGGGGTTAAAACAGCCCATGCTGCATGAACCCAAGGAAATGTCAGCAGGTGTGGTGGGTTGACCCCAGCCAGCATCCAAGCACCCACACAGCCACTCGCTCATTCCAGCCCCCAGCAGGACCGGGGAGAGAATAGGAAGAGCAAAAGTGAGAAAACTCGTGGGTTGAGATAAAGACAGTTTAATAAGTGAAAGAAAGAGAAAAATCAATTTATGCAAAGGCAATTACGCACTACATCCCACAATCAGACAAATTGCTGAGCATGAGGTTCTATGGTATGGAATATATCCACATGGCCCATTTAGGTCAGCTATCCCAGCTGTGTTTCCTGCAAACTTCTTGCCCACTGCCATCCTACTCACTGAGGGAAGCAGAGTGCTGTACTCTTCAGCAATAGCCAGAACATTTGTGTGTTATGAACATTGTTTTAGCCACAAATCCAAAACACAGCACCACAATGGCTTCTATGAAGAAAGTTAACTCTATCCCAACCAGACTCAGTACTGCTAAGAATTAAAATTCAGCTTGTTGTTGTTGTTGTTTTAAAATGTCTCACGTAAAAACGTTCACTTCAACATTATGCTCCAGGCTGTATTTCAACCTTAAATATTCCTTGTCTGCCACAATGCATGCTAGAATGGGGCAAGAAATTGTCAGTGATGAGCAATGCAGTGAGAGAAAATCAGATATTGTTGCAGGATGCAAGCACTCAGAAAAGATTTGTTGAAATTGTTTGGTTTGTAGCAGTAGCTGTAACAATGTGGGAGGTAATAATCTTCCAATTTAAATGACATTTTGTACTTAATGAGACATTCATTCATGCAATTTAATGAATTTTAAGAGCTGCTTTTTTTAGGACAATCCTTTATTTAACAAACATAAAACTAAACAAGTTGTTTATTTTTAAATATTGATGTTGTCACTATTACCGCAAAACACTGAGTAAGAATTCACACATAGAAAGTGATATCTGAATGTGTCAGTTTAGTATCAAAACAACTACCATGAGAAGTATCTCAGTCTGACAGGTTAAAGAGAAAAATGTAAAAGAAATGGTCTCATGGTCTGGGTACAGGCCTTGGAGCAAGGATTTGCATCTCAGTTCTAATCACAGACTCCTTCAATTATCTCAGGGAGATCACAACTTCCCTCTTTGTTTCCCCACAACAGAGGATAACACTGACTACTACTCTATATGGAGGTGCACATGATTTTTGAATAATGCTGATCCTAAGTATAGCTCTCTCTGGGCTTACTGCTTGCAAAGCAACAAACAGCAGCAGCAGATTATCGAAGATCAAAGCAAAAAGTATTTTAAAGAAGCTTTTGAACAGTAGTAAAGGAAACTCATTAAGATACACTAGTCTGCCAACTTCCTTAGAAGGTGTAGACAACTTAAGTGAAGATAAAGTCAAGACTAAGTCGAATACCCTGAACCTGAAGTTCCTAGAATAGTTGAAGTTACTTGAATAGTTGAAATTCAGGGGTAATAAAGCATGAGTATTCCTACAGAATTAACTTGATGCTGTAAACTCCATCCTGCTGTTTTCCCTCCCAGGCCATGTAATAGCCAATCCTACTTCATTCTTCAAAGCCTGAATGTAATTATTACTTACATGTATAGGAGTCCCCAGATTAGTCTGAAAACAGATAATCTTATTCTAGCCTTTTCTTACACCATCTCTCACAGCTCTGTTACAGCTTCTCTTGGAATCCTGAACCCCTCATCAGACACTGTGAAGCCATGCACTGCTTTTGGAGAGTGTGACTGATCTGAAGACAATTGGAGTGAGTCTATTCCAGTGGTATAAGGCATGGAAGATTGTGCCCTTAGCACATTGATCAATGAGGAAAACAATAATCAGTTTCTCAGTTCACATATGGAAAGCATTTCCGTGAATAATAGATAGGAAGAACCATTGAGATAAATACCCTTCTGTTATCTGCCATAATGGCAACCAATTAAACAGCTCTGTTTCTCTTATCTAATCTTTCCTTTCTTATTAGCATTTAGAGTGCGCCCATCACCCAACTACCTCTGCTCTAAATATAGAATTGATACCTGCACAGAATGTACTCTATAATCTGCCTTGTGTCATTACTGAATTTAGCTCCTTAATTAGTGCTATTGCCTCCCAGGTTTTGCATGCACCAGATAAAATAGTATTGACTGAAAATTCACACTAGACTTTCTGTTAAAACCAGTTGATCTTTATGTTCAGTATTTTTTGAAATAATCTCTCCCAAAGAAAAAACTGCTTTATACATACTAGATTGTTCTTTTTTCTTGGGTTTCATATTATAACATTTCCACGCTCTTGAAAGTCACAATGTCATCTGTACGTACAATGACATGCTGCAAATCCTTCCTTCAGGAGCATCACTAGGTAACATGAGACCTAAAACCTATTTCTTTTCATGTGCTTTGGTTGCAGAACTCTGTCTGACAAAGATCATTATCTACCTCATAACATTCCATGCAAAATTTTGCAAGTATTTAATAAATGGTTCAATGACAGTTGTAACATACAGAGCCAACTGCAATATCTTAATCTATTGGTTTTTGTTATTTGGCTAAAAAAGACAATCAAGTTTGAAACTACTTTCTTCGAGAAAATTAAGAATTTTATTGCTCAAAATTCAATTAGCAGTTGAATGATTTTTCTCTTAATACTGGATTTTTCCTATAAATTAGCATGATATTAGATTTCTTGGCAATAATTGCCAGGATTACTGTGTTTCCAACAAAACCACTGTAAAGTAGGAATTATCAAAGGGTGCTAACAGAGGCCAAAAGCTTTATTCTTTTTCAGGCATTCTGAAGACTTTTTTTCAAACAGGTCTGGTTTTATGTACCAGTATAAAGAGTATAAACCATGAAGCCATCAGCACTTGTAAAAAATAACTGAGTAACTAAATTCACTTAACTACTTAGTACCTCCACATTTGTCTACACAATCCAGTTTTCCTATCTCTTGCATTTCATCAGCATCTTAATGAGTTGGTTACTCTTCCTGGTGACACTGATCTTGCAATCAAATCCACTAGAGCATTTAAAAGCATGAAAAATTTCAAGCCCATCCTATGTGTAATAGATTCACATCCCTAGTATATCTTTCTCCATAATATATTTGCAAGAACTCTCTTTGTATCCTTTAAACT
This sequence comes from Gallinago jamesoni, assembly GCA_025769975.1. Lineage (NCBI taxonomy): Eukaryota > Metazoa > Chordata > Aves > Charadriiformes > Scolopacidae > Gallinago > Gallinago jamesoni. The sequence continues at coordinate 35,294,126 of JAOQGH010000040.1, read as the reverse complement.
CAATATTAATAAATTCTACCTTGAGCTATAACAGGAGACAGTTCAGCAGATATCCACAGAAATGAAGCAAGCTGCATAATTTAGATTCTGCTTTGGAACTATCCACTACTACCTCTAAGGGAAAAACTGAAAAGGGAAGGGAGTAAGAAAGGGGAGAGGAAAGGGAATGAGAAGACGGAAGTGGAAGGGCAAAAAGGAAGGATAAAGCAGAAGAGAGAAAGGAAAGAAGAAGAAGGGAAGGGAAAAAGAGAGAAGGGAAGAGAAATGCAGGGTTCAGAAATCTAGCAGATGTTCTTTTTTTTCTATACCACAATTAAACTGACATCTGTGAAATTTCTTGCAATACATACTGTAATCAATCACATTAGTAAAGCACCGAGCCTTGCTTTGGACAGAATAGTTACAGAACAAAACTGTAAGGTAGCAGAGACTGGCCCGACTATGTTCTCTTGACCCTAGATGGATAAATGGATAACAACACTAGTGAACATCAGGTGCACCAGGCAAGCCATCAGTACAATCTAGCTACCAGAAAACAACTCTCTGGATATCTACAGTGCATACTACAGGACGCTCTCAGCTCACTGTTGCTTATGCTGGTTGTCTGAAACTAGCACAAATTATGGTCACTTACATGGTAGCAGTACTTCCGCTTTTTTGTGTTTTCTTGTGTAGGAAGTCTATAGCTCTCTTGTAGTGTAATCCAATCCACAATATTTACTTCTACTAGAACAAGGGCAACTGTGTTTTGCTATTGAGTCAGTTTTGCTTATCTTATAGGAGAGTAGACTGTAGAAAAAAATGAACTGTGACAGTCATTCAGACCACATAGGTATGAAACAGGCAAAAGAGAAAATTCATACAAGCAAGCACTGCAAAGAGGCATCACAGGATTTTGGATTAAGTACCTACATAGCTTTATCTGTAAGGACAGATCAGTCTGCTACATCTGTTCTGTTGCTCAGCATAGATGCAAGAACATTCTTAGAACTGGAACTGAACAGGTGCTAGAAATAGAATGGTCTAATATTATGTTTCATTTTAGAACATTTCCAAAAGGACTGCATACTGACTTGTTGAGTACAGAAAACTTTAGGAAATGCTTCCACTGAGTCATCAGCTACTGTACCGCTCACCATATGAGCTCCTGTTGTCTGTGAAGCCTACTTGCTGGAGAGCTTTGGAAACCAAATTAGATAGTTCATTTCACTTGTATTACTGCAAGGCTTGATATTGAAGCCAGTTTTCCAGATGTTATGTATGAACTTCTCTTTGATTTCCTGACTTTTCTTCATTGTCTCTGTATGTTCTTTAGCTGCTCCTACTTTCTTAAATTTTTAAATCTCAACAGAATTGCAGTCTATGGAAAAACCCACATCAAACAGTCCAATGGACAGGGCTCCTGTCAGTCTCTGAGACACCAGGATTCAATTTGCAACAGTACTAAATACTGCCTTTCTGTCAGACCTAAATTCAATAGAGGTCTTTGGTCCAGCCTTAGGCACCATGCCACTCTGCAGAATTCAGTATTGCCAGTTCTAATTAATTCCATGTGAGTGATAAAATCATCATTAGGAGAGAAGTTAGTACCACAATGATGTGAGAAACTTCAACCTTCTTCTGAATTTTAGCCAGAACCGTGAGAATATCCTCTCTGAGTTCTTCTTCCTATGCTTGCTTGTCTAGGGGACTTTAATGATGAAGACTTTGAGGATGATGTGAGAATTCTAGGAACCTAAATGTTAGGTTTACTTGTTTAAAGACTCCTTGTGACCAACATTTAGACTGCCTGTTCATCACGTTCTCTGTCTAAAAAATAATGCAGATATTTTTTCCAAATAATTTTGTTTTCATCTTATGAAGCGTCCCTTGAATTATAATTGAAGCAAAAATAAAGCATAAAAGGTAGACTGACAATACAGACTCTTAGATCCCCTTTCATGTCACTGGATCCCAGCATCTTGGGTATAAAAAGTATCTGTACAGAAGGAATGTATGTATGTGTAGAAGCTAGGTTGAAGTCTATGTCACTATTTAATAAACTGTTATTATTGTAACATATGGCAGCTAGAACAACATATTTGAAATGAAAATACTAAGGGGGGCTTCTTGATTTGAAAATATTAGTGCCATTATGTTGTACTTCTAAACCTGAACAAATGTTATATTTAGACCTAAGACACAACAGGGTATAAATTATTGCACACTAATTCACAACTAATGTGTTGCTGCGAAGGAAGCTAAAGGCTGAGTGCAATCAACTCCGCTCCATCAGTACAACATTAATTCACACACTAGAAGATCTTATTGCACTTATAAAAATATTATTCCAAAAGGTCATAGATTCTAAAAATAAATGGTAATGTAACCAGGGTCAAGTTCCAAGAATCATCATCAACTACCAGTCTGCTTTATATTTTAAAAATAATCACATATATCACAGTGAACTTCCAAGTGGCTTGCTGAAACCTATGCAAATTCCTGATTTCAGCAACAAAGTTGCTTGTAAGATCACTGAATATGGACTTCATGGTCATACTTGGAAAATAATAAAAAAACAAGGGCTAGATCTTCTGCATATGTTCAGACAAACTGGTACAAATCAAACTGATGCACAACAACACTTGAAACATAAGTTATATTTGTGATGGACACTTCTGGATGTCAGGCATTATGGACTACCCAGCTTCCACATATCGAGGCCTAAGGAAAATTCTGTTTGTTTGTTATTCCATTTGCAGCTTTTAAGAGGAAATACCTGTGGACCTTTCCAGGACAGTGTTTACTTTGGTCCTATGCTGTATTAATTTGACTCCACAAGCTAAATATTTTACAGAGATTAAATGTGATTTTAGGGAACCTAATGTTACCTTCTAATAAAGTTTAAGAATAGAGTATGCATTGATTATGGCACAGTCTAGTATTTACATATTTTTAAAACAGGTTTGCAGAATATTTTCAGATTCTTATTTACCCATGTCATGGTTCCCCTTACAGAATAGACCAGGCATAGGTTAAGAAGAATCAGTGAGGGACCTTTTACCAAAGTATACCTGGGGTTGTGACTTTCCTGTGTCTGAAAAAGCTGTCTTGTCTTTCTCCTCTTAAATTGGGACTGACAAGAAACAGAGCTATAGAGAAAGGCTGTGCACGTGTTCTGTTTAGAGGTCTGTCTTAAGAAAAGGTATCTCTAAAAAAAATAGCCTATAGGTAGAGAAAAGTTTTGAATAAGTTAGGGTGCATCAATGCTGAAGAAAGCAAAGGTTTGACAAAATACAATTAAGCAATTAAATGGAGTTTTCAGAGCTAGGAATTTAGCCTTGTCCAAAAAAGGAAATTAATTACTCCAGAACCCATGTACATGTTTTTATCAGTTCCACTTCCATATACTTTGAATGCAGATGAAGACGAATCTCAATATTAATCCAAAACCAAATCCAACTTTTAATATTTCATTCTGAGCCCAAGTGACTCCCACTGATTATTTAATTTTCACTAATGAATCTGTACCAGCTGAGAACTGTTTGAAAACTTTTTTGTGTATGCTGTAATTTCCCTAAGAATACTGAGGAGATTCCTTACTTAAAATTAGTAAGATTTCATTCTATAAGAGGAAAATGGTAATTTTTAAGCAGTTCTTATAAGGAATTTTGATTTATTAAAATCAAAATTATACGCTGTGTCGTCCCCACCACAATTCGCACCTTTCAGTATAGAAAATACTTTATTATAGACAGTGAATTTACACTGAAATTACTCCGCACAAAATCAGATTTATTTAACTACATTTCTTTAATAAAATGAAACTAATTGATATTAGACATGTATAATTTAAGAAATAAATATACTCTTTTCAGAATGAGATGTAGTAGGAGAAAATAACATTAAACAGAATGTTCTTGTGATAGCATAGGTGCTGATATTTGCAAAACTAAGGTTTCTTAAGTGTCACTTAGTGTGATAAAGAAACCAGCTGTCCCACCCAGTTTAAACACATCTCTCAGGTACAAACTAACACACTCTGTCCTCCATCAAAAATGTTGTAGGTACTATTAAATAGGCAGGAAATTCCTAAAGGCAAAGTATAGACCAAATATTGTTAATATTACTCTACGGAAAATGATTGTCTTGCTGACAAGAGAATAGATACGTCAGAAGATGGCAGAGCTGTGCCACGTGAGTCAAAGGGCTGAGATGCTGTCTAGGGCCCTTGGTGAGTTAATATCAGGTCTCTTCAGAGATGAAAAATAATAATTAAACACTGCTTGTCAATTAATGCCAACTTAAAGAAAGGTCCTACACTTAGATTAAGTGAGGAGATTGGGTTGCTTGAAAACAGCAAGAAAGGAGGAAGAAAAGGACTACGGAATAATGAAAGATGTAAGGTAAAAAGGGAAAATAATTAAACACACATGCACTTACACAGAGTTGGAGCACTCATATTTCTAATTAGAATTTCAGTGCAGGAGCCCAATTTAACCTTAGGGAGTCCTTATATTCATGTCAGTGTTGTGCACAGAACTCAATCTAATGCTGATATACCAGGTTGAATTTTCATATTATAATATCAGAATGCTATTATTCATACATGTAACATATATCTTACTTTTAAGGGCAATGTAGTGCCTGTCTATGTGAGAAGTGTTGTTTACTGCAAGCCTGAAAACTGACAGTTCATTACTTTTTTTTAATTTTACGTCATTAATGAATGCATGTAGTGGGTTCACATATTGCTTAAATTGACACAGACCTCATATTTTTGAGTTATTATACTGTACTGGCATTACTTCAGGGGCAAGTTTTTGTCAGTATATAACACATCCAGAGAAAGAAGGCACAAAACCACTCAAGCATTTAACAGGTGAAGAATGTGCGAAGCGGAATAGTCATAATGATACTACAATAACTGCACTCCACAGCATAAAGTTCCAACCACTGATGAAGCCTGTGAACCTAAAGAGAATGGTTTTATTTATTTTGAGTCTTATGTCCTACCTAAACAGATGTGCTTCAGATTGAAGGAGCAGTCAATAGAGCAGGAAGGTAATTAGACAAACTAAAAAGTCCACAAAAATATTCTATTCCACAGAATATTTCCTCAGAAGTTGTAGATAAAACTTTTATTAACAATTTTTAGCTCTTTCAGAGACCCATTTCTCATTCCTAAAATCTCATTTTTCTTCAAAATGCTCGAGAGGAGCTGAAGCATTTCAAATATAACTGAAAATGTAAATTTCACAAATAATATTTGGGTTTTATCTCCGTTGAGATTAACAACTTCTTTACTCCCTCTTGTACAGTCTAGTTTCTCATATACATATGACTCCTTTTGAGCAAAATGCCTCCTAGGTATTTCACTGCTGAGACAAACTTTAGTCAGGTTGCATGAATGGCAGGTAGGGATGTGCTGGAAGGGTTAATTTTCCATCTCTCCACCAACAATGCTCAATGGGGCATACGTGTTTCTGGTCATATGATGCAATTACAGCTGACAGCCTACCCTGTCCCCTGAACAGCTGGGTCTGATCCTCAGACTGATCTACTTAAAACAGTAAAATCTTTGTAAGTTGTAATGATCAAGAATGACAACACTTTCTAGAGTATATCCCATATTCCCACTGACCAGTACCTTTCATGGGCAATTACTGGCATGTGCTCAAATAAAACGCAGAAAAGTAACCAGTAAAATACTCTTTACCTGCGATTTTTATAAAAACTATTTGTTTTGCAATTCCACGAGTCTTTATTCCTATTGATGAATTTTTAAAATTACCCTTCTTTAAGCCCCCAGAATGTTTACACGGTCCTTGCACATTAACATCTGCTAAGCCTTTTTTTGCTCAAGAGGAATAATTCATGCCTCTTGAGTTTGCACACGTTTCCCATATGTCTAGAAAATCATATGCTCTCACTCCTTTCTTGTCAAAGGTTTTCATTCTCCATACATTTATCAAGGAAGAAAAACTGCAAACGCACTTTATTTTCACAAGTTTTTCACCAACCACTTTACATTTTGAATCCCTATACATTTACAAAAGTGTTCCCATGGAAACCAGAAATTTTCTCTACACTATTCTTGGCAAATGAAACGCAAGTAAAAATGTATTTAATAATTTTAGCAGAAACTTTCAGTGTTTTAGTTCTAGCTCAGATTTTTAAGACTATATTTCGAATGCTGTGTCAGGAGATTCATGAAAAAAGTAGGGAGCTCTTCTGACAGATTCAGATGCTAGCATGCATACTTCTGCGGGCTCAATATAGCCATGCCATGACTTTTCTGCCAATGTTATGGTGGTAAGATTAAAAACTCAAAAGTTCTGATTTGGACCATAGACCTTACGTTTTTGGAATAGGTGATGCCTTTTACACAACTAACTTGCATTGGAGGAAAAGTCCTCATAGAGCTTGCTTCATAGCAGAAGCTCTAATAAGCTAATGCAGACCCTTACTGATGAAAAAGAAATGGTATAAGTAATATCACTTTCATTTTTTTTGCAGCTTTCAAGTTCCATGCATTCAAGAAATTACATATGACTAGCTTGGTAGATGAGGTGAGAGCAATGAATATTGTCCTACATAGACTTCAGTAAGGCTTTCAACACTGTCTCCCATAAGTTCCTCATAGAGAAGTTGCTGAAGTATGGGCTGGATGAGCAGACAGTGAAGTGGATTGAAAACCGGCTAAATGGATAGGTCCAGAGGGTGGCAATCAGAGGCACAAGGTCTAGCTGGAGTCCAGTAACTAACTAGTGGTGTACCTCAGGGGTCAATTCTGGGTCTGATTCTTTTCAACATCTTCATTAATGAGCTAGATGATGGGGCAGAGTGTACCCTCAGCAAGTTTGCTGATGACATAAAACTGGGAGGAGTGGGTGATACACTGGAGGATCGTGCTGCCATTCAGAGCGATCTCAACAGGCTGGAGAAATGGGCTGAAAGAAGTCACTGGTCTTGTGCAGTTCAACAAAGGAAAGTACTAAGTCCTGGGGAGTAAGAAAAAAAAAGTAAGAAAAACCTGGGGAGTAAGAACCCCATGCACCAGTATTATGCTAGGTGCCAACCAACTGGAAAACACCTTTGCAGAAAAGGAGTTGGGGGCTCCTGTGGAGACTAAATTGAACATGAGTCAGTAATGTTCCCTTGAGACTGTTATAGGTATCCTGGACTGCATGAGGAGGAATGTTACCAGAAGGTTGAGGGAAGTGATCCTTTCAGTTTATTCAACACTGTTGAGACCTTCTTTGGAATACTGTGTCCAGTTCTGTGATCATCAGTACAACAGAGACATGGAGGTACTGGAGAGTCCAGTGAAGGGCCATAAAGAGAGTTAAGAGACTGGACCCTATCTCCTATGAGGAGAGGCTGGCAGAGCTGGGAGAAGAGAAGGCTTGGAGAGATCTTATCAATGTATATAGATAACTGAAGGGAGGGTGTAACAAAGATGGAGCCAGGCTCTGTTCGGTGGTGTCTGGTGACAGGGCAATGGGCACAAACCAAAACAGAGAAGGTTCCATTTGAATACAACAAAACAGGCAGTTTTTTACTGTGAGGGTGACTGAGCACTGGCACAGGTTTCCCATAGATATTGTGGAATCTCCATTCCTGGAGATATTAAAAAGCTGTTTGGACATGGTCCTGGGAAACCTGCTCTAGATGGCCCTGCTTGAGCAAGGCAGTTAGACCAGATGATCTCCAGAGGACCATTCCCATTCAACCACCCACCTCAACCATTTTGTGATCCTGTAAGTCTGTGATCTGTCAGCTTAATTGCTACAATCTGCCTGTTAGGTTCTCTGACTATACATATATAGACTATGAGGAAAGGCTGAGGGACTTTGGTCTTAGTCTTGAGAAGACTTAGGGGGGATCTGATCAATGCTTACAAATACTTAAAGGGAGAGTGGCAGGAAGATGGGGCTGGTCTTTTTTCAGTGGTGCCCAGTGACAGGACAAAAGGAAATGGGCACAAACTTGAGTATAAGAAGTTCCACCTAAACCTGAGAAGGTGTCTTTACTGTGAGAGTGGTAGAGCACTGGAACAGGCTGCCCGGGGAGGTGGTGGAGTCTCCTTCTCTGGAGACATTCAAAACCTGCCTGGACAAGTTCCTGTGCAATGTGCTCTAGGTAGACCCGCTCTGGCGGGGGGGTTGGACTAGATGATCTCCAGAGGTCCCTTCCAACCCCATATGATTCTATGATATTATTTATTCCAGAAACAGTTTCAAAAGAAATTTGCTAGCAAGAACTCAAGCATACCTAACTTCTGCTCCTAAGAATCTAAGATCCCGTTCTGAAAAACTAGGTCCACCTAGATCCATGACAGAAAAATACTGGAATAACATTATATTGTGATCATAAAATCAAAGCGTAATGTTCATTTAAAATATATTTTATATTCATAAAGTATATATGACCTCTATGTAGATTTTTAAAGGCGCAAACCACAAATAACTTATGACAATAAATAGGCCAAGTATAGGGGATCAAAATGAAGTGTAAGTATATAAAAGTTTACTCATTTATGAGAGAAAAAAATCAATGTGACTAACATATATTCACCAAGAAGGCTCCTGTAAAGCTTCTTCCTCTATAGTAACATTTTTTTCCAACCAATCTATGATTTCTCAGGTTGCAATGAGTCATGTCATGTAACCGAATGTGTCATATCTAACTGCGATATGATGAGAAACAACATAACAAAAAGTGACAAGATTTAACACGACAAGTAAGAATGAAATGTTGCAGTGGTAAACACCAGTTTTCAGCAATTTGGTATGTCATGTTTTTTAAAAAGGACACCCTAACAATATGGTTCTCATGCAATAATCACAGCTCCTGACATACAGAATTACTTAGTCTTCAATGTTCCATGTTTTCAGACACCCCAATGGTGATCATCTTTTGATATCCAGCTAAAAGATGTACTTTTGGCTCAATTAACACTGATAAACTCATGAAAATTAATAATCAATGTGAGTTTAAAACAAAAATGTTGACTGTGGTTAGCTGAAATTGGGAAAATTAATTTAACCAGTAATTGCAATTTATATTTTTGTTACAGAGGACTGTTTAGAAGAATAATTCCATTATTCTTCTATATAATATATAAAATTTAATATATTATTAATAATATATAATTTCTTATTGCCATTAGGCAACAGCTATTATTTGGGAAATGTGATAAAATTCCATCTGCTAGCCAAATTCCCAGGTGAACAAAAAAAAAAGGAAAAAAATTATTTTCAAGTTCATCATTACTCAGAGACCAAAAATAGACATTTTCAATTCAGGCTGGAACTGAAAGGGCAAAAACATTAAGTCTGTGTGACAGGAATGGAAAAAATTGACAAATCGGGCAGGACCAACAACTGGCTAGGAAAGAGGCAGCTAATCCTCACTATATAAATTTTTATTTTGGAAAGTTTCAAAATATTGGTTTCAAACTAATTTTTGTTATTTTTACAGTATAAAACATGTTTAATATTTAGGTTTCATGGTAGGCAACACTCTCACTGCTGATTTGTCATCCTGGGAAACACTGCAGTTGAAATAAGTATGTATTTTATTTCAAAATGAGTAAGGCAGGTTCTTAGTGCTCTGACAAAACCTTTTCTGGATCACAGTGTCTCTTGTCTATGTTGTACTGAGATAGTTTATTTTATGACATTAATAGTATATATATAAAAAAGACTTTGGTGTTTGAAACACAGCTCTAAGTAGTTCCTAGAAAATGTAGTGAATTTTTCACAGTCATCTAGTTAATGACTGGGAAACCTATGCAAACACTGTCTGTCCCATACTTGTTCTACAAATTTTTATTCACTCATAACAGCTGTTTTGTGAACATGATATTAAAAAAAATAAACTATGATTTTCAATACATAGAAACTACTTAAAAAAACCGTTCACTACATAGTACTTTTTAGATTGTAAGATACAAATAGTTCGGATGACTTCAGTCTTGCTAGATTTTAAAATTTGAGTCGGTCTAGTTCTCCATTGACCCAAGAACAAGTTTTCAAGCTCTTCAGTGCTTAGTAACTTTTGTCATAAATAGAAGAAGGAAGTTCTAGTTCTCTCCATGAGATCCCAAAGCAAGAAGTCCTCTATAGCACCCTACATAACCAACACTGATTTATCGTCAGGCATTGGAATGGGCTGCCCAGGGAGGTGGTGGAGTCACCATCCCTGGAGGTATTTAAGAAATGTATCGACATGGTTCTTCAGGGCATGCTCTAGTGCCCAAGATTATTGGTTTGTCGTGGGCTGCTGTGTGGGTGGGTGATGGTTTGTTGTTTTTTGTTTTTTTGTTTTTTTGTTTTTTTTTTGTGGTTGGACTCGATGATCTCTGGGGTCCCTTCCAACCACCACAATTCTGTGATTCTGTGATCTTCAGGAGCGCAGACATGCATGAGCTGGGGATGCTAGTGACAGCCATGTTCTTTGAAGGGATGGGTCAGAACCTGTCACTGTTTAAACTTTGCTAGAGAGTGCTCATGCTGCAGGTCCACATAATTATGGACTTTGCAAATTCCAGCTCAAAGAATAGTGTTAATGAATGAGATGTTGCAGCATGTGTTTACATGATTGGTTGGTTTATATGTTTATAATTTTGGAGAAGTGTTTATTTTACTTAAAATATTAATAATTTATGCTCACAGAAGAACTGAAAAATATTATTATACAGCATAGCTGAAGCTCAGTGGAATCTGGAGTTCTGGAGATGACCTTCCAAGGTAGAATTTTTCTGTTACAAATGTGTATGGAAAGTAAAAAGGATTCTTCTGATTTCAGTAGTAAATACCCAAACTTCCATATAATACCAGAGAGAACAGGGAAGTGACTATGGAACATACATGAAAAATAAAGTGATGGTTTCAAATTTGAAGTAATTACACTGATATGTAAAATCCTATTTCTGCAATATGTGTTATACTCCCAAATAAGTCTATGAATCATCCATCACTGATGGGTGTCTTAAATTTAGACAATGATTTCTGGTTTTCAAAATCCTAATAAGAATGTTCTTGCTCTCTGTCTTCTTGAATTTTTATTATTTTTTATTAGTAGAGTTACTTGAAACTACTAAGGCAAAACTCCTGTATTCTGTGAACCTTTATGCCTTCATTTCACTTCTAAAGAGAAAGAAACTGGGAAAATACCTGAGAATCACAACTGCAATTTTCATTGCATTCCTTGGTGCCTCTGAGGAGGACGAGTGTATCACCATCAGTGAACATCCACCTATTCTTTCTGTCTATTTTGCATTGACAATCAACAACATGGAAGCCCCAGAAAAGGACTCATAGAAGCCGAATAATTTACATATGGTCACTGGTAAAATGTGCAAAAGCAAAGTGACAAAAAAAAGGAATTAATTAAAACTTCAGAACATAATAATGAAGTTTACATTCATCATCAGAAAGGAGATAACAAAGCCTTTGAACAACAAGAATTATCAAGACACAAGCAATTGTTACTTAGATCCTAACTACCTTTTTTTTCTTGGCAGATCACAAAATGCTTCAACAGTGTACCTAGTTTACAATAGACCAATAGACCAATATAAGCCATAGGGCTAGTAACTCAATCCCAGTGCCTAAACGACAATCAAAGTAGAGAAATATTGTAAGCAGAATCCCTTGGAAACCTGCACGTTAGTAAACTGAGAAAATAATTCCTGTTGTGCATGGCCTTTAAAGTTCTGGTATTACCCTCTTTGCCTGGAAAGAAAATAAATGCAGTCTAGAAGTTTGCCAGACTTAGATGAAAGAAAGACCTGCAAATACCCACCACTACCCCTTCCTGCTATTACACATTCAGTAAAGCGGAAGCTCCCTTAGGCTTACTGGCAGTGAAGCGTGTCAGAATGATCAACAATAGCTCTCACATTTTCAGAAATACCTATCTTTTACAGCTAGACAGTCACACTTGCAGGCAACAATATTACTGCTGTGATTACAATACACAGAAGTGTTACAGGTCACTAAGCCAAAATGTATTCAAGCTTTTTTAACTTCAGTTTGAATGTATGTATCTAGGATAGATGCATGCTAGAATGAAAAGCTGACATTGCACACAGTCTGCGAGCAATGTTTAGGTCTAAAAAAGATGTTCCATTTTGGTGACATCATTGTCAAGTACTGCATAGCGCCTACCACAGATGGGGAACTGCTATGGCAATAGCTCCTATCAGCTACAGCTTTCCTCTCTGCTTCCTCATGCTCATTGCCAGCATTGCCTCTGCTGACATACTGCAGTTGTGTTCTTACTGCTGCTTTTCAGACTCTGAGTTTGAACCAAGAGCTCACATCAGAGCATTTATCTAGTTTCCTCCTTGAGAAAAGGTCTAGCATGTGTTGTCAGTATCTGTTCACTTCTCAGAGGTTTTCCAAAGAATTATGGTAAGTTCCTCCATCGATCCATGATTTCCTTGAGCTGCCAGAAGGTCTTGGCACTCCCCCAGAAATATGCTTCCACAAGTTCTGCTGAGATGCTCAGAGCAGATTTGTCTACCTACAGCAGAATATCAGAACATGAGCTGAAGTAGTACAGCTCATGTGGAAACAGTGTACCACTGGCTCCTAAATATGAAAGTACACCAATGTTAAAAGCTCTGCAACAGAAGTCCATGATAACTTAGCTTTGGATCACTCTTATTAGGCAATATTTTCCAACTTTCATAAAGCTGTGGTGCCATACAGGAAAGAATACAAAATTAAATGAATCTAGAAGAAAATGGAAATAGGTGTGTGGTTCTCTGGTCCAGGAATTTGCTTGTGTAGCAAAAAGGACTTTTGGATTCTGGCACCTACAGTTAGCTCTCTGCATTTTCTATGGACCTGCCATTAAATAAAATGTACAGGGGAAAGGGGAGTTAGCAAGTTAGCAGAATATTTAAATTAATTTTTATACCTGAACTGAAGTTTCAATATTAGTGCATTCACTATGAAAAAAGTAAATTCAATGTTGGGCATCAAACGAACAACAGAGTTAAAAAAATTATATATATTTTAATTTTAGCTAAAAGGGTATCGAGACGTTTTCTGCTGGCTTGGAATTTAAAATTCAATACAGACTACAGAAATATAAAGCCATGAAATGGTCAGTTCTTTGATAGAATTTTTGCCTAGAGTTTTAGAATACTCTTAACAGTTTTTGAAAAAGGGAAAAAAATAAAGCATTTTCAAGAGGTTTAGAAGGACACTTCATAGAAGGGGTTATTTATCATTATCTTTTTCTGCTTTTCCCTTTCCACACCAACAGGAAAAGAACACAGAATGAGGATGAGATCATTCTACTAAGTAATAATACAATAATACAATGATAAAAACAGGTTACTGCCTGTATTTGCTCAATCCAAATAGTAAAAGTAAGCCAATGATCATCAGAATTTCTAAGCTTAACCCAGCCATATGAGATTCAAAAAGAGTTCCTTAGCCAAGTCTGATCTAAAGGAAAATTCTGTGCAGACAAGGGTAGCGTAATTACTGTGCTGCATATGTGCCCATAAATTCATGTAAATATTAAGGATTGATAAATTAGAATTCTTAATCATAAATTCCTCAGCAACAAATTTATAAATGTAGGTTTATTCAGAGGAAGAAATATTGATGTTTTTTCTGATGTGGGTATTACATTGGAGTTGAAATGCTATAAATCACGAAAATTATGATCTTGGATTGCCAAAAAAGTATTGATTCAAAACACTTCTAGATGACTGAAGAAGATGAAAGTGAATCTTCTTGTTAACTGTGCAAGCACTTTTGATCCCTTTACTTATACTTCAGAAAAAAACAATTGCAAAATGAGCATATAATGCAATGTTCATTACAGATTAGGATATTCCCATTTCTGTGTAGGTTGATTTTGAGAAGTATGTTTATGAGCATATTACCACTAAAAGGGAAACCAGTATTAATGACTGGAATTCAATACTTATTATTTAAAGCACCAATTGTAGTGCATAAGATATTGGATTTATTTCTAGTTCTTTGAGTACTTTGAGTTCTTCTAGATCTCTGCTCCTACTATGTCTTACATTCTTGAGAAGTGTTTTGAAAAAGCTGAATCAGCAAGGAATTCTTTCCCTTTTCATTTTATAACCTATAGTGAGAAGAATGATTTTAAATAAGAAATTAATACACAAATTTCATTGGTTTTCTTCTGATATCTCCTTAAGTGACTTAAACTACTGGGCTATTTTCTAACAAAGTGTTTGAAGTGGTTAAAGCTTTATGACATGTCATACTTTTTCTTTTCAAGATGTTTTGCTTTCATCTCTGTTTCATGAGGGTTTTTTGGTAGTCTTACACTGGCAATCTGAACACATTCAGATAGTTCCTGGGTAACTTGTGTTGATTCATGGGTGGGGAATAAACCAGAAAATGTCAAGTGATAATTCTGGCTTAACACAGTTACAGAAATTTATCATTATTTTTTTTGCCTTTTTATAGATTATACTAACTATAAAATAATAATACGTATTTTATAGCATGTATTAATTTTTCTTGAGTATGTGTCAAGTTAAAACTGTAGGATCTGTTTTCATATTCTTCTGCTGAAAGAATCTAAATCTAATTTTGTTCACTCCTGTAATAGTGGCAACCCTTCCGCATCTTCTATTTCAACTGGACTGCCTAAACATTTTTTATGATTATATAAAACCTGATCTTTTCTTTTTGAGTCATGCACATAATTTTTAATCACTCACTGTAGCTTATGCAAAAAAAAGTAACAGCTTGCTACTTGTATGAGTCAGAATCTAAACAGAGCTATTTAAAAATCATTTGGAAGATGTGTTATTAGCTAATTAGCATAATGTAGAGAAGATATACAATCTAACGTGTTTCACTGAATCAGTTCATAAACAAAAACTGTAATTAGCTACTATTTTCTGTGCATTATTATTTTCCTTGAGATTGTATAATACAGCCAAGCCAACCTAAGGATGCTGTCAAACAGATTTCAGATCTGAAATGCTATGCTGCAATTGGGGCACACCTCTCATTTTTCATGTATTACATTCCAACACTGTTTGCTTAAATGTTTGCACCAAATTTAAGTTGCATGTCTTAGGAGCTTTATAATTACTTGGCTGTACAAGAAAAGATAACTTATTCTATTTTATTCTTACTGCTTCCACTTTAAATAAATTTTCTGAGTTTAAAATCTGAAGTAGTAAAACTGAGCGAGACAGAGCCATTTCATTTTCCTAGACACAATGTTTGTATTGAATTAAAAAAAAAATAAACAGGAAATCAACTTCCTTTTTATGGATACTTTAATTAGTCATTAGAATCTTCCAAATAAGGTTAACTGCAACCATTTGATTATCATTGGATTGCATGTGAATTAATATCAGACAATGGTCCATAACTCTGGCCTGACTGATTTCAGAATTTTACATTCATATATTAGCATATCTTACGGTGCTTGGCCATATCCTCCTTGAAGTCAGTGGAGACTGCAATATGTTTCCTTTCCTCTAGAATCCCCAAGCTCAACAATAAAGCAATAAGGCCTGAGAGATTTCAGGGATTCATAGACTATCTCTACATCATAGTTACATTAAGTTTTCTAGGATTCTGCAGAAAAAGGATGAAAGGTCTTTAGCCATCTTCTAAAATTTCGGGATCTATGCAGAGTTCTGAAAGAGTCACAGAAGAACCAGCACAGAAACCAGCACAGGGGAAAAAGAAAATAAAGATAGTTACATTATAAATGTAAAACCATTTTGGATTTTGAAAATAAAGTTCATTGTATTGCACAAAAGTGATACCATCTGCAATCAAGCTGAATATCACATTTATTTCCAAGAAAAAGGATAAATTATATTTAAAAATCTCAAGGGGACACTAACTGATGTGTCCGTGATGCTCAATATGCTACTGATGAAGCCAAAGTTAAACTGATTTTAGACTACAGAAGCACCAGGAACATCGAACAACATTTGACTGAACTGCTGTAAAGCAAAAAACAGTATTTGTCAAAAAATGTAGTATAATTGGAAAGCTATTTTAGATCAGAATATTACCTGTCACTGGGCATCTGTGGATATTAAACTGTTCCCAACATGTCATCTTTTCTGACTATAGCTTATGAAGACAGAAAATAATTAGTTTTTTATCAGAGTTCCTAAGTACTTCATCTTGCAAATATCTGGATTTCCTGGTCTTGTGCCTTGTGTTCAGTGACAGTGCTGCAGATGGTCTTGGTAACCTCACAGACAAAATTCTAACTGAGATCTTACTCTGATTCTTACGATTCCTTCCCAAGATGCACAATAAATGTTTTTTATGAGTGCCTTTCAGTATCTCACGGATGAAAGACAGCATCATGTTGATTGCAATAAAAGTAAAATTGGAGATACATATTTTTTTCGATAATGTTTTAAGATGACATTTTGCAATGGATATTTTAAGCTTGGCAGTACCTGGCCTTAAAATTTGGTCTGCATGATCACGCATTAGCTCAAGGAGTTGCACAGGATTTTTCTTTCCTGATATGAAAAACCAATAGAAAATTCCTTGGTAAAGTCACTTTTTTTTTAAAGCTACAGTTCAGGAGAGCTGAAGTAGAGCCACAAATGTAAAAAGAAAATTGATCAGAAATGTGATTAACCAATCAGGAATATATTCTAAACTGGTGTCATTTCTAGTTATATATTTAAATAACATGGCTTTGAGCTATCCTGGCTGAAGTTGTTTCAGCATATTCATGTTAGAGGAAGTGGTTCATCAGTTCCAAGAAGAATCTCAAAATCTTATCCTGTTTTTGTCCACTCCCTAAATATTTTTTACATGCTCCCCAGAGAGTGCTCTCTCAAGCAGTCCTGTAATATCCAGCCAAAGAAGACTCACAAGGTACTGGGACTATCAAAACCATCCTCAAACTTACTGTCAACCAAAAAGCCATCCTCCTCCAAGGCAAAAAAGACTGTATCTGAGAATGCCACTATGTAAATCACCTCATTAGTAATATATCAGTTACAAGGATCATCCCATATCCACATACAAATAGTCCATATACTAAAATGTAACCATAGATTTTCTTGGATACTTCAGAGCTTCATCTTGGACAAGCTGTCACTCTTAACGTCTGTCGTCACACAGAAACTTATCTCCAACATTGAACACCTTTTGGGTTTCGTCTGCCAAGCTAGGCCCACAGTGTAACTTTTTCACAGGCTCTTTTTGAGGTTTTAAATAATTTTATTACTGAGCCTATCTGTTATAGATGACTGGAAACATAGATTCCCTCAGCAATTTTCATCAAAACTCAAAGAATTGTTGCTTTTCCTCCCACATTCCCACACCAATATTTCTTCCTTTGGCATTGTAATTATTATCATAGTAATTTAAAACCTATAATTTGCATGAAGACCACAGATCAATGCACCTACTACCATAAAATTATCAACAACCCAAATGAAACAAACTAGACAAACTAGTTTCTCAGGTAAAAGCACATTTGTTTTGAAGAATCTCATGATACCACAGCAATATAAAGTACATTCCCCAGGGGAAACAGACAGGACTTTCTAAAGAGCCATTTGAATACAATGTAAGAACTTATATGAAAGAACCCCCAAACTATGCTATCGTATATCCTGGAAAATCATTACAAGTATTAAATCTACCCTGGAAGATGACTAGAAGGCCACACTTTGTACCTAAATCAGGCACTGAATTTTGTACTAAATCAGGAAGCCAGTCTCCAGCTACCTCCTTGCATAGTCAATGGAGAGAAAATGGCCCCTTTGAGAATTCCTAACAGTTCTCTGGGTTATCATGGAATCACAGAATGGCAGGGGTTGGAAGGGACCTTAGAAGACCATCTAGTCCAACCCCTCTGCCAAAGCAGGATCACCCAGAACAGGAATGCATCCAGGTGGGTTTTGAATATCTCCAGAGAAGGAGACCTCACAGCCTCTCTGGGCAGCCTGTTCCAGTGCTCTGGCACCCTCAAAGTAAAGAAGTTTTTCCTCATGTTGAGATGGAATTTCCTGTGTTCCAGTTTGTGCCCATTGCCCCTTGTCCTGTTGCCAGGCATCACTGAAAAGAGTCTGTCCCCATCCTCTTGACACCTGCACTTAAGATACTTATAAGCATTGATGAGATCCCCCCTCAGTGTCTCTTCTCCAGGTTAAACAGACCCAGGTCTGTCAGTCTTTCCTCATAAGAGAGGTACTCCATTCGCCGGACCATCTTTTTAGCCCTCCACTGGACTCTTTGCAGTAGTTCCTTGTCTCTTCTGTATTGGGGAGCCCAGAACTAGACACAGTAGTCCAGATATGGCCTCACCGGGGCAGAGTAGAGGGGACAGATGAACTTCCTTGACCTGCTGGCCATGCTCTTTTTAATGTACCCCAGGAGACCATTGGCCTTCTTTGCCACAAGGCACATTGCTGGCTCATTGCTATCCTCTGAAAGACTCTCCTCTACATTCACTATGCACAGAACATATGGAAACTGTTCTCCTAAAGCAGGAACTATAAGTAGGAATTTTATCATCAGATAGTATAGTCCACTTGCCCTCTTCCAGATAAGTAAATCCCTTAGCAGTATGTTGTGAAGAAATCTTGGGCAGTGATGATTTCTAATAATTGGCTTATTTCACTCTTATCTGCAACCACGTCTTGGAAGAGGGTGTTTGTCTCACAATTATATTTCACTGAGAGGGCACAGATGGGACATTACTACTACTATAACTGCTTTTCAGGGGCTCATTACCTCTGAGTGCAAGGAAAAGCAATCTCAAGCCTAATTTGTGATCCGTGGCAGAGAAGTATTATCTGTAGGGCTGTAAGTCTGTTTCAGAAAAAGGTTAATTTCAATGTGATCCCTGTAACCTTTCAGATCCTGTGTTCACTGGACTGGAGAATTAGGACTTTGATATCAAAGCGAATCTGTGTTTGAAGAGGGAAAACTTTTTCAAGATCTAGGAAACCAAGGCAAGAACTCTTCATTATTTGTTAATGTTTAAAAAAATAATTCAATATGACCTAAAATACTGTCTGGGTCAAGTTATTTTGCACAGAAGCTCTCTAGCTCCACATGGCTAATGCTTTTCAAGTACGGCTGCTTTTGAAGCTATTGAATCATGTTCCTTTTCCAAGTTACACATTTCTAATGCTTCATTTTTATTTAGAAAAGGAAATTGGAGACAATTATAGCAATAAAAGGAATTAATGGAAATTTTGACTAAAAATACCTATAACCTGGAAGAGATGCAGCCATTTTGAAATTAAAGCAAGCAGGAGACCTGACAAGATAATGGAGATAGATGATTCTTGCCACCTACACAATGGGAGACAAGGATGGAGAGGCTGATAACAGTAATACTGAAGTATGTATTATAGCATGTTTGCTTTCCTTTCTAAGGTTGTAAAATCACCACAGAATTAGCAGAGTACTTAATTAATGAGTGGGCAAGTAAGACAGAAGGATAACAATGCTGCAAAACAATAACCCAGTTCAAGCTGCCCTTTATGGGTCAGAAGTGGCATTAGGCAACTAACTGGTTAGGAGTTTGTTTCTTTAGCCTGCATTTATCCACTGTGGTAGGTGACTATTATATTAACTTTTCAGATTATTTTGAAGGGCTGTAAAGGAGAAGGAAAAAGTAAAACAATATTGGGAGTTCCTTGGAAGATGTTTGTTGAGGTGGTGCTATGCAGAGATTCACATTCAGGAAGAAAGTTACACTTTGGAAGAAGTGGTTTAATTAGCTCGTAGCTTGACTCATCTGTTAACTTTCTACCTAATTCATGAAATGCATATTGTCTTGCCTACCTATCAACAAACACTCCTTCCTATATTTAGTACATTAATACTTCTCTTAAGGATTGGGAAAAGGTTTTTTTTTTCAGTTAACTAACATGAGGGGTCCCAAGTCTGTAATCCCCAGGTGGAAAAGCCTCCCTGTGTTCCTCTGCCAGTGCTGCCAATGAACCAGCTCATATACACTAAGCAGGCCTGAGCGAGCCACAGGGAGAACTCTGTGTACTCTTTCCTCAATTATTCAAGAACCAACAGCACATCCTAGTTTCACTTCTGGCAGATTCATAGAGGGTAACTCCTTCACACTCCCAGCCTGCAGCGTTAGCAAGTGCAAAGGAAGAAGGAAGCTTAAAGGAGCTTTTTTTATTTTGGTGGAAGAGCACCAAACCCTGACAGTTCTGAGAAGGTGGTGTTAGCTTTTTCCTGTGCTTGCAGATCTGTAGTGTCTGGGACTGTACCAAATGCTCTGGAACGAACAACCCGACCCCAGCCCACCCCTTCTACCTCCCAGGGTGATCCATGTGCATCAGAAGAGGTAATGAAGGACTTATCTGCAGGATATTGATATCAAAATAGGGTAAAATAAGGTATTTCCAAATAGATAATGTCCCTGGCTAATAGTAAAGTTTCAGAAATACTATTCCATACATCTGAAAAAAAAATAATTGCAGAAAATCCTCCAAACATAGTAAACTGTGGAAATCATCACTTAAGTTTAGATAAGACTTTCATGCCAAGGATTACACAGACATCAGTAAGGCCTCTATTGACTACACATTTCTGTCTGGAAAATGATTCTTAGTTTTCTTTTTGCAATAGCACACATTCAATTTCTTTTCCTCTTTGCTCTTTCATATCTAGAGTTTGTTCTTGGATTTTTTCTTTCAAATGAAATAAATATTTTGCAAAATAAATTCCCAGTTTCCTAAGGATTCTTATTTGTAGATGAAGTCAGTTACACTGAACATGATACATTATGAATGGCAGTGCTTTGACAAGAATATGAAATCTGAGTCAAATAGTTATGTCTAAATTCACACATGTACATATATGTATATATTAATTATATTTATTTAAATATATATAAAAATTTACTTAAACACTTGGAATCTGATCCTGTAACTGCAATGCAAACAATAGATGAAAACTCCCCATAAAAATATGCAACGGAAGGTAAAAAAATAAGCACCACCAAAAAAAAAAATCCTGCTACTTTAATTATTATATAAGACATAAACTGTGATTTAGATTATGCTCTACACATTGACGCAAGATAGCCTGAACCTAAAGTTTGTAAGATTTTAATTTTCTGTTGCTATTAATGAATATTACAACAGCAGCTGCCCCCTGTGGCTTGGTATAAAAAGCAGTGTATATACCTAGCACAACATTTGCAGACCTCCTCAGTTTTGTGTTTTTAATGTGATGAAAAATTGTACGAGTAACAAAGGAAAAATGTCATGGTAACTAAAACATTTCCTATACATGTATTTTAGAGGGAAGCTAAATCAAAGGTCTTCAAAGAATTACTAGGGTTCTTTCTAGGAGGTTATTGACAAATATGTAGTTTGTCTTCTGAGTTTGTGCCTCTTTCACAGATTGGTGTATTTGTGATCCCACAGGCAGGAATAAGTGTCTGTAATTCATTTCTCCTTGTTAACTAGTGTGCTTTTGTGTGTAGGATGATTGACAGCAAACTCGGCTTAGTCCCAACGGATGAGCTTGTTAGCAAAACCCTAGCATCCTATCTCTAATAAAGCATATCAGCAGTACATTTTGTCCTATCTATTAGCCTCTCTGTTTCTTTTTTGTGAAAAGCTGAGTGTCCCTTTGAAGCAATGACAAATAAACCCCTGAACTGAAGTGCTAGGCTGCCTTATGGACAGCTGGATAGTAAATGTCACACCGTGTATAGAATGCCTATTATCAGAGTGAGCCATTTGTTCCATTCCTTTCAGTATCTTAATGTAATACAAAATTGCTAAATCAAGCCCCATGTCTGTGACAGAACATAATTAATGAGAAAGCAGGAGCCAATTCAACACTCTTTATTGGGACCTAATTGGCTCAGGCAACAGAGTTGTCACTCAACAAGAGACTTCCTTTAAAGCAATTTTGTTCTTGGTTGTATTACAGAGCCTATTAAATTGTCCCCTCCTTGATCACACAAAGAAGTATCTGCATGCAATAATTAGCTTTTCCAAGGGGATTTTTTTTAACTCTTTCAATAATAGCACATTTTCAAGCACTGCTGGAGGAAACAGACAGCACAGGGAGATGTGCAGCCTCTGGACTGAGTAATTGTAACACATGCATTTTGGGAAAGCCCATGAGGAGAGTATCAAAGCTACTGCTAGTACGTGTGTGGTAGTCTGACTTCAGAGAAGGTTGCAGGTCAAGCTGGGCATCTAATATTTGTATTCTGTGCAAACTGCTCAACTACAGAAGCAAGTGAAGGTGTGGAGATACAGATTGTTTAACTGAGGGCTTCCTTTCTGATACAATATTAAGCCACCATGAGGAAGGAGAGGTCCTATTTCCTAGTGCCAGTATCTGGAACTTCTGATACCAGGATGAGCAGCCATTCACTTTAAGTAGGGATCAAAATCTAGGAATCTTTTTCCTGTAAATGTCCATCAGAGTTTGATGTACTGTGTGTTTCTCTTAATCAGTAGATTTTTATGGCAGAATAAACTGGTGAGGTAACTCTGTAAGCATTAACAAATAATTTGTTTTGCCACCCAAAGAACAAACTTCACACTTTGGAGTTAAGCAGTACTCAAAGCAACACACGTGAGAAGGAAGTCTAGAAACCGTTTCTGTAGCCCCTGAAAGCATAAATCTCTATCACTAGGTCAAAGATAATTTATTAAAAACTAAGATACATCACTTCTTGAAGTCCAGTGATTCAACTACCGCCAAAAAGGTCCAGATGTGTTCACATATGTCTGTAGCTTGCAATATTTAACTTATTTTCCAGCACATTTCAGTTGTAGCTATTAAGTGTCATAAAAACTTATATAAAAGCCAGAGAATCACAATGAGAGGATCCTGAACCAGATGAATATCTCTGTGTTTAGAAAAGATCATCATAAGTTGAACTTTACTTTTTGTGTTCAGTCTAGAATTAAAGGTAGTATTGCAATGGAGGACTTGGCTCATGTTTTTCTCAAAATTGTGACATATCAACCTCTCTGTTAGCATTTTCTGATGTACAGAACTCTCAACTCAGTGCAGTTGTTGAAAATAGCTTGGGAAATACAGTAATAGAAAATTATTTATTTATTTATTTATCTATTAATAGGTATTTAATATTGCTGTATTAGTTGTTACTTTTTGAGAACCCTAAGTGAAAGAAATCAATCTATTTGGTGTTTAACAATCAGTAGATTTTAGTACTTCCCTCCTGTAGCTCCCAAAGACTAGAATGATGTGACTAATCATATGGATAATAGAGTGTTATCACTTACATTGTTATTTTATTCAGGGTAAAAATTCCACGGATTTCAAAGGGAATGATGAAAACAGAATTAAAAGAATGCAGATCATTGGTTGTTTTTTCTTTTTTTCAAAGAAAAATTTGTTTAATGAGTCTTGGCATATGCTATATCTGTAGTTTTATTAAGTGGTTGTGATGAACACATTCTGATTTGCACATTTTATGTAGCTTTTTCAGTGGTACAAGTTCATTGACATTTATTCTAATATGCATGCAAACTACAGCATTTCTAATATCCACTCCTTTGAAGGCTGAGCTAGAGCAGAATACATAAATATATTACAAAACCATTTTTTTTTTTTCAGATTTAAGTGCAAGACAAAATCCTAAATGAAAATGTCTTTTCCCAGGTGACACATGAAGACTATGAAAGAATATATTCTGAACACAGTTTTATTAGTTTATTCTAGTAACAAGTGAAAATGATTACAAAAAACTGACAATCTAATTTTTTTTAATTATTTGCAATCAATATTATAAAACTAAAATTGTATGTTATGATCAACCCTATATGGTCTGGAATACTAAAGGACACTGAAGAATTCTAAAGAATACATCATAGGCATCTACTGAGGCTTTTGACAAGTCAAATTAAAATGTAAAAAAAATAAACATTTAAACTGAAATATTGCACAGACTTTTACCAAACAAATATTATGTGGGAAAATAGCCGTGGAAAATACATTTGGGGAATATATTCAAAACAGTACTGATTTAAATGTTTTATCAAATAAAATAGTTCTCTGATATTAAATTTTCATCCAAAATGTACTTGAGTTCCTATGTGAATTGCCAAGCTTCTGTGGTTTTGGCCATAGTTACTGTATAACATGAATTAGATGCCATGCTGTCTGAATCTAACACAAGACCAAAAGGCTGTTTCTCTTGTTTCAGAAAACCTCAGGCTCTAGATATTAGTAACAGCCTCCTGACAACACATAGCCAGAAGTTACACATCCCTGCATGTCTATGCTTGAAAGGTCACTATCAGTAATGACATATAAGTGAGGTCTTATCGAGAGAGAAATATGACATCATTTGGTTGTCACTGCAAACAGGACTATAATGTGTGATACTAGGACTTGTGGTTATTAATATTTCAGTAACTGTAAAAAAATCCATATTAGTTATTAATTGTGTCTCTAATGCATCAGGACAACACCTTGCATCTACATTAGCTGACAGTGGCTAGCAATAAAATAGGAATTAGACACCTGTTTTTATGTATTATACAAAGTTATTATGCTTCATAAAGAACGTTCTTTAGGTCTGTAAATTTTTCCTTTTTACATATGCAGGGACATCACAACCTAATGGCTTTGAGCTGTTTCCCTGTTTTGATAAACAAAGCACTGTTATTATTAGTAAATCTGGCAAAAGAGTCTGAGTGAGGACAGAAAACCTTCCATCATTTTTTGCCTAGCATTAGCCATAATACCCCACAATTTACCCTATGAAAATGATGACAAATTCTTCAGCATATAATTTTCCAGAATATAATGAAAAATGTCATCATTTTCATGGAAATACTGCCTGCTTTCTCCATCTCATAGTCAAATGTAATAATATATGCCCTAGCAGCTTGGTCCCCAGTGGCATAATTTTACACAGGTCATTATATTTCAGAAACAAAAATATTGAATACCCTAAGCAGTCTTGGATTTCTAGGCACTAACTCTGAGGGAGTCTGCAACCTCTGAATCTGTCATGTAACCAGACTTTTCTTCAGCACAAAGTATGATTAAAAGTAATAACACATGTCATACCACTGTGGCAATGCCAACACAGAGGATGCGTTTCTACAGAACAGATGGTACTTGCAATGCTAAGAAGTCTATTCTCTTCATTTTACCTCATTGTTGCTTGGCTTCTGTGCCTTCTCACACACGTCACACATTTGAAAGTGTGCACAATGTCCTCTTTCTAAAGGGCATGAGCATATGAACTCATATAAACAAGATCAGAATGCAGATTAATTTATCTAGAGCATAATTCAAAATAGACTTAAAAATGAATAGTAATAATATTTTAGCAGAAGAACCCCATAGCTTTTATTTGAGAAACTAAGGAACTTACAATTTTGAAAAGCTGGGAAAGGTAGTATTCATGTAAAAGATAACAAGGATCAGTTCACCTGCTACATTACAGATACTAGTGTGAAATTTAGCAGTTTCAAGAAGTTCTGAGTAAACTACATGATAATGTAAGACTGAGCATTATGAAGAATAATTTAAAGTAAAAAAGAAGTGTGAGGTAGGCAAAATTCCAGCTGACCTTCATCCAAAATCAATGCTCTTGTAAAAAAATAAATAAATCATAGGACACTTAATGACTGCAGGAGTTTTCTAAATATAATTCACAAGGTGGCATGTCTACTATTTCAGTAACTGACAGGAGGATAATAAGGCAAGAAGTTAAACCAGAACCAGAGGAAAGAGTACTATACATTACATAAGAAATACCATGTATCGAAAAGTCTTGAATTTTCTTTACAGATCTGTAAAACCTCTAAATTCATGTTTATGCAGATTTTGCGGATCACAAACTGAGGGAGAAAGGCTTCAATGGGTACAGAAGGAAGAAACTTCTGAATGATACTGTTCTGGACTACAACAGGTCCCTGCCCTGCTCCAACAGAAACTGTGCTGCATGTTTATTTATCAGCTGCACAAGAAGTGAGGTTCAGTTCATGAGCATCATACTCTCAGATACGGTACCAATGAACAGGGAGAGTTACAAATATTTCAGCGAGCAAGAAGGAATGACCTATTGCGAATACACCAAAACTAGTCTGTTAAGGAATGAGTCTGTACATACTGTAATAATAAAATGTGATTTCATAGAATCATAGATTAATAGGATCGTGTAGGTTGGAAAAGACCTCTAAGATCACTGAGTCCAACTGTAAACCCAACACTGCCAAATCCACCACTAAACCATGTCCCTCAGCACTGCATCTACACATCTTTTAAATACGTCCAGGGATGGTGACTCAACCACTTCCCTGGGCAGCCTGTTCTAATACTTGACAACCCTTCCGGTGAAGAAATTTTTCCTAATATCCAATCTAAACTTCCCCTGGCCCAACTCGAGGCCACTTCCTCTTCTCTTATCACTTAGTACTTGGGAGAAGAGACCAGTTCCCACCTCACTACAACCTCCTTTCAGGTAGTTGTAGAGTGATAAGGTGTCCCCTCACCCTCCTGTTCTCCAGACTAAACAACTGCTCAGCTGCTCCTCACAGGACTTGTCCTCTGGTCCCTTCACCAGCTTTGTTGCCTTTCTTTGGAACTTCAGCAGCACTTCAATGTATTTCTTGTAGTGAGGGGTCCAAAACTGGACACAGTATTCGAGGTGGGGCCTCACCAGTGCCAAGTGCAGGGGGACAATCACTTCTTGGCCACCTGGGCACACTGTTGGCTCATATTCAGCTGGCTGTTGACCAACAACCTCAGGTCTTTTTCCACCAGCCTGCTTTCAAGCCACTCTTCCCCAGGCCTGTAAATCTGCATGGGGTTGTTATGACAGAAGTGCAGTACCCTTGCTTCTGTCTTGATCAGCAAGTGGATGAATAATGGCACTTCAAGCCAGTATACACTTGCCCTTCAGCCTGAAAATGACACAAATGTCCCAAAATTTGGGCAAAATTAATTGCCATGGTCTATCTATGTGTTAGCTGAAAAATCCTAACAGCCTGCTCAATCCTCTTCTATGGCTGTCTGTGGGTGCCCTATACTGAGAAATATGTAATATTCCACATGAATAAAGACTTGGGAAAATGCTAGCATATGCAGCATCTGTATTTTAATGTCACCTGCAACATTCTCCATATTTTTTTCTGCAGTCTTTTCTGCAATTACTATAAAAAAGACCTGTTATAATA
The DNA here is from genome assembly GCA_025769975.1 of Gallinago jamesoni. Taxonomy (NCBI): domain Eukaryota; kingdom Metazoa; phylum Chordata; class Aves; order Charadriiformes; family Scolopacidae; genus Gallinago; species Gallinago jamesoni. The sequence continues at coordinate 35,266,960 of JAOQGH010000040.1, read as the reverse complement.
AATTGGTTAAATTTGGTTTAAATAAAATTACCTGTTACGTCTGCCTATCTTGGTGGCTAGACAGAGAAAATTGTTAATTGCATGGTATGTGATATGGTTTTCACAATGGCTGGTACAGCATAGTGACTCACAAATTATACAAATAATTTCCTTCATCTTTATTTCTGCTAATTAACTTTGTTTTCTTTCTCTCTGAATCATATTCTCAGGAAGAAAACTTCTTGTAAATCACTGGTCTTCACTGGATTAGGTCTGAAATTTAGTTAAGACATAAAGAGTGGATGAAAAATAAATTATTCTGCCCTCTGTTATCTACTCAATTATAAGATCTTCTTAACAGTTGTGAACTTCACTGCTCTAGACAAAAGATCGTAACAGAATATATAGGAATTTGTATGAATATTTCAGGGAAAGAGAATAACTTTTCCTTGCTCATCAATGATTAATTGTTCAAAGCTAGAGATCTCAAGCCCTTGGAATCAAAGTTTTTGTTACAGCATCAGAAATCCTTCAGGCTTACTGCAGTCTACTTCAATGTTGAAACTGTGTATTACAGGTTATGATCCCTGTAAATAGCAGACACGTTGTTATGTCCACTCTCCATTGTCTTTCTTACTGTGACATTCTAAACAGACTATGCTGGGATTTGTTGGCAAATACAATGCATTATTGGTGGTCCTTTTCTGTTAGACCCTTCCTGTCAGCCCAGGGAACATGAATAAAACTCCTTCAAAAGCTGACATGGGCCTTGACTATGGGTTAAAATTCTTCCAACAGCTCATCAGTGGAGAAATAAAACGACTTAAGCAGTGTTCTTCTTTAATACTTTTGGGTACACATTTAATTTTGGCTAGGAATTCTATGTGAAATATATTTTATTGTCTCAACAGTTTTAAAAATAACTATGTCTAGAATTCATCCCCAGACAACACATAAGGCTTCATCTGGGGGAGAGAGTTATTACGATAAATTTGACAGTCAGGCACTCTTTATTCAGGATAGGTGTAGCAAGCTGTTACTTAAACAGGAAACAGTTTAAGTTTTTTTGGTGCTAGTACACGAATGTGGATGTATCTAATCACAGATACCAATCACTCCAGAAAAGACAAAGTCAGAGAAACAGTCAAAATGCCATAGAGACATAAAAGTAAAATGCCTCTGAAGCAAGAGTGGAAATGTCTCTGCGGAGAGGAATCCTGGAAAAATCCTGAGAAATGTGAGAAGACAAACTGTCTCCAGTTACTTGATTCCTGCTGTGTTCATAGAAAGAAGATTTTGTAAATTATTTGTAAATGAACAAGCTCTATCAAATAATTTCTCTCCTCTAATGGAAATAGTTCAAAGCATTCTGACTGCTTATGACTTAATATTAAAAAGAAGCAATTGCTATTAGATTCTGTAGTTATTCCAGAAAAGCCATGTATGAAACTGTTTAGTAAAAACAGCTTGAGGACAGAGCCTCAGCTAATCTCACTTCTTTAAATATTTAAAAAAGAATTTATATGATAAGACTCTGAAAATTTCAAGGCTCAGTATACAACATTTGTGCACACACATTTAATAGAGTGTATGTAAAAGCCCAGGCCAAACCCCCAAATAGTTACTAGGCTTTGTGGATACAGAATCCATTGTGAGAATGGTTCTCATCCTGCAAAGGAAGGTGATAGAAAATAATATTTTCTATACTTTCTGATAATTATTAGAAAAAAGCTCTGATGATAGAGGTTTCAGCTGCCTTAGAATTTCCCCTGAGTTTTCTCACTCCTTGAGTAAAGAGGAAGTCTACAAAATAAATTAATTTGTAGAAACCAAATAAAAAAACTCTTCAGTCACACCAGTAATCTGATTTATATGGAAATGTGGTGCCTACAGAGCCACCATGCTATATACAGACATGCATTTCATTATTCTGAATATGCAAGATTATACTGAATACCACTGAGATTTATTGAAGTGACATATTTTTATGTTACATTTGATTTGTTTTAAATCATTTTTTGATTGAAATTAACTAGATCTACTGTGCTATTTAATATGAAACACAGCCAATGTCACAAAGCAGGACTATTTCAGATTTATCTGATGCAGACAGCAAGTAATATAGCCCATGGCACTTAAAAAATAGCAAAGCTGAACTGTATGTTTGTAACAGGGTCCTGTCCAACACCTTTAGTCCCACTATCTATTTTAACTGTTAGAGAGAGCAAAATATGTTCAACATTTTGCAAAATTCAGGCTTATGCTTATGTTTGAGTTCCCTTGCTTTTGACTACTATAAATCCTTAAAATCAAGGGACTTCAGCTGCATGGAAAAACTGTAGAACTTTAGAACTTGACACTGCTGTAATAACAGCATGAAGTACCCCAAAGACCATTCTGTTCATTAGAGAGGGATTGAGAGATGTTTGTAGTTTAGATAAAATAGGATCATATAATTAGTAGACTAGTGAATCTAATGTAGACATGACACTCGTATTTTAAATGTCAAATACATATAGTCTCACAAATTAAGTCATTTCAGTACTACATTTTGCTGATGCAAGGCTAAAACTTCCAAGTTCATTCAAGTAGCAGCCCAAACCAATTTTTTTAAAAAAAATTATTGTGTCCTCCCCATTTTTTCTATGTTAGCATTCATGATAACTGGAATAGAATCATGCAGATTTCTTAATATTTCAGAGTACCGGTACCAAAGAGAACATGACTGCATCATGATTAAGAAAAAATACTGATTGCTCAGGCAAACAGTAAGGGGATATAAAGGAGAGAATCACACTTCAAATTTTTATAGTGATACTGGATAGACTATTCTCAAATTTCTCCACATAAATCAGGCTGTTACAAATATTTATATAGTTTTGATATGGAGTTATACAATTATTATTTAAACAGGCATTAGAAAAAAAATAATAATTCGGAAAATAAACAAAGAATGCTAAGTATGTCTGTATAAAATTGCTGCTCAAGGAATCCACAAAGCAACAGACTTAAGTTTCTCATTAATTTCTCATGCTGTTACCCTCAACTGTCTTGCTCATTTTATGCTGGCCACTTTTATGTAGCATAGTTTGTCTTTATCTTCAATCTAAACTAAGTTTAGGAGTTTACAAATCTCACAGATGTGTGAAATTGTTACAAAGATGTACTTCCAAATACCATTTAGGGACCCTGACAGCAAACACCTTGGCCCAACTAACTATCATTATGGCAATACAGTATTTGACATTCCAAACTGGATCAAGGCACATAAGGAGTTTCCCATCTTTCTTAGTATGCTACTAGAAAGAATTAAAGTTTGCTATAGAGTCTTTGTATATATTTCTAGACCTTAAATTAGAATTTTCAAAGTATTACTTTTTGCATACTTTGTCACTTGACTGCATTGCTTTCACAGGCATTTGAAAATGGCATTTGCAGCCGTTTTCAATAACTGATGCCAAAGCCAGTGTATGGCCACATAACTTTCAAATGAGCCTTAGGAAAGACTCATTTGTCAACAGCAACTCCTAAGACATTAGTTTAGTCTTCCTCATACCACTAATTTACACAGCCAATTTGACTTGAGACATGCAAATTAGCAGCGAAGAAAGAATGGAGATTTACTGCTGAGATCACAAATAATGTTCTCTTAAAATTTATTAATATTTTGGGATAACTTTGGTTTTAGGCTCAAAAAAGCCAAAATACAAATTTTTAATGTCTTTTTTCAAATGGAAGTCGATACTTATTATAAGGGGACAAATTTTTGGAAAATTCTGATTTCCTCTCGAAAACCTCCTTTCCCTTTATTGTACTGCACCATTATTAGGTGCAGATTGAATGAGATGAACAGATAGAAGAACTAACAGAGCTGTAATCCATCCCTGCTCGGTCACAGTACACTGAGACTGCTGCACTTCTTTCACAAGTCATGAGTTCTCTTACCTCATCCTTTTTCCATTCACATCGTTCTGCTTCTTCCTCTATTGGGAACCAGTACCTATTGTCTTATTTTTCCTACAAGTATTTATTGTCCTAATTATTACATTTCTAGGTACTTCCTACTACAAAACATTGTGGCATTTCAAGTTTTTTCTAGAATAAGTATGAAATAGCAAGTACCATCTTTCAATTTTTTATATTATCAGCTACATAGGCAAAATATAATGCAAAAATGCATCGAACTTAAATACCTAAAAAATCCAATTTTAAGTCTTCATTTCTAAAAATCTTTCAAACGTATCAATTAAAAATGTACAGTTTATGACCATCAATACAGAAACATTGAACAATTTTCTCAAACAAAAATACAAAGAACATTTTGATGTGAACATGTAAGCCTTTAGGCTGCAGTAATGCTCATCAGTTAACTGTTATAATAACACAATAAGGGAAGTAATTTCATTACTATTTTCACAGTGCAAGACAGTATCCTTGAAACACTACCTCCCAGACAGCTATTTATGGGAAAATAGACTCAAAAGTGGAATATCCATCCCACCTGAACTTTGAGAAAAGTATTTAAGGCACTTCTGCCAGTCCATAATAACAGTATCACTTTCTAGAAACCTGCTTGGCTGAAAATGTGTTGTTTCTTAGTTGGTTCTAATCACCAGTACAGTCTTACATACATAATCACCTTTACCTGAAGATCTTTACTTCCAAGGATGTTTTCTATAGTTTAACTAATTTCTGAAATCCCAAGCATTTCCTGAACCTACTTCATCTTTGAATCAGTCAAATTGCTTATTTACATCTATTTCAGACTTTGCAAAACTGTTCATTGAGTCCTACAATATTTGTTTACTTTTTAAACAAATTTATTATACAGTGCTTTAAATAAGTGGCCTTTACTTTTTGGTGCGAAATGCGAAAGCAAAAGATATAATAAACAGTTTTATCTCAATGATTTTTTAACTTAAAGCAAAAAGAAAAAGCATAGATACTGAACTGGAATAGTTATGTCAGGATCTTGCTCCTACAGTATTATTACTCTGTTTTGTAACCAGACCTTGTCGCTGGATCTGCAGGAATCACTGCAGTTCAGGTTAGGAAACAGTAATATAACTGCCTAAGCAGCTGTTAACACTTAGATCCTTGTCTAATTTTCATTTCTCTGAGAACAATGCTGTGTAAACATGGGTAAAATGACATCAATAAAGTCTTCTGTGAGGTACTTTGTGTTTAAAGAATGAACAGAAAAATAGCTAATGATAGTGGAAGAAGAAATCAGAAGAATCCCAAAGTATTCAGAATAAAACTAGTAGTGTTATAGTCTGTTAACTATTTAATATATAGATTTACGTATTATGAAATATATTTGAATGACTGTGTATAACACATTACGTCAGCCTTTGAATAAAAAACATCCTTTTAGTAGAGAGTAAGTGAAGGTAATAGAGTTTACCTTGTTTCTTCTTACTGACTGTCCTGGAATGGGTGACTTTACCATCTTTTACTTATCACAATGATCTTGCTGAAAAATTGTGCCATTGATTGTGTGGCGTCACTGTGGAGAACAAAAAATTGTCATATTGATGAGTCAAAAAATAAAAAGCATATGTAAAAATACTTTAATCAAATACCAATATGTTAATAACATATTTACTGTGTGTTATCTGGAAATGACTGATGAAAAAAATCTGATTGAAGTAAATCGGTCACCAGTTGGCAAAAGCATTTTCTCCTTCTGATGGTGGAGGGGAATCAAAATTGCAAGAATAAACTGCCATATGATAAACAATTATTTTTTTATTATAAAAAAATGGTAACACATACTGATTTTCTAAGCTCAACTCTCCAGTATTAACCACTTAGAATTACTGAATGCTCCCAGAACTAGACGCCAACATTCATATAAAAAGTTTTAAATTGGTTGATCTTTATTCCTTTTTTCCTTAACGTGGTACTTTTATGGACCATGAAATTATTTATTGAAAATTTCTTTAAATAAGTGATTAAATGTTCTTTTCTCTCTTCAGAGAAAGAAGCATTACCAGCATTATCAATGAATTCTGGAACAGTCCTATAACAACAAATTTACTGAATCTACATGACGAAGAATAATAATATACTACAGAAAATGTCAGACTTTTTACAGACTTCCACTAAGTGGACAAAAACATTAAAATTACAGTAGCTTTCATATACTCAACTATTTCAGCAAATAAGACTAAAAAAAGGAGTCTAGCTGTTTCCTAAAGATTTTCCTACCTCAACCTCACCTGAAAGATGCTGCACTGAAATTAAAAATTAAATTAAATTAAATCAGAAGATTATTTATTACAATACATAGTGGAAGAGTTCTTGCCACTATTTCCATTCCTGGGACTATCAGGTTCTGAGACCTGTCATGCTTTATAATTTGTCACTTTGGTTTAAAAATAAGTAAATACAAAACAAATTTTTTCCTTTCTGGAAGTTGATTGGTAGAAAACACTAACACACTATCTGAGTTGAAAAAGTCAGTAACATAAACTGAAGATTGCTAAATCAAGTGAGCTATATTTTCAAAGCATGCACTTTGTTGAAAAAGTTCATATTATGAAGATAGGGAAAAAGGTTAAAATCAAAATATTGCAAATTATGAAGAGGTTATTATGGAGCAGAAGACGACAGATCTTTCCCTGCCAAGAAAAATGTGCAGTTATCTCTGCATCAGCTGTCACAGACCTTCCACCCTCATAAGAAAAGTGTTACAGGTTTCAAAGTAAATTCTGAGGGAACTGGACTGGACTCCACCATGGGGTAATTCTAGATTTCCAACTGTTCCAAAGAACAATGCATGGCCACTGGGTACAGTATACAGATAGACTCCAGTTTCTCAGAAGATATGGATTTGTAATATGAGGTTGTTGGAAAATGAGTCATATTACTCAAAAAAATAGAATCCATGCTTGCAGTTTGAGAGGATGACAGTAACAACTTCTCTTGAAATTGAATGCTGTTAGGACAAAACCATAACCACTTTTTAAAGAAAACAAAACATAAAAATCCTTTGTGTACTTTATAAAATTTTCTTTAAAATTCAAACTGTCACTCAGTCACCTTAATATAGCATTCAGCAATGTAAGTTTCTTATCGGGAAGTGTTAGCTAAAAAGAAATAAATGGTCCAGTATAATAGAGCTATTTTTACTCCTACACTCTGATAAAATGCTGTCCTTATGATAACTAATCATCTACATTACATCTACTCTGAAGAGCTAGAACTGACATCTTGCTGGAATATTAAGGCAACTCTTCATCTACACAAATGGAATAAGCAGAGCATATGCACCTGAAAATATTTACTCACACATTTAAACATGAATTTGTTTTATCTGTATTTGCTTTCCTATTGATCATATTTTCTGTGAATCCATAGGTATTCAAGATTCACTGGATAAAACCTTCTTAGCAAAGATTATATCTGAAAGGAACCTCATCATAAAGTCACTATACAATCAATTATGCAAGACAGAAATCAGCAAGAACTTTGATCTTTCCCATATAGGGTTACAAGACTATAAAAGCTTAAGCATGGACAGAAGATAGGAAAAAGCATTTCTGAAAATTAAGTGGACTGTAATCCTGACCTGAGACGTTAATTATAAACTAACAAGATTATGTTTACTACTGAGTATTATGTATTATACAGTTATTAATTATCACCCAAATTCTGAGTGCAGAACTAGAATTTTTAGAATTAGAAAATTTGAACAAGAAATTTGAGATTATTTTAATTTTATTTTGTCAGAAGAGATCTCCTTCCATATTAATCAAGCACACTTGCTTCTGAGTGTGCAAAATAATCCAGGTTGGAAGGGATCTCTGGATGTCATCTCTTGGAATCATCTGCTCAAAACAGGGTCAACTTTGAAGTCTAAGTTACATATTTAGTCAAACTTTTTAACATATGTAAACATGGACATGCCACAAGTACTCTAGCAACCTCTCATCCAAATCCTGATGAGGCAGCTAGCAACTTCTCCCATGAAAAGTAGTATTTAGTGATTTTAAGTATGTTCACCTTCTCAGTTCAGCGAGCAGAAAAAACCCCCGAAAGACTGCTCTGGTAATGGTCAGCTGTCTGTGGACTTAAACTTACTTTCTTAGAAGTTAAAATTTTAGAAACCTACCCCGATAAATAAAATATAATAATAAAATAGTTCTTGAAAACTCCAAATAGAAATGATGATTAAAAATGAGCTATGGCTGCTGCAGCTTTTAGGCTACATGATGTCAGTAATAAATAGTTGTCCTTTGGTAAAATGTCTGCGTAGGGTATTGGAAGTGAAATTATAGACTACCTGAAATGTACAGAATTGTATAGCTTGAATTCTGTCTTTTTTAATTCTATATTCTTTATTTTACAGATGACTTAATCAACATCCCATCAACATCAAACAGGCCGTTTGTCCCTACACTGTCCCCTCCATAAAATGAACTATATGAGTTTATCCCCTTGGATAAAACCCATCTAAAATAACATGTTACCTTTATACTCAATTTTTCTAATGGCCTGTCAAAAACCTAAAAATTATTCAATACTAACACCTTGAAAAAGGCTACAGAAATGAAAGTTAGTATTTCTCATTTCCTTCATATTTGTTGCAAATGTTCCTGTAGAAGACATCCTCACTCAAAATTACAACTGTAAATTCATTCATGTGCTAAATAGATGCAGTGATTTTCCTCTTCAGACCCCAAACTATCTATCTTCATTGTTCCAGTGCTTCAGGAGAAACATCAAAGTGGCCTTTCAGACCACAACTATTCTCCACTAATGCTATATATTGTATATGTAATTTAAATGAGAAACTGTAATAAAATACATTTAAAAGTCTGCCTTAGCACTTGATATTCTGCAGCATCTCTCCATAAGCACTTTATAGAAAATAAAGAATATTTTTAAATCATATTGTGCTAGTATTTTCAATGATGTAAATTATCTTTGGCTTCAATTTGAAAGACTGTGACAGACTCTGAGTCATTTCTGTATCATCAGCAGAGGTAAAATTGAGGGGAACGAAGCAGAGTCATGAACATAAAATTCAGCATGAACTATAAAGAAATAGGAACTACTCTCTATATCAGAATTTAAAATATCCTATTATGGCACACATAATTGAGTTAGATGAGACTGTAAGTTTATATCTATGGTCAAAACTTAGAATCAGGTGGAAATAATTCAGAGACTGGATCTGTGGTTACCATTAGAGTCCAAAGGTGTAACACAGTCCAATATGTTTCAGATTATAATTTTAAAAATAGTAAAATTATTAAAAAGCAAGCTGAAACTAATGTATTAGAGGAAAAGAAGATTCTTACTAACAAAAAATTCCAATAGAAAGCCATGAACAAAATTTTCCTCTAAATATCAGTATTGGAAATACACAGACAAGATTAATCCAAAGCAGGTATAACACATGAAGAAAACTATAAACTTCCAACACATCTCTGCAAACTTGCTCTAAAATGGTCCAAGTCTTTAAAGATGATGTATTGGGTTTGTTTGGCAAGGTTTTGGTAGGGAGGAGGCTACAGGGCTGGCTTCTGCGAGAAGCTGCTAGAAGCTTCCCTTGTATCTGACAAGCCAATGTCAGCTGGCTCCAAGATGGACGTGCCACTGGCCAAGGCCAAGCCCGTCAGCAATATTAATTGCTGGTAACCTCCATGATAACATATTTATGAAGGCAAAAAAGACCCTACAAGACAGCAATAAGGAGAGAGGAGTGAGAGCAACAACTCTGCAGACATCAAGGTCAGTGAAGAACGAGAAGGAGGTGCTCCAGGCACAGGAGCAGAGGCTTTCCTGCAGCCTGTGGTGAAAACCATGGTGAGGCAGACTGTCCCCCTTCAGCCCATGATGGTTAACAGTGGAGCAGACACCCACCTGCAGCTCATGGAGGACCCCACACCTGAACAAGTGGATGCCTCAAGGAAGCTGTGACCCCATAGGAAGTCCACACTGGAGCAGGCTCTGGGCAGGATCTGTGGCCCAGTGGAGAGAGGAGCCCACACTGGAGCAGGTTTGTTGGCAGGATTTGTGACCCATGCTGGAGCAGTCTGTTCCTGAAAGACTACCCTGCAGAAGAATTCACGCTGGAGAATTCATGGAGAATTGTCTCTTGGGGGAGGGACCCCTGCTGGAGCAGGGAAAGAGTGTAAAGCGTCCTCCTCTGAGGCAGAAGGAGCAGCAGAGCCAACCCGTGATGAACTGATCACTACTGCCATCCCCTGGCTCCCTCTATCACTGACAGTGGGAGGAGCTACAGCATTCAGGAGTGAAGTTGAGCTCAGGAAGAAGGGAGGGGTAAGAGGAAGATGTTTTAAGATTTAGTTTCTGTTTCTCATTACCCTACTCTGATTGGATTGGTAATAAATTAATTTTCCCCAAGGTGAGTCTGTTTTTCCTGTGACCATAATTGGTGAGTGATCTCTGCCTGTCCTTACCTCAACCCATAAGCTTTTTGCTGTATTTTCTCTCCCCTGTTCAGCTGAGGAAGGGGAGTGATTGAGTGGCTTTAGAGGGCACCTGGCATCCAGGCAGGGTCAGCCCACCACAGATGACGAAAAATTAGGATGATCATCAAACAGCAGCTGGAATCCCAACTGTGTTCTAACTTTTGTTTTCAATATATGCTTGTAGCACCAGTAAATTTTATAGAAAAAGACAAAATGTGATTCTTGGTTCTTTAAACTATATAAAAGCTAAATTAATTCATTTAGTAAATACCTTATTCACATGTCAGCATGATCACATTCATTGCTTTAAGGTCAGGATTGAAAAATTACAAAAATATATTTTTACTACTTCAAAGGAATAGAGGTTAAAAATGCCTATATTTTTGGTGGCAGTGTCAGTAATCCTGTTCTTATTTTTCCCTGCAAATGAGAAGCTAAAAAACCCAAGTATTTTGTATTCACTTAAGGATTCTGTAGTATTTGAAAATTAACAGACTACAGATTCAGAATCAAGGCATTAGACTGTTGTATTGGTTAGGTCAATATAGACAGAATTACAGAAATTTAGCTTCTTCAGATTCTATTAACCATTGTTTGACAGTAGCTGAGTACAATGCCTGCGTGGCACTATACTAAAGACTGGGACTGGCTATATTTTACATAAGCCAAGAAATGGAAAGAAAGTATTAAAGAAAATCTGGCTACCAAAATTATTCCATCTGGTACCTATGAGGAAGGCATAACTCAAAAAGGGCGTGCTGAAGAGAAGCCATCTTCAGTGGGAAAAGACTGAGCACAATTAAGAACACAAAATGGCGGACAAACTGAAACTAATTCATTAACAGAAAAGCTTCAGTGCTCATGTTTGTCCTGATCTGCTAAAGAATATTACTACATTAGAAAGAGTAGGATGTTAAATGGGTTGGATGGAAAGGCCAAGTTCCAAATGCCTGGCTTTCTGGAGCAATACCAGGAAAATGCATTTTCTAGAACAACTACCAGGCTTGTCCTAGAGCAGTGAGTTTATTAGACAGTCATGCCTGAATGTGTTATCACAACGGAGATTTTGCAAGGATGCATCGGCAGTAATTCCAAAATGAGTAATATTACCAAAGAAATAACAGTAGCTGTTCTTTCTCCTGAAGAGTATCAGGATTAAGAAGTGCAATTGGGCCTCAAATAATGATGCCAGTTCAACAATGAATCCAATTAATTGAATCAAGAAATGCAACCGGGCTTCAGTAATGTCCTTGCTTCTAATTTCAGACCACAGGATATCTACCAAGATATTTTCATCTTCTCTCATCTGTACTGCTCCTAAGACATTTCTGGCAAAGTCAAGAATTTAATTTAGCTTCCATGACTCTGAGATTAACATGCTTATAATGATCGTATTGTTGTGCTAACAAAAACAGAGTGCCACATGATACTGGGAATAATAAAGGTTATGGTAGAAGACCCTGATGTTATTTCACAAAAGGGAAACAAGAGACAATGATGTAAGTACCAGCTTTTCACTTTTGAAACTAGATTCAAACTCTTTCTAAGGTGAAAATGATCTCATAGTAATTTCCAACTGTTCTTATCACAAAACCACCACTCAGCTGGCATGATTTCTTGTTGACAAACCCAGGACTGACTAAAAGGGATAGCACAACTAGGACTGAGAAGTACTGGCAGGATGGAGGGAGCCTGCCTGCAACTGGCTTGAGACACTGCTTTTCTTCATTTTAATACCACAAAACCTAGTGTGATTATCTAACCTAAAGGAAATTCCATATAACTTTGTATTAGCACAACCCAAATGAATGAAACTGATATTATGCCAACCTACTATTAATAACTGCCAGACTTGGATAATAACCATTGTTAATAATTTCTCAGATTGTTTTGGGAAGGAGACAAAATGTCACCAAACTTCTAGGTAAGGCTAGTTTACAAGCTAAGCTAAATGGGAGGCTTATTCTGTGGAAGCAATACACAATACTGTCATAACAAAAGCTTCATGTTTGGCAGAACAATCATTCTCCCCCTTGATCCTTCATTCTGGGATCTATAAGACCCTGCAATTTTCAGATAGCAATGGCACAAGATCAAGGTTATTACTATTTTTTTAAGATAGCACTTTTTAACAAAAGGAGAGAAGCACAGAAACAGCCAGGCAGCAGTTGCACATGTGGCATTCATGTTTTGTAATAATTTCAGTCTGAATCCTGCCAATATCACTTCATCTCAAGCCACTTGCTGGGACGCTGAGCACATCCATCCTCTCCTGTAGGCTTTATTTCTGCTCAACAAAGAGACTATGCTTGGCTCCAGACACTGTTAGTCTTCAGTTTCATGGGCACAAAAACAACTCAAAATCTAACATGAATAGTGAATAGGAAAAAAACAACCCCTTAGCAGTCAGTAGCAGGCACAGCACCATGGAGGGGTTCTCCATTAGCAGAGAACTGCCTTGTAAAAATAAGCCTTGGCAACAATAAGACTTGCAGCACGTTTGAGAAAGCCAACTTTCTGGAGGAAAGATTTCATGATTTTCCATAGTCTATTCCAAGATTTTTTGACTAATCTCCTATGTTTTTAAGCACTGACCACACTCTCAGGTATGCATCTTAGATCTTACAAAATTCCATAGGATGTCTACCAGCACCTTTGGTAGTACAATAGTTATTGTCATTAAACATTTATAAAATGCAAGAATTATTGCTGAATAGAAAAGCACACTGCTTCAGATAAAGAGTGCTACTGTTCCTAAAAAAGCCAATATATATAAAGAAATACCAATCTGTAAAAATTATTCTATGACCAAAGTGCAGTTACTGCTAATAAAAGTATGAAAATAAAATATTTTGGAAGACATCATTAATATATTTTTTTACTTTACATTTTGTATAGCACAGAGTTCATCCCTAATACTGCTGTGACTGGTACTCCCGTAATAGTATTGCTGGGGTTGCAAGATGTTATGTGACATGGAAGATGTGGGGTTTCATATACACAGGCCATTAAAATGTTTGATCTTACCCTGAGTGCACCACATTTCCTTTATTCTACTGAGATGGTACGTAATTTGAAGGTTGTTTCTAGCCTATCCTGAAGACAGCAGTCTGAATTCTTACTGTACATAAGGACCAGCTTGTGACATGACACCTGAATGCTCAGTGCAGACAAGAGCAGAAGCCTCTGTCAGGGCCCTCAGCACGCTGTAACAGGCCTCAATGGCCCCGAGTGGATTCACCTGGCACCTCCACCCACACCTTCTGTCTGTGGGTTCCGTTTAAGCACAGGTCTGCCTGAGCTGGGCTGTAGGGCTGTTGGAGGCTAGAGCCTGCCCAGGTGACACCAGGCCATGCCTCACCCAAGTCACCTTCACCTGACCTGTGGGTCGGCTTCCCAGCTTGACCTTGGGCCTGCCTGGTCAGCACACATTTACCTCATGATCTGGACTCCAGCTGCTCTCTGTGGTTTGGCCCCGCTCTGGTGCTGAGGAGCTGGGCTCTGGCCTGTGAGGCACCGGCCCTGCCGGCCATCTGACTGACTGAGCTCGGCTGCCTGTCCCACACAGACATCATGGCCTCTGGTGTGATGCTACCTTAGAGACACCTCTGAAAACATAGAAAACAACAACAAAGAAGGCCTGTTTTCAATCAGAGCACTTAAAAAGTGCAGCTTCAGCAGTCTGGGGATTCTTTGATCTTTAGGAACCCCCACATACCACCTGCTCCTCTAATAAGTGTAATGAACTGGAGCAGCTGGTTGATCTTCCCAGAGACAAAAACGTCATTTGTCTGAAGCTTTAATATAAATTCTCATGAATGATTTCTATTTCTCCAAAAAGCAGGAGGAAACAACATTCTTTAATGTTAACAGAAGCTTGTTTTCAGTTTAATTATACTTAAAGTTCCACTGTATTTCTAGGAAAAACACCTTAAAGATAAGATTGTGGCCTGTGGTAGGCTGTGTCTACAGAACTTGTCTATCATCTTAGGGTCAGGCTGTGCTTTGAGACATCAAAAAAAATTAAAAATCACTTCAGGACTTAACATTGCACTCTTAACTTACAAAATGACTTAACTTACAAAATCACTTCAAGACTTAACATTGCACTCTTAACTTACAAAATGACAACATTTTGTAAGTTAAGAGTGGCAACCTGGTCACCCTCCCAAGAACGGCAGCATTCTCAGTACAGTCTGGATGCAAAGGACTAAAATAACTTCCAGCACTATAGAAATGAAAAGGTTACACACTTGTTTAAATTTATTCTCAGGTTCCCAAACAATATATTGTCAGTATATGCTTCATCAATATACATATCCTTCAATAGAGGAAATCCTTGCAGGGACATTTTTACAACATGCCTTTTGCTGAAGGATTTCTCAGGCAAAAACCTGATGTTACTTTTGTGCCCAGTGCAGTATGCTCAATACAATCATGGACCATTATCTCTTGTTTTCTAAGATCCTTTGAACTGCAGATAGAAACTTAAAACTCATTAGAGCACTTGCTATATTATATATAAAAAAAACAGAACAGTGCTGCCTCTGCTGGAAGGTGGATTTTTCCTTTTAAGTTTGTACACTTCTTAAAGCACTCTTAAAAGCCAAACCTCATTCTTTTAGAGTAACTTTAGTGACATGGCTAACAGATTATGGTTAAGCTTCTACCAGTGAAAGTGTGCATATCTTATATGCAAATACAATGCACTTGAGTCCCAGTTACATTACATTTACTCCTAGATTTTAAGTTTCCTCCCATGCATCTCATTATTCAAGTTGAGTAGTTAAAAGTGAACTGAACTGTTTTAACAATAATGGAGCATTATAACTCTAGTCCAAGATAAAACTTGTGGAGAGCGCTTATCATAAAATAAGAGGATCTTTGAATGAAGAGGTTAATGAGGAATATATGTCAAATCCAAAATCACTCAGCCAATAATCCTGTGAAGTACAGTTTGGTTTGGGTATTTATTCTATGCTGTTTAGTCAGTTCCTTTAGTATGCAAACCAAGAAATCAAAATGACATGCATTCTTACAGCATCGGAGTGTAACTCATGAAGATCTGGCTTTCTACAGCATGTAGGAAGTGAGCTTTCTTCTCTTGCAGGTATAATCCTTAAGAGGCATTCTTACTCCAGTTTTGCTAGAAATTAGAAGATGTAGTTATCAGATGAGATTTACATAAAAAACCCCACTAATACGTTAGTCCTCCTTTTAAAATGGCATATGACACTGCCGTGGTTTAAGATGGCATACTGATGCATAAATTATAAGAAGACATATAGGCAATTCTCTCTGTAAGTACTGAATTTGATTCTCTGTTTAGAATTTCTGAGTCAGTCAAGTAGACATATTTGATAGGAATGTGATCTAATTGTTTTACTGCTAAACCCGAAACAGTTGCTATTAGGAGCAAATTAGCAAGAGACCTTTGGATAATTCTACCACTCAAATCAAAGTCTCAGTCAATTAGCCATCTTAATAAGTAACAGTTCCCTAAAAAGAGACAGGAAAAAGAGACTAAACAAATATGCAAAAAAAAACACCCTGTAAGATGAAAAATTTAACAATTTCCCAAAGGCTAGGAAGGAAGCCAGGATCTAAATTAGATTAAAGGTTTGATTTTTCTACTATTTTGTCTTTGTTCAGGCATACTAAAACCAAAATAAAATCATGTTAACATAATGATTTTTCCATTGTGATCACACACCATATCTGTGTAAAGAATTTAGTTCAGCTGCATTTAATGAGAGTCTGGAGGATACCTTAGAGGAAACAGTTTGGTCAGAAGCAATCACCAAGTAACCAGAGGCTTTTGGCTTTTTGTGGCCCTTTAGTTGTCTTGACTATGTCATGGAAGGGAGAATGGATGCCCTGTACAGAGATGGTTGAATTCTTCATGGCATTAGTGCTTCCCTGCACAGAGCACACACATTACTCCATGAATGTATACTTGATCTGTCTGTCCCCTGCTTTTATTTTGCCTAAATTGGTCCAGCCATTTGCTTCATGTATTTTGCTGTAGGTTTTGAATTCGGCCCAGCTAACAGGCTGGTAATGTAGTAAACTGGCTGTATATTCCATTGCTCTAGAGCATGCTTGTATTCTAAGCATGACTTTTGGGAGATATGATGCTGTATGTACATTTACTTCTACAGTTTTTGTAGGGAAAGATATGTAGAATTAATAACTTGAAATAACACACCAACCTGTAAAAAAACCCAAGAAATTAGAGGTAAGGAAAAAATATGCCTTGCAATCAAGCAACAGTGCTGGAGTTGATGGTACAGTATGGTACAGGTTCTTATGATTTGGAATTCAATCCATAGGAAGCTCCTTCATATGCAAAGGAGAAACAACCCCTAGCCCAGCATTCCTGTACTGTGTTGTTGCTGAATAATGTATTTTATACTTGCATTTTAAAAATATATTTAAAATACTAACTTGGCTGACAAAAATTGCCCAGCACAGAGTGGCTATCTTTCAGCAAAAAAGAGCTTTGTAAGTAACACTAAAGGGGGAAGTAATGTCATAAATCACTGCACATGTGGTTACTGGCAGTGGTAATATACAGGGAATTAACTCACCTAATAACCTAATTCCGCTTCTGTTAAAGACAACAGCAAACTCATACTATCTAACATAGAAACAGAACAGAACTCTTCATATGCTGAGGAATTGCTAGCACTGTGCTCTACAGATCATAATGCTGCACCCATTTCTTCTTAACTGATAATAATTCACACTTTAACACTGTGATTAAATAAATTCAAGTAAATCCAAATATTTTTAACCAAATAGTCTCTGACTTGAGTGGTCTTTGTATCTGAATATATTATTGTTTACCCTCATTTATCACACATAAGTGCCCAGGCTTTGGTCATAACAGTTTTTCTACACATGTAGGATATTATTCATATGTAAGTTTCATTCACACTACAATATAAACAAGATATATAAAAATATTTTAAATTAATTTAAAGTTTCAGTTTTATATACCTTTATTACAGCTGTTTTAAATCTATAGAGCTACTTATTAAAAAGTCTTGAATAGATTCTATGAAAAGAAGTTAAATTTATGATGTTTAGTATTACACATTATACAGTTTCTTTATTTTTTCGCTCACTTGATCATGCTGTGAAAAATTCATGAATATTTAGCTATTAAATGAAATGCAAAATTTTCATTACCATTTTATTGAAAACTTGACATCTTAAAATACCATACATACCATTAGTATTCTAGTGCATTGTCACCTTATTGAAAAATGCTGCTAAAAAACAATACCACCATTCAGAGAAAAAAAAAATTGTCCGCCCAAGGCTATTAACTATAGTTCTACACATACATTAGTGACAAATAAGTGAAGCAGCCAATGCTCACAAAAGATGTCACTAAAATGCTAGGAAACAACTGTAACCATAGAAACCATCTCACACTGCAATCTGAACATCTTTTGTCAGTGTTTGACTAGAAATGAGATGCTTAAAATCATTAGGCTATCAAAAAATCTGAAGTCTCTTCATTGAAATTTACATATTTAAATATTTTGAAACCTGCAAAAACTTCAACATGATACTTTCATAAAATATTGTTTCAGCTCCTAGCCCTCAACTATCACTTCAGATATAATAACAAGGATTATACAGACAATTACTCCCTCCCCCAAAGTCTCCCCAACCAGACCCTGTCTTTAGTATACATATACTAGAAGAAGAACCTGGCCATTAAGAAAAAAAAACCCACCTCAAAAAACTGCGCTGAAAAGTAAGGAAAATTTACCAAACTCTCCATAATCCAAAATATTCACAGACATGGCACTCACTATCTTTACTTAACTGCTTTGGTTTTGTTAAAACTCTAACACCATCCACCCTACTTATAGGATTAGTGATACTGAATAACCTTCATGACATTAGGTACAAAATTGTCTACAAAACTGACAACAAAATACCTGAATGAAAAAATTTCTCAACAGACTTTAAAAAGTTTGAGAACTTTTGAAGATTAAGTATCTCTCCATTAGGCTAATGGCTTATTATTAACAGTACCTAATAAAAATGGCCTATACAACTTGTGGACTGTAGAATACTACTACATCCCAGCCCTTCTGTACAGGGACCGATCCTGCTCGGTAGGACTGGAGGAACGTGTAGGAAGGCAGCCTTACTTCTTTTTGCAGTAGGAATCTGTGTTACAGTAAATCTGTGTTAGTGTGAAAATCTACTGTAGAAAGGCAAGCCAGGGTAATTAATTCTTTAATAAAACAAATTTCAATGGTAGAAAGAACAGGTAATGACAGACGTGCTGTTTTTTGCAGGGAAGGCTTGCTGATATTTAATAGAAAAAACATTTCCAATTCTGTATGAACTCTAATTTACCAATAACAAACTATGAAATTTCTGAGATACAGATTAAAGACATTTTTAATGGAAAAGCCAAGGATTGAAACAACCTGTACAGTTTCTTTCCATTAATTATCTTTTCCACAGGTGCTGAACCTTCAGGCGCATACAGGCAATACTACCAAGACTCTGTTACGCAATACAGTGCTCGATTTCTCTATTTCATTTTTCACAGCTTTAAGCAAAATTCAATGGTCTTATAAACAACGGATTGCCAAAAATCAAAGGCTCTAAGATTGTCCTTGAAAGCACTGTTTGCCAATGCACTGTGCTTTAACATTTGTAAGAGAATGTGGAGAATTTAAAATTCCCTCTCTTCTCCCCACCCCCCCATCCTTTGGCGGTGGAAAAGGTCAGATTTCAAGGCCATCAATCTGATGCTTTCACAAATAGTGATACATTAGAACTGGTAAGAATGTCTTTCTTATGATTGGCAAAGAAGCTATTACAATTTGCAAACTTGGAATCTGTTATTTTTATCAGCAAACTAGATTGCAAAGGCAAAAGAGGAAGAAATGAACAAATATGTCATGCAATTAATTACAAAATGTTTCTATTATGTGTTTTACCAATGATCTTCAGAGAATTAAACAGAAGAGAACTGATATATTTTAAATACCATCATATTAATTCTGTAATTAGTAATTGACTGATTTAATATAGATTTCAGGGAGTTCTTGTCTACGTAGAGATTGTGCTGCAGAAGTTAAAAGAAAAGAAATTACAGGAACACAAAATGCAAGACTGTAAGACTATTGTTTCAGAGTGAGTATAAGCACAAAGGTTAAGAGTAATTTTTTTTCTTAATTCATTCTCTGAAAATGAATGGCTCACAGTATTTTAAAGATTTTCAAGTAATGGGATGAAATATTCTATGCAACCACCCAATCACTTTTGTCTAAAGTCATAATGAGTGTTAATTTCCGAATCCATCCTTGTCCTACACCATATCCACATATATGTTTGAAGTGTATGTTACTACTAATTTGTTGCCTGTAGTTCATTGTCTTCTTATTGCATAAAGCTGTTGTAAGATTAATCTCTTACAGAAGGCAAAGAAATGGAAAAAAAAAATTAAATAGGATCGCAAGTTTTCTTCTCATTTGGTATTCTTATAGTTTTTACTGTGTTTGGTATTCTGATGGTGAAATAGCAAGTCTTTCAGTTTCACCGAATCACTTATACAAAATCGCTCCCATGGACACCGGATGAATTGGTTGTATGTGCTTTTCTACTTCACGTGTTTTACAGAAAGATTATAGAAGTAGGAACCATTTTCCTTATCCTTATTAGCACCTCTCATTTTAGTATTATCTTATACAAATATATAGTACACACTGTAATAAAATAACATATAATTATATAAATAGTTAATATATAGTATTAATAAAGACATCAACTCAAGCAATGTTGACAAAAACATGACAACTTCCCACCTTCAAAACCTTTAGTGTTACAGGCGTATCAAACCCCCCAAAACTGGAAATTAGCTAGTTCTACATCTGTGTGATTCTGCTGATGGCAGAATCTACATTAATTCTAATATTTTGACCTAATTCAACAGTTTTCCTTTCCTGAAAATAGTCGATACAAAATTATGGAAAGCAGGTCTGTTCCAACAGCAGAAAAAGATCTTAAGTCTCATTCACACACATATGCTCTTGCTAGAAGTAATATCCGATAGGTATCCCAGGGAAAATAAAGACTCTACACTCATCAGCACTTTCCTGCAGCTAACTGGAAGGTATTTATTGATTATACTAGTTTGTTTTACTAAGCAGCAGAATTTTCAAAACTGAAACTGTGAGATGTGTAATAAATTGAGCTTCTTGCTCTTTTGACCTACTTTGAATCATACTTTGTCATGTATACTAATATTTTTTATCAAACTGAATTCCACATTCAGTAAATTCACTCAAGAAAGAGATAATAGTTGGGGTGGGGTTTTTTTGTTGTTGTTTTATTCTTTTTAATTTGTATAAGGTTGCATATAATACTCAGTGTCTGGATGTTCCTACAAGGTTTTTTGGCGACTGCCAAGTATAGCATTCTCTCACAGTTCTGCATCATTATACATCGTTTTGCTAGTAGTGTAGTAACACGCATCTTTGCTGATGGGTTAAGTGCACTGGTTTTCTATTTGGTTTTGGGTACAGTCTAATAACTTATTTTCTAAGTTAATCAATAATTGGTCTTAACTTGGCTATGTTGGGAGACTGCTTTTCTCTTTGTTCTTTCTACTGGCAGAAATTAGTATCAGATGAGCAACTTAGTGTAAACCTAAGTGGCTCAATGAGGATAACTTGGATCTTTCCTAAGTACAAAAGTGTAATCAAAAAAAGAATTAAGTAAACTGATAGATAAAGGTCCATAAACAAATACTAATGAAAACAGGCAGGGATGTGCCCCCTAGCACCCCCTGAAAAAGCTGTGGATGCTGAGGAGCAGCAAGGGAATGGCCTGCAGAAGTGGCCAGTTGCTTTCAGTAAATATCATCTCCTATTGCTGTCGCTGGAGACAGAATACTGCTCCGGATCACCAAGCTTATGTGTCTGACCCCAGCTGGGCATGTCTTGGATGTGTGTCTTAATAAACTGTAGGCCTCCTGTCTTGGCTTATAAGGCCCACTTCAAAGTCCATTTATTTATTTATTTACTCAAGTTTGGCTAAGACAGATTGAACATTAGCAAGAATGTAATAGGCTTACTGGATTCAGTTATGCATTTGGAATGCATTATTTACTTCGTTTATACACTTGAATATTCAGTAATCTAAATGATAATTTAGTTCTTTCAGCAAATGGATAAATGGTGTCATCTCATAGTGGCAAATTCTACATATCCATAACTGTCAAACAATATATAGATTTCTATTCATATAAATATTTCATGTTTCAAAAATCTTCAGCAAAATGTAACTATATTTTCAGTAAAATTGTTGTTACTGTACCTAATATTTTAATATAAGGGAGTACTATTCAGAGGTCAGCTTCTTAATTTCTCGTTTCTTTTGTAATTTTGATTTGTAGAAAAATCTTTAGATCATAAACTTGCACTATATCAATGCTTGAATGTTTATATTTGCAAGAAATTGATATTTTGCATATTTCTTTCCATATGAATTATATGATGAAACACTTTACATAAAGATTAATGCCATCTTGAGAGTTAGATTATGTATACAGTAGCATGTCAGATCTTTTGTGTATACTCATAATGCTTTTGATGTTTTGGACTTCAAACTTCATATGCTCTTGTATCATTAAATGACAACATTATGATATATCTGACAACTACATCAACTTGAAGCAATGTTTTGCAACCTTTGTCAGTGGGCATGTCTTCACATTCCCAATCACGAGCCACTCTTGTAGACACAGTTGTTAGGAAACCAAAAGAACACATACACCCCTCATTTTCTGTGATAGGAAACTTGTAGGAATGCTCCCTGATGTATGATAAAGGTTGCTGCAATTTCTCTGCATGTCAATCTTTTTAATTGCTGTTACTGTTCACTCTATTCTACCACAGTCACACTTCAAAAAAATTTTTTGCTTGATTAGGATAGAATGTCATTATCCAGACACCAAACATTTCAGACATGTACTGTTATCTCCAAAGTAGAGAGAGAAGATTTTGAGTAAAATTCCAATCCAATCGAGATCATTACAAAATTGCCATATTTGCCTTCAGCAGATATACGTCTAACCATATTGAGCAGTGTGTTTTATCTATGTTTCTTGTAATCTTTTAAATAGGCTCCTGATATTAGAGTCATTAACTGTATTTCCACCTCATCCTTTGCTTTGCACATCATAAATGCAGAAAAAATAGTTACAGGATGTGACTATCGAATGTAATGTTTTATCTAGAACCAAACTTCATAAGGATGCAATTGACTAAAATATAAAATGGCTATATAGTAACATATTTGCAACATACATTCATTTAGAATTTTATCAGCAGCCTAATTTATTACACAATATGTTTTGTTCAGCAAGTTAAGACAAAAAAAAAAACAACAAAGCAAACAAAACCAAGGAAAATAAATGATTTTGTTCCCATAATTAGTGAGTAAGTGATGCTCCTTTTTATGCAGAACAACAACATTGTTACTGCCAAGTCAGTCCTGAAGATGTGTAGGGCTCTGATTTTGCATCCATAAATGTGAAGTACTACACCTAAATGAAGTATTATCTTATCATTAGACACAGTTTAGCATAATGTCTCTGCCATGACAAAACCGATCTTTAGCAAATGAAAACCAACAGAAGTGAAAGCACGTTTTCTTCTAACTTTAATAACACGATGAACTAATGCAATTAAAGATATGCATAAGCATATCATATCATTCCCATAGCTAGACATTACTCTGTGTAGAAATAACATATGACAAGTAAACAAACTCAACACAGTGCATGGAATAAGCAAATTACCATTTTTACCAAGCAGCTCCTGAAACATACAAAATTGCAGAGAAGGGACCGATAGTAGATATGAACTAGGCAGCTTGGCTACACTGAATATCCAGCTTTCACGCCTTCTTGCTTTCAGTACTTTTTATTGTAGACACCCAATTTCCCACAGCTGAGTTAAGCAAACGCCAAAATCATACTCTTACTTTTCATTTACAGAATTGATCTAGTAATTATGGTGATGGAAAATGTAAGACTTACAATTTGTCCAAGCTTTCATATGCCACACTTAGTGCAGTAACTCTACTAACATGGAATTTTAAAAAAAAAGAAAAAAGGCCTTGCTAATGATTTCATGTAACCAAAGGTGTATCCTGGTATCTTAATAGCAGCAATTTCTGATTTGAAGGCCAGAGTGCTTTAAATATCCATTATTTATGTTTTCACAGCCTATCAAATAACTTTACACCCAGCATTTGTACTCCTTGAGTACAAGCACTAGTGCTAATGCTAAATAGGTTAAAATATTTATATAATACTTCATTATTAAAAATCCTTTGTTAAGCCAATTATATCAGCAGAATTCTGATACTCATGCTTGCAAAGAGACCGAACTTCCACAGTGGATCACCAGACTGCCTGTCAGGTCACCTGAGTTGCTAACAATAGTAGAATCAAACTAGAACACATGAAGATGGCATTCCGCAGCTCAGCAATGAAATCTATTCATGGCATATGGAAAATATTCATCATTTTATTCCTAATGACATAGGCTTGCTTTCTGATATTGAAATTACATTCAGTATACCACTGGGTAGGCAAAGATATTTTATAGTATTTATAAATAATAATCTTGTTATTTCAGTCTCAGCTGTTTATTGTCAAGCTCACAATAATGGATTCAAAGGTTGACTACAAATACAAGCAAAAATACTGAAAAAAGAGGTTTTATCTCTTTTTTTCACTGAAAATTATTGTCACTGAGTTTTTTTTCATCACATACAAAGAGATCAAAAGATTCAATCTGGAATGAGTTTGATGTTGCAGCAGCTGATTGCAATCTCTTCCAAACATCATAAAGAGCAACCTGTTCCACATTAGGTATCAATATGCTTTCGCTTCTGTAGTAAATCAGGAGCAGCCCTATCTATAATCTCTTACGTAAGTGATGGCTAAATCTATACTAATTAACTAAACCATTCAGGGCTTGAGTTCTGGCACTCTCATGTGATCATCCACATCATTTAGCTGTTGGGTGTATTTTTGGCCTGGATCTGCTGGTGTTCTCCTTGCCAAGAGCAGGCACGGTGCACGGCGTGGGGCGGGCGGGGAACTGGTCTCAAGAGACCTCTGTAGGGGCAGCAGAAGGAATCGGCCCTTGCTGTGCAGCGGGAGAAGGAGGGCTTCCCTAGCTCTGCAGGCATTAGCCACACTTGCATCCTGCCCCTAATGATGACGAAGAATCATTACCAGCAGATATGGTGAAACCGAACCAGACTGTCAAGAAAAGAGGCATTTCTAATTGAACCTTTTTCCTGTTTCATACAATTACTTCATCTAGAACATAAGAAAGTGCTGCTAGGCTTCTTCCCTCAAACTTGATCTGTGATCTTCCAGTACTGCATGCTGTGCACCTACAGATAATGTACTGCGATGTAGCAATTTTCTCTGCTGTTGTTTTGTGTGTAAACAGCCTGACCAGCTCGGAATCCCCTCCCCATCAGTTCTAATTTCCTCTAGGTGCCTGAGAATAGTTTTTCCATTAGGATATGCCAACCTTTGAGATTGCCATCAGTCCTAGGAAAGTGGCAAGTGGAAAGTGACAGTCCCAAAACACTGGAGTTAATAGCTTTGTGAAAGTTCTGGAGAAGGGGGGAAAAGAACAGAGGACAGAAAGAAAATGGTAGTACTCCCTGAGGCTGTAATACCTTCTAGACCTAACATTTCCATCATTTCCATTTTCCAAGAGTTCTTAGGGGACAAGTTCATACCCAAATGACCCTTCTCCCTGGCAAAGGTGTAGTCATTCATTTTTACTTCAGCCTTATGGTCTTATAAATAGATAAACCAGAGGGGTTTATAAAATAAAGATCAGAATATTTTTAATTTGAGTCTTTCACCAACTTGTGTATTTGTGGTATTTGTGGACAGGTTCTTAAACCACTTCATAAACTGATCTACTTCAAAGCTTCTCATTTAGTGCCATGCAGCTGCTTTCTTCTATGAGCCATTCTCTCTTTTTTTTTTATTATATTAAGAATGGTTCTGTAGAAGGTAGATCTTTGTTGAAATTGTCTCCTAAACAGGGAGAACTGAAATTAGATTCTCAATTTCTCCTACATTTGGTGAAGCCTGTAACCAGTAACTTGCTAGAAAAAAATAATGCTTTTTTCTGCTGTCTTTGGTGTGGTGTGCTCTAAGTAGCTAAAAAAAGGTCCACAACAAAAGAAAAAATGCCTGACTGATTAATCTAATGGCAAAGGTTTAGGTGTTACACTGACCGGGAACCTCAAGATTTAAGTGACCTTATGTATGCTCAGGCATAATGAAGCAATGAGTAGGGTTTCTGAAGCTTTCAGTGGTGCTTAAATGTTGGACCCGCTGTTTAAATACATTTGGGAAATCTCATCCTAAATAATATAAGTATAAGCATATATTATAAATAATAATAGTATAAGCATAATTCAAAGGACCTAGTGACTGGATGCCAGGAAGTTCTCAGAATGGCATTTTCAAAACCTGTAAGGCATAATGACAAACAGAGCACTGCAAATGTAGTTTCAGAATCTGAGACCCTCAAATTGCAACACAAAGTGTTTTTAGAATGTGCTTAATTCATTATTTTGTTATCGATGCTCTGAATAAGACTCTCCTGCCACTGGTTTAAAAAGCAGTTTCTCAAAGTGAAATCTAATTCCATCATTAGGGGACAGATTGTTCTAAGAAGCTGGATTAGAGCAGCATCAGCATGAATTTCAAAAACTTGCATGGAGCTATAAATATAATGTGCAATATTTTGCAATATCTAATGTGTTTTGGTCTAATGTTGAACATGCCCCATTGTTAAAACCAGCTGTGTTCTTTCACTTTTCATTTCTATAAAGCTATGATAAAGGCTGTCAAAGCAAACCCCACAGCACCAGCCTTTCTTGATAAAAGTTCTGTGTACACAGTACATAGTAATCTCAAGATGGAACTTTGTTTCAAACCAGAACAAAATCTTCAGCTAATTATAAGTGAACTATATTAAGCACAAAAGGCAATTTCAATTTATACTGAACAAAGTTGCATTTTACTCTTTTCTTTCAAACTGCATTTGTCGTGGTTTCTGAAACTAATTGAAAATTCATTTTGCTTAATTTTCTAAGGTTATTTCTTTTATTGCTTTGAAGTAGTCTGTGTAATACTGTAACATCTAAATCCCCCCAAAAGAAGATTAGTGGGGCTTTTTTTGGGGTGTTAATTTGTATTTAAAGCTTTAGAATAAGAAATGAATAATTCTTTTCATTCCTTACATCACATTAGTGCAGCAATCACTAAACTAACACTCTTATTATGAACACATTCAAAGCACTTGGAGGAAAATTGCCAACAGAAGTACTACATAAAAATAGGTCTGCTGTTTAAACAGAAGAGAATTAAAAATAAAATTGTAGTTTATAGGTGATAAAGGAAAAAAAAAACCTGCACACTTTTATTTGTTTTGACTTTTCTGTATATGATGTAAAGAAAACCTGAGGAACATTTATTTTTTCTTTTTTATTCTCCTAGCTATTATTTCTGCTATGTTTTATGGAAAAACTATGGAACTGTCTCTTCTCCTTTTCCTGAAAGCTTTATGACCGATGGACAATTCTCACCTTCTTTTGTAGTTGGTTACAGGATTTGGCTGGATCCAGGCAAAGATATAAAGGTTCAAATGTCCTAGATGTATTACCTTGGCTCTACCTCCCTGAGAACCTCTGAGAGGCCATTTTCTGTCCCAAAAAAGGCAACAGTAAAGTTTATGAGCCAGAATTCAGTCCTGATTTAGATCTGATAGGAGCAATCACGTCAACAAGAAGACAGGTATTAAGGTATGTAACTAACCACATGGGAAGAGTACTTGGCTGACTCAGCGCAGCAGCTGGCTCGGAGCAGGACCCCATTAGGGAGTCTGGGACTGGATCAGATGATGTGCTGAAAGAGCAAGTTAAGTCCTTCTAGAAGCTGCTGGGCTGGCATGTGGCTTTCTCCTGGGATGCAGGAACTCACTTGCTGGTCACCCAGCACTGCATGATGTGGCACCAACCCAGGATGTGAACAGAGTTTCCTACTAGTCCCTTGAGACTAGGATTGAATCCTGTATTTTCCCTGGTTTGTTTACTGTGGGTAGGAGCAGCTGTAATCCAGCAGCAACCTTCCTGGAGCCCAGGTACTGGTGGCAGTGCTGGTGAGCAACTCAAAGTTCCAGGCATTTCCTCTTGCCTCTCAGATCAATGGAAAAATTGGGAAGAAACAGTCTGAACCCAAGTTAAGAAAGAAGCAAAAAGACTGGAGGAGCAAAAGAAGTTTATTTTAACTGCATCACATCATCATTGCAGTTTCATCTTCCTACTCTGGGGTCTGTAATGCTTCTAAAAAAATAGGCTTACTGTCAGTGGGGACTTGCTGAACAGAATTCAGAGAGGTTGGCAGAAGTGACTCAGAGTCAGCTCAAGACTTCTCAGTGGTGTTAAATGATTTTAGTTCTCTAAAGCTAAAGATAAAACTATACATCTGAGGCTATGAGAGAGGATGAGAGATAGAAAGAGCAGTGACTTCTTTTTCTATTATTAAAGGACTAGAAGAGATGTTTGGTTTTGATAATTACTTCGTCTTCAAGGGTGGAGGAACAGCCATATTGACATTATCTGAATGTGCAGATAGGAGGCAGAGATTAATAGGCTATTTCGCTACTTTTACTAAAGCAGCAGAGTCTGAAACCTGTTATTTGAGCCAACCTGATGTTCTAGGCAAATCTTAAATACCTAAACCTGGCTCTGGTTTAGCATCCCCGTGACATTGTTAAAAGGAAAGGAATCAATTATGTGAGAGAAGAAAGGAAAGCAGTAAGAAACAAACAGAATGCAGGGCAGGGCAGAACGCTCCCTCAAAAAATGGTTATCAGTCTTCTTTATCAGTTGTTCAGTGCTTATTTGCCTTTATTTATTTCTTATGATGTATTTAGTTAGAAATCAGATGTAATCTTTATCAAGGTATACTGAGAGAAAACTATAGGTCTGCTATGCATGGAATTTGGACCCAGAAAGCAAAATAAACACGTGAACCTCTGGTTACCTTTATTACAGTCTACTGTGCACCTGTAATAGATGGCTGTTTGTGTGTCCAGCAGGTAGTGTAGGAAGTGATGTCCTACCAGACAGGACCTTCAATACATATTATAAAGCCATAAGATGCTAGGATCCCTAACCTACTCTCCCCTATTCTAGAAGATTAGGACCATGAGAAGGTTCTTGGTGTGTTCAAAGTTACCAGCCCAAGATGCGTAAGTCCTCTCTGTTGGTTTGATGGTTAAAAAGAGTCAGCTGAATGTATGCTGATTTATCAATTTTGTTCCCCCAGTAATTTACTATTTGGTAAGTGACAGAAGCGGTGCACAGCTGTGGTACATTATTAATTTGATTTGGTCATGACCAAGATCTGGGATGTGTCTTACAAAGTGTCACATTTAGTCCTGTTCCTGCCAGCTCATTCCTTCAATTTCAATGTGTTAAGTTACAGGTTTATGGGTCAATGCTTTTCTGACCAGGTTATCCTTTTCCATTTTCATTTCAATGCTGAAAGAGGCTGAGTCTGGCAAGCTGCAAGTCACAGGTAATTCATGATCTTGACAGCTAACTGTTTGCAGGCAAGCTTGAGACTAGCAAATATGATAGTCTTCAGCTGTATTTCTGCCTATCAAAGGTCCATTAGGAAAAGGAGGGGTTTTCATCTTTTTCCAGAAGAAAGAAAAAAGTAAAAGCCTGGTACCCATTTGTGTATTTGAAATCAGAGACTAGCTTGGGTGAATCCTCTCTGATAGAATGAGATAGAATCTTAGAGCCGTGACCTTGGGAGAAAAATTGGATAGAAAAATATTAGTTGGGTGTTTAAAGGTTCTTCTGTAACCATGCACCTGGCAATGGTACCTGCTAGTGCATTTTGTGACATATTATTGGTGACCATTGCTTTTGAAAGATGTCTTTACTGTGTCAGAATGATGAAGGTGATGAGTTGAGGTGATGAGTCTGAAGAGTAGCTCTCCTTCCTGTGTTAATTTAATGCGATTTTACTTTGGCATTTAGGTTTAAGCAAGCAGGAAAACCAGAAAGTGCTCTCAGATACATCAGAAAGAGAATTTTTCATTTCTATAAGCATTTCGCAGTAGAGCAGTGTGTCCAGACATGCCCAAGACAATACAAGCATGAACGTTACTGAGAAGGAAAGTTTGCTAAGACCCAGATTTCATCTTCTATGTGAGAACAGTCCAACAACCTTGTTGGTCCTTCAGTCAGCTAGAGCTTTTGTGGTTCACTGTCTAATCTTACACATTATTTTCTCGGGTGGCATGAGGGCACACAGGAGGGACTCTGTGCCCCTTCAGAGGATGATTCAGTAAATTCCTGCACAGGCAGTGTAGGGAGGTAAGAGTTAATGAAGGGGAATCAGCATTTGTTCCAAAGATGTTGAAGGTATGGAAGTCTGACCTTTGAGTGTTCCAGAATGTGGTACAGCTATATCTTTCCCCTCTTAGGGAGAGCATGCCATGTCACACACCTCAGGGGAACAGTTCCATTCATCTTGTTGAGTGGGCTAGCCCCCCTAAGCTTTAGTCGGGATGAACAGGAATTTAGGACACGTACCAGGTCAATAATGAAAACGTTTTTAGTTGAAGCTGCAAACTGAGTAAAGGTATGTAGCAGTAGACTTTTCAAAGACCCTTACTATTTGATTCAACTTTGTTAGCATTTATCATAAATATCTAACAAATAGTTGAAAGAAAAACCTTTATTTGTTGCATTTTTCACATTCTCTGATACTGAAAGAAGGGATGATACTTTGGTTCTATTGAGAGAATGCTATAGTGTCTTCCTTATTCAATGCAGTAATTTATTTTAAACAAAAAGCTGTTACCAACGTTACTACTTACTCAGTTTCATGCAGGTGGAAGTGCAGATTGGGTTAGAATTTGCAGCAGCAACTGTTGGTATTTAAAACACAACACTGTCACCTCCATGGCCCTATAAGTAATATAATCCAGAAAAAGAAACTTAATATTCATTAACTGAACAAGCAAGGCTAGTTTTAAAAAACAAAATATGCATGCTAAATGTTTCAGGCCTTCTTAATACAAAGAAGTCTTTATGCCTTAAATTCTTTTGCTTTTCACTCTTACTTAGTATTATTCTGTATTATTTTGAAAGAAAAAACATACAGATACTTTAACAAAATATAGGATTTGTGAAATCTTTGAATACCACTTCTCTTTTCTTAGTTACTGAGAAGAAAGGCTCTCTCTCTGCATCTGTGCAGTAAAGGACAAACCAAAAAATCGTTATGCCATAGGAGAACCCTAATAAAAACGAGAGAGGAGACACACATATAGACACACACAGAGGAAATTACTGTTGTGATGCTCTTAACAGTGAAATTGTTATTGCTACAAATTCATTGTTGTTTTAAAGTACACATTAACATCAACAATATTGCTTCTTAATATATACTGGTTTATTTTCCTGTCTCCTAAATCAAAAAGAATACTAAATTGCCCGTGGCCATATATGCTATTGAAAGTGAACTGAAAAAGAGCATCAGAATGGATACCCTTCTATGGATGCTCCATTTTTTAAATGTTTGGAGATAGATTTGATTATAGGTCAAGATGCATGACTCATCAGTATATGCTTAATTTTAAACACATGAATAATTTAATTGATTATAATGGGATTATTCAGATGTTTATTGTAACAGTTTTGTTGGATTGGAAAAATTAACATATTGAAGTATACATGTGAAATAAAAGCCCCTTTGCAAATTTCTTTTTCTACCTTGTTCAGTTCTGATTTCAGTCTCAAAATGTTCCAAACCCAAAATATTACTGTGTTTCTTATGGTTCTTAAGGTTCTTAAGAAAATGGGATATTATATTCCAAGTTCTTTGCATGCTTTTTGAAAATGTAAATCTGATTAATAATTTCACATCTTTCTAAGGAAGCTCTGTCTATGAGGATGAAAATATATTCCTTTCTCCCAGGGAAGAAGCTTCATCTTTATCTCTGGAGGCACTAATATTGGTGTGTGAAAGATGGACAAACAGATAAATGGAAATCTCTTATATATTCCTTCACTTGAGAGAAAATACACATTTCATTTTCCTCTCCAGCTGTTTCACTTCTGTTCATGTCTTCTTTGGATTTATAAGGAAAATATCATAACTGTAGCTTCCCATTATATGTAATCTAATTTGAGCCTTATGACACACTTTATTAAGATTTCTAAATGATTGCTTAGATCTTAAAAGACACTTATATTTTTATTTAATCCATGCAAGTCAGAAATGTTAATAGTCAATTCATATACCTAATCTTTAGCCTTGCTATGTAAAAACATCTTCTTTATATAAAACTTACTTTGTCAAATATTCCATTGTATGTTTCCAAATAGTTATAAAAGGGATGGTATGCTTAGCAGTAAAGGCAATAGATATTATTGAAAGTATATTTGAAATACCTGCGTCATTTGTACAACTTTTAAATATAGAAGGTATCACTTTGCTATGGGAGACACAGCAAGATAAGTAACTACTAGTAAAATTATGTTTCGTGATTCAGTAAGATGCAATCATCCATCCAGGTGAGAAAGCTCATGTTAAGAGTCACTTCACGGAACTAATATGCACAGATGAATCTTTGACAAGGGAAGAAGGATGCAAAACCAATTGGGCCCATGAAGAGTAAATACAAAAGAAGGTAAAAAATCAGCCATTCATACCAATTTTGGCAATAGACTTCTGCTTTTAACCTTTCTCTTTACCCATTTAGATGGTGATCTACTGCACTTACAGGTATATAATGAATGGCCAGTGCATAAAGACCATACTGTTTCCACAGTGAGTCGAATATATCATGAATAGATCAGGTCTACAGCACATACACAGTAAATGCAGCATTCTCCCCAGTTTCATCCCAGACCCTTCAGACAGTTTTCTTTATTGCAGGTGGGGCAGGTGCTCTTTCTCCAGATATAGAGTATGGCACCTTCCTACTGAGAAACACAAAATTTAAGAATTTTTCCCTCTCAAAAGTTCTAACTTCTGGAAGGAGAAGATACAAAGGGTTTTGCTGACTCTGGTCCTTCTCATGAGCTGACAGTTGCATGGTGTCTAGTCAAGAGAAATATATTAAACAACCACAGTATATAGGCGACAGTACTGCCAGCTGAGTGATAAAATCAATGGAAAGTTAGCTAAAGCTCATCAGCCAAAGGAAGAGAGATAATATTTAAGGTGATCATAAGGAGAGTTCCCTGACAAAATGATACACCACCCAGTGGAGTGATTTCCTGAGGGAAATGATAGAAATGCCATCAAATGAGAATTTTTAAACTGAACTTGACAAAAAGAAATGTCCTTCAGGAAAAATCCTGTGTGTATCCTATGCCAAAGAAATGTGCTGAGTACATTTCTATTTCTTAGATTTTTCTGATTCTGCATCAGTTTATGCTATGTATTAGAAAAACAACTGCTTTAAATATATAAGCTGACTATGCAAACCCAAGCAAAATTATTTTCATCGTTCTTAAATAACCTTTCTAGATCATCCCTGATGGCAAGAAAGAATCAGAGAATGTGTTCAAATTACCTACAAACATTTCCTAGAGGCTTTATCTTAATTACATAGATTTAATATACATACTTGGCCCTTAAATTAATCTGATTTTCTATTATCTTCCAAATTAGAGTTCATTATTCCTGGCTTTCCTGATTTAACTTACTTTTTCCAAATAGCAAAAGAACTTCATTCCACGGGCATCATTACATGATTCCAATACTCTGAAATCTATCATAATGAATAACAGTAACTTGGTGTAAATATTCAGAGCCAAATTACTGGTGACCCATCACTACTGAGAGCAAATTTTCTGTGGTTTCAGATTGCATTGAAAGTTCTCACCACAGAGAAGCAGAACCAGAATTCTTCTTGGGTGATTGTATTGCTCCTCTCCTCTCTGCTGTTCTCCATACATTTTCTTGTTCCTTTTTTGATTTAAAAATTTTCTGTGCTCTAACGGAATTAAAGTTTCTCCATCATTAGATTGTCAAATTATGGGAGAATTTCTGAGACTCTGCTTAAGATTCCACAATTCATAACTATTCTGTGAATTGGAATCACATTTCACGAGTTTTGGTGTTGAAAGTAATTTGGGTTTTAAGAAAATTCCCATGGTTTCCAAATGGTGGACACTGGAAAAGATTAATATAAACCTAGACTATTTTTCAAGTATGTTATTCATCTCTGCTCCACCAGTTCTGCTGCAGTCTCAACAGAATGTCTGTCACAGAAAAATATCTGTTACAGAACTGCTCATGAAAATTAAAACCTTTTCATTTTGCAACGCATTATTACAGAAGCAAAATGGCACTTTCTTCATATTTAACAGACACTATTTTACAAGTATGCTGAATAACAAACATATCTCCAGAGAAACAAGTACAAAACTTAGGAATACATTAGAGAAAAGGCTGAGATATGTATTTTTAGAAAATTGCTTTGTAGGTAACCGGCTACAACAGTTTTTACAGACATGATGATGCCTGACACTAACGGGCTTTCTTTTGTTAAGCAAAAGAAAAGCTTATGTGTTCATGTTCCTCTGAGCCTGCTCTGCATTACAGTAGCTTGTGTGTTTTAAAGAGATGTTCTCCAAGGAATTGGCTTACTGTGTTAAGAGTGGAGAGAGGGTGGAAGGAAAATGGAGCAAAATAAAGGCTCTTCCCCACATGAATAATCTGCTTAGTGTGAGGTGCAATTGTGTTTACCTTGTTGGATTTTAAAAGCATTTTCATTTAACATTTTGTGCTGGGGGGGTGTAACAAAGTATGGAGCCCAAAACCAGAGTCACAGTTTACGGACAAAATATTAAACGCAGCCAAACTAGTTTGGGCTGCTGGTTAAAAATAAAAATGACTTAAGTTTGATTTAAGTAATTTAGATTGCAATTTGATTTTAAATTTATTGCTAAACAATGTTTCTATAAAGTAAAAGAGACTTATGTACATAACCTATAAAAATAATTATTTATTGACAAAATAGAACAGTAACAATATTTTATTTCTAAGGATTATTTTTAGAGATATTATTAAGTAGAGAAAACAGGGGAGGTGACACAGAAAAGAAACATCTTAAATAAGGGGTGAGTTAAACCTGACCTAAATAACCTTTTAGTTATTTTTCTGTGATGACACCTAAGATCTCAAGGACAACAAGTATAAACTTCATCCAATCACACAGCTGCTTAAGATATAGATTTGGTAGAATGCACGTAAAAGTTTTTTTTATTTTAAAGAAAAATATACCAAATGTTGATTTTTGGTGTCACAGCTTCATCATTTTGGAAGCCAAGGCTACAGTTACTTAGACCAGTGAGTATTGTGATTTCCAGCTCCCACTAGATGTCACTACAGGACATCAGTTCAATTCACTGTCGCTGCAGGCCCCTGGAATTTTGACAGCTAGAAATGATACCTGTGGGTTTGTGTACAAAACTACTGCAACTGTTTGCACATTAAAAAAAAAAAAAAAGTAACAATAAGTTAAACTTAGAGAATTAGGTTCTTAACAAAGTGTCAGGCTGCTTTTTGAGAGCGTGCACTACCTATAAGTAAATTGTTCATCTTTCAGAGTATCAGACCAAGCACCACAATATTTACTACAGCATAGGCATCTAGATGCCTTTGCATTTAGAGCTAGTTAATTAATACTTTGCAAATATTAAACATGACAAAAGTTCACACAAATTGTTATTGAAATATCAGCAGGTGTGTGGGTAACCAGTGGTAGTGGAACTATAATTTTTTTGCTTTATGAAGCAGTCTCACTTTTAAAGATTAATTTAATCAGGAATTAATAAATGGAGTACTATGAATATTCAAAAGTACTTTATTTTGTATGTGGTATTCAAGCTTCCAAACTGGACATTCAAATGGCGTAATTTGTCTCAGTGGTCTGCAAATATCATCAAAATAGTTTTGTATTCGTATGTTGTTCATGAATATATGAATTCATTATTTAACCAGTTGTAATGTTCTTTCAGAACTTATTTAAATAATTATTTGGGTAGCACTCTGCACTTTTACTACAAATACAACATTTATTGAATAGTGTTTCCATAAAAACAGTCAAATTTAGAATTTTTCCTGTTCACACAATTATCTCTGTTGTATTCTTTCACCAAGTGATGGTGCATTTGTGGAATCTGTGTATGTGCGGGAAGGGGCAGCACAAGGGGTAAACAACCACAACCACATTCCCTATATGTACAGAAAGGAACAAAACAGAAGCCATCAATATCGCATGGGACAGAGAAAATTTGAAGATTTTTCCTTCTGAATATCTTGGGAACAGTTAATCCCTACTTACACATTTCTGTGCCCAAAACCACTGCTGGAGTAAAAGTAACCAGAAATTCTACAGGGCACATGTACCCATTAGGAGACAGGGGGATACATAAAATGGCAGCAAATGTCTATGAAGGAAAGGTGCAGTGGAGAAAGGGAAAAAGCAGGCTATTTAGTATTACTGTATATGTACCTGAAAGAGACTGAGATAAGTATATCTTGGAAGAATCACGGAATCATTTAGGTTGGAAAAGACCTTTGAGATCACCGAGTCCAACCGTTGATCTAGTACTGCCAAGTTCACCAAAAACCAGTGTCCCTAAGAACCACGTCTACCTGTCTTTTAAATGCTGCCAAAGATGGTGACTCAGCCACTTCTCTGGGCAGCCTATTCCAATGCTTGAAAACAGTGAAGAAATTTTTCCTAATATCCATCCTAAACGTCGCCTGGTGCAACTTGAGGCCATTTCCTCTTGTCCTACCGCCTGTTATGTGGGAGAAGAGACCAACTCTCAGCTCACTACACCTTCCTTTCAGGTAGTTGTGGAGAGTGGTAAGGTCTCCCCTCAGCCTCCTTTCCTCCAGGCTAAAGAACCCCAGTACCCTCAGCCGTTCCTCATAAGACTTGTGCTCCAGACCCCTCGCCAGCTTCACTGTCCTTCTCTGGACACGCTCCAGCACCTCAATGTCCTTCCTGTAGTGAGGGGCCCAAACTGGACACAGTATTCAAGATACAGCCTTTCCTTTCCAGGTACAGTGCTGAGTACAAGGGGATAATCACTTCCCTAGGCCTACTCATCACACTCTTCCTGATACAGGCCAGGATGCTGTTGGCCTTCTTGGCCACCTGGGCACACTGCTGGCTCATGTTTAGCTGGCTGTTGACCAGCATCCCCAGGTCCTTTTCTGCTGGGCACCTCTCCAGCCACACTTTCCCAAGGCTGTAGTGCTGCGTGGGGTTGGTGTGACCCAAGTGCAGAACCCAGCACTTGCTCTTGTAGAGTCTTACATCGTCCTTGGCCCATCAATCCATCCTGTCCATCTCCCTCTGTAGAGCCATCATACCCTTAAGTAGACCAACACTCCTGCCCAAGTTGGTGTCATCTGCAGACTTCCTGAGTGTGCAAACCTAATGGACTGGTCAAATTTAGTTCTTTTTAAGATGCACACACAGAGACAAATTAGAGT
This sequence comes from Gallinago jamesoni, assembly GCA_025769975.1. Lineage (NCBI taxonomy): Eukaryota > Metazoa > Chordata > Aves > Charadriiformes > Scolopacidae > Gallinago > Gallinago jamesoni. The sequence continues at coordinate 35,229,886 of JAOQGH010000040.1, read as the reverse complement.
TCACAAGTGTGTAAGACGTTCAAGAATTAATTGAAGAGTACAAAAAAATTAGGTTCCTAGTAAATATTTACGTGTGTGGAAAGGAGAGAGGGATGTTTGAGATAACGAAGGCCTCTTACAGAGGTTAAATTATGTAGAAATTCAGGTGATAATTTGCTAGAAATTAATATTCTTCTGTAGAGAAACCAGGCAAAGACTCAAAATACTTCTGATTGCTCCTGGCACTGTTCTGCTGTGTCAGCCAATACAAGTCATATAACCTTGTGTACCTCAGCTTTTCATGGCTGAAATGTGTGACTTGAATTCTTTTGACTAAAAACAGCATTTGAGATCTAGTATGATGGACAGATTTCTGTGTCAGAAATTTATTGAAATTGTAGTAAGTGGATTTCCTATTGCTATGCAAAATGATTTAAAAAACAATGTTGATTCCAATTACTACTGTGTCAGTGTGGTCATGTGCTTGGGGTTACATCATAGGAATACAAAGCTTTCAATCAACAGAGTGCAATTTCTTTAACAGAACTTTTCCTAGTTCTTTATTTTAATGGAAATGCCTAAGATTTAATAAAATTTAAGTATTCTCAAGTTGGACTTGTTTTGGAGATAAGTAGCGGGTATTTGGTGATATGCCATATCACATGTCATTTACTGGTAATGGCCATTACTTTGTACCCTCCTCTGTTATATTACTTTGTACCAGAAATCTTTTTAGAGACAACACTAGCCTAAGTAACATTAAAATGATTGCCTACATGAATTCAAGATTATGTGCCCATGCATATAAACATAAGCAAATACTAGTGAGGCAGTGTCAGAGGTGGTGTTAAACAATATTACTTGTCTCATATTCTATCCATGATAACTGTACATAGAACCCATTACAGTTAATAAAGAAAATAACTATTATTTAAAGTATTTAACTTGACTTCTTACAGGAATCTCCTAAACAGAAAGAAGAACTATGTCTAAATAGAAGAACATACGAACATGTGGGTCTAGCAGATTATGTTATCAGTGGATGGTGACTAGAGTACATTTTAGATTTAAAATAACATTTAATTACCTACTCAAAACTAAAGCAGTAATTTCAGTTGTCTTTGCTAAGGCTTTCCAGCAGCTGGGACAGTGTATCTTGGATGAATGTGGAGCCATGCTAAAGGTAACATGTTGAAAAAAGTTTGCAAGAGTGAGCCCTAGAGGAGACATGGACATGTTCCCAATACCTCTAAAAAGTGCATGCTGTTTACATTTAGCAGCAGCAAAATGCTATGTGAAGAAACGTCTCAGTGGAATGGGACCTCCCACAGTGGGAGCTGTTCTCCATCTAAAGGATTGTGGACAACAGTTTGGAAGATGAGATGAGTCGTGGGTGTATGGACAAGCCAATTGGCTACTTGGCATCCAAGGTTTCATTTTTAACAAGTCTTCAGGCCAAACAGTTGTGAAAGAAACTGAGAAAGTAGCCTCAGTATAAATCCCAGAACGATGCCTTTCTGAGTGAGCAGAGAGGTGAAGCAATAGCTGCGAGATGTGAACTGCCCATTTCTATTTAGTAAAGAAAATAAGCTCTGGAATTACGATAAATGACACTGACTCTCAGAGATGGGCTGCTATTGTTCAGATTCCTGCAGCTGTACCAGCTGATAGTTTCCAATTAAAATGAAAATATTTTTAACCAAAATGTGGGCTGAAGTAAACTGAAATCCCTAAGTTCCAAAATAATGTGAAAAGAGACTAGAGGAAACAGAAATACATTTTAAAAACCTACCAACCATAAAAACCAAACCACCTCATCTCAAAAAACAAGGCAATCCATCTATCCTGCAAAGAAGGCTGAGTTCCAGTATAGCATTCTCTCTTGGACTAAGTTTCAGTATAACTATTTCTACTTCTAAATGTTGGCCATACACAGTCAATGTAGGAAGCATTAGACTGTTAGTGTTCACTCACTATTTCAGCTGTTTCTTAATACCTCAGAATCAAAGGTAGCAGTCAGACACAGTCATCCTGTAGGCTACATTCAATGAGCTGTTCCTCACTTCTGTTACAAGACAGAAAATGAAGACGACGACATATGACTAGAGAATTCATATGGCAATTTATGTCATTCCTTTTTTTTTTTTAATTATTAGCATTTACAACTACAAATTTCCATGTGAATGAACCATGGCATTCTGCAGACAGAAGCAGAACCTTCTTGAATCTATGAATGTGGAACACTGGTAGAATAATGTGGCTGCTTCAGGCAGTACTGCTGAACAGGTCTCTCCTCTATCAACATTGCATGCTGGAATATTGAAATTCCCAACAAAACCAGGGAAAAAATATGAGGTATGAGAACCTGTAGACAGTTCTTTTCTTGTTCTCTGGTTTTTGCAGTCACAAGGAGTGGGACTCAATATCCTAGTTTGCTGTGTGTTACTTCATTATAGAAGCAGAAAGCAAAAGCTGGAGTGGATCAGTGGAGTTAGAGCTGAGAGGCCTTGAAATAAAGGACATAGGTAGAGTGTCTCAGGGAGGCTTTAGGAAGCTCAAGAGAGAAGCTATACCAAGGTGTTGTTTTGCTTACATCCCTAATTATTCTATGCTGCCTAACAGCTGAGCATATGTGCAAGGCTTACATTTTTTCATTTTATCTGTCATTTACCTTTAAAATGACTCTTTGCAATATTACAAGAATATTTAATATAATATCTTATTTCTAGCACTGTATTAGAGAGGCTAAAATTAGAGATATCTCTGCAGTCTGTTGAATTCCACCCAGCTTGACAAGCACAAGTGTTCCCAAGGTCAGGTCCAGTTAAAAACAGTGTGAGTAACGTTCCCTGGGAAACTTGTCCAATATGTAATTACCATAACCGAGGGCTTAAATCAATGAGAAAGTGACTACATTACTATTCTGTATGGGTATGCCAGAATTTTTCCCCTCCTTTAGACAGGTTCTAATTAACAACGTTAGAATTTGAAAGCAATACAAATTGCTGTGAGTTAAAATTTTATTTCTGCCCTCAGATATCAAAACAACCTAATAAAAGACATATTTACCCCTTCTTAGTAGAAAGGATAGAGGCATTTCCAAAACCAGACAAAAGGTACAGAATCTCGCTTAATCAAACACAAGGAAAACTTACGGTAGCATTGTACTTGCTTTCTAAAATATACCCTCTGGCAGCTACTCAATTCAATAATACTTGATATCAGAGGGATATCTTTGTGGGGAGGAATCCATGATGGCTTTATGCTCTACTTTTTGCAGCACAGGTACAGCACCTTTGCCAGCAAAGCCTAACAAGAGAGCAAACACGGGTAGTCTGTAAGTACTAAGTACAGAGGAGAAAATCCCCAAAAGTAAAAAAATATGCTTCAGCAAGGGACATGGGCTGTCCTTTATATTGTGCTTTGCCTTCTTTTTGCCTGAGAAAAAGAGGAAGGCGGGAGTCTAATAAAGTTATTTGAGTCAGTAGATCTGAGCAGTTGAGTTTTTGAAAAACAAAACCTATATATACTGTATTGATTTAAGCAGTAATACATCATCTGTTCTCCTGGCTTTACTATAGCAAGTTGTTATTTACATTGGGGATGTTGTTCTAACAAAAGCCTCCCAGGAGGCAAGTGTAATGTAAACCATAATAATAAGGAACCAAACAAAACATTATCAAACTTACCAGTAAGTAAATAAAGCAGATTTGTTTTTCCTGTGATGAAAAAGAGCCTCATCTAGTAAGCTGATTGACTGATTTTCTCCATCAGCACTTCTTCCATGGTTTGGCTGCTGTATACAACATCCGAGTTCCAACTGAACCTACATATTAAAAAGTCTGTAAGTTTATGCATGACATTACACTATGTTATATTAAAAAAAGCTACAATTCTTATTTTCTTTGGCAGCAGCATAAGCTTAGAGTAAGTTTATTTCATCACTGCCAGGACACTGTGTCCATGTTACAGTATTATCTATCTTTTATCAAGTGCTGGTGCCCTGAGATCTGTTAACATCCAGTAGAGATGCCTTTGACTGCTCACAAATAACATGGAAAGATACTTTAGATTATAGTCTAATATGAGTTATACTTAAGCTAATTTGAAACACATATTGCTCTATGGGCTCAATCATGTAATTGTTAAAGTCAGTATAAATCTACTTTCTTATGAATCCTTGGTTAGCATAAGAATGTTTGGAGAAACTTCAGTAAAATACCGGGAGAAAAACCGTGGGAATGTGTTACCATCCATTTTGCAGAGTGATTATTTCTTGTCTAACACCAGTTGCCGTTTGCTGACTTTCAGAGAAATCAGCAAACATCCACGTCAGCCATCTGCAGTCCGCGCTCACTGAATGCCTGCTGGTAATTTTACTTGCTTGGGAAACCAACTTTTATGCTCGAATAATACCCATATAACGCTCACATAACACAGCCTGCACTCGCTGCTGACTGGGCCCGGGCCCTTTAAGCGAAAGCCCCGCAACACATCTCGCGCTACAAAACACGGTCTCGGAAAGAAACCTTAAGCGCGGAGACATCCGTGGTTTTTTTTATTGTCGTTATAGGCTGCGGGGCTCTAAAATTGGAGCTTTGCCCCAAACTCCGCTGAGGCCTCCTTTGCCCGGGAACTCTCTGCCAGGGATGTGCGGGACTGGGGGGGGGGGGGGGGGGGGAGGGTTCGGTGGCGCGGAAGCGG
>JAOQGH010000040.1:35105509-35222383 GCA_025769975.1 Gallinago jamesoni | reverse complement strand
CCCCCCCCCCCCCCCCCCCGGGGCACTGCCCTCCCCGCTGTTGCTGGGGGCCGGTGGTGGGCCTGTACTGCCCTCCCCGCTGTTGCTGGGTGGGGGGGCTGTGTTGACCTCCTTGCTGTTGCCGGGGGCGGGCAGTGCTCCGCGCTGTTGCCGGGGGGCCGGGGCCGGGGCCGGGCTGCGTTCCCCGCTGTTGCCGGGTGGGCGTCGAATGAGTCTGGCGCGCGCCCCTGGCCCTCACCGCGCCACGTGCCCAGCCCACCACGGCCTAGTAACGCCCCCCCGCCTTGAGCATGCCGACGACAGACACCCCCCAGCCCCAATGAGGCCTGGCATACAAATCGCCAGCTTCTAGACCCGACCCGCCCCGCTTCGCATGCAAATGAGGGGACACCGCGAGCATAAGAGCCGGGCGAGGAGGCTGAGGGGAGTCTGAAGCTGTCGCCGCCGCCTGAGGTGCATGGGGCAGGAGGAGCAGTGAGGCACGGCCGCTGGACCCTGGGCGGGTGACTATGCTTTCTCCTTCTTTCGCGAGCGCTCGCGTTGCCGTTAAATAAATAGTTGGGGTGAGGTTTCAACGTCTGGCCGCCTTTGTGCCTTAATTCCCACTCGGCGATTAGAACTTTACACGGGTGTCCGTTAACTCCACTAGGCCCTTTTGGGGGGTTGGGGGCGGCCGCCAGGTGAGGCGGGATGGCTGGGAGAGCGGGCCGGGAGGTACAGTTTGCCGGGATTATTAATTTTGGGTGGTAGATGTGTATTAAACTGCCCCCGCCGTCCCTGACAGCACCGCAGGCCCCGCAGGCCCCGCTGCCACAGCCCGTGTTCCAGCTGACAATGCCAGCGCCCCGCAGGGACCAGCACGACGGCGGCCCTTCCTGCTGCTCTGATGCCGGCGCCAAGGACCCAGACGCAGCCCTTCTCGCCTGACCCCACCGCTTCGGTCCTCGGCTCGCTGCTGCCATCTTGGTGGCATCACGTAGAGCCCCAGAGGAAGAGGCACGCCCCTGTTCCAGAGGTGGGCACCACCCACTGTGCCCGGGGACTGGGGTGGGGACCCGATGGGGACCGGGCTCGGGTTGCCGGGAGATGGCTCGCTCTCTCCACCCAGCTATGCAAGGCTATGGCCTGGGAGAAAACCTTCTAGGGTGCTTGTCCCAGGACTGCTGAAATAGAGCGTCCCTGTCCAGGGGAACATGTCCTAGGGAGCCCAAGGCACCCTGGGCTCCTGCTGGAGGGATGTTTGCTGGGAGAAGCTGGGTCTTACCCAGAGCCCGAGCTGGTGCCTTCTCTGCCTCTTTCCAGGCTGGAGCCAGGGGAACGGAGGCCTGCCTGTGGAGCAGTACAGAGCCAAAAGGTCTCTGGTACAGAACTAAGGGGCTTCTGTGTGCCAGAGCAGGCATGGGACCTGGTGCCCTGTGGAGCAGGGAGGTGGGCTGCTCACCCCTGCTCTGTCTGTTTCGGCAGACCCGTAGCACTTTGCTGCTCCCCAGGCTGCTGAAGCACATGAAGCACAAGATCTTCCAGCTGTAGGTGCTGGTTTGTCCATGCCAGTGGGTGCTGGTGGTGGAGGAGCTACCCAGCCTCCAGCTAGCTCTTGCTGGGGACATGCCTGGGCACCCCATCACCCCACAGCTCTCCCCAGCTGGCAAGAGGGGGGAGGGGTGCCCATAGGTCCACTTGGCTGGCCAGGGCAGGACCAATGCGCTTTTCTGCTTGGCTTTTGGCTTAGGACATGCCACCTTGTGCTGGAGGCTGCGGAGGCAGTATGGGAATGGCCATGGAGATGAAGGTGGATGAGAAGGTGGAGGTGTAAATGCTGTTGCCACCAATAGTAGTATATGCTACAGCATATGCTGTTGCCACCAGGATAAGCACAGGCTCCCCATCTACTCCCCACAGTGAGGGTGGGTTGCCTGCTGCTTGGCTGGGGTGGAACTTGAGCTGGTGTGGCTGGTCCCTGTTTCAGGGACATGGAGCCTGGTTCCCTTGTCCTGGCAGCACAACCACCACCACCGCCTCTGCACTGCCCTGAGCACACTTTGCAAAGGGAGTGATCTCTTAGGGCCAGACAACGCCAGTCTAACCCAAAGCCCAGCTGGCGCTTAGCACTGGCGGCAGAGTCCCACTTTTCCCAGCGTGTTCCAGGGCTGTGGCAAATCTAATGCCCATCAGGGTGAACCCCAACCTGAAGCAGCTGCTGCCACTGTGCTGGCTGGGGAACCCCCATCTCTGCTCAGCGAGCGCTGCTTGTTAGCCAAACGGCCGTGCCATTTGCTTTTCTTCCAGGGCAACAGAAATGTGGAAGCTCCTCTCCAGCTTCTGCCATTCCCCACAAGGCAGATTTGTACTTAGTCCTACTGAGTAATTTAAATATAATTGTTTCATTTGTCTCTGTAAATAAAGAGATCGATTTATGTTTTTCAGACCCAAGCTCTCTGCCTCAGCATTGCATTTGCTTTGGGCACACTTGGCGTTTCAGAGATGTGGTTTCCATTTGGTCTGGGTTCCTGGGGCTGAGGGTGCTGGCATGGCCATCCATGGGAGCAGGGGTTCCCTGGACATAGAAGGGGTCCCACTTGCAGAGGTGATGGCACTGGGCACCAGCAGAGTTCACGGGCTCCTGCAGAGTCGTGTCCCCATAAGCAAAGCTGCCACCAGCATAGAGTGACCTCTGAGGTGACTGACCCCTGCCGTGATGCTGTCAGAGCAGTCAGGAAACCTGCTCCCCTTTTCCCTGGGGGAAAAGAAAAGGGACTCATGGGGCATGAGCCAGGGTCGGGCTACAGAGATGCAAAATCTTTCAGGTGGGTGCAGTGTCCCTGGATGTGGGGCACAGGGTATGGGGAGCCATGGGTGGTGGTAGAGAGTCACAGTAGGACCTGATCCTCTGAGGTGCAGGCACAGGGCTATCCCCAGGTGCTTGTTACCCCCCTCCTTAATTAGCTGTGCCCAGAGCTGCTCATTAGCAGGTGCCCACCCCATAGAGGTGGACAGGGAGTGCTGCCAGCCATGTTGGTGCGGGTGGCAGCACTGGGGGGGCTGAGCCCGAACCTGAGCATGTGGTGGGGCATGTGCTTCTCCTCGCTGTGGGTAAGCCTGCCCGGGCAGGGGTCTAGGGTGCCTGGGCTGGGGAGGAGCTGTTTCCCTGATGGCTGGTGTCCAGACAGGGGATGATGTTCTCCCTGCATTGGTGCTCTTGTGTCTCTCCCTGGTGGGTCCTGGCAGGTGGTGCTGAGCTAACCCATGACACCCCTGACCTGTCCCTGCCTCCCGACTGTCCCCATGTCACCCTGGCAGAGCGATGCTTTCAGGCTGAGCACAGGCAAGGTGTGGTCTGAGGTTCATGTGTGTCCCACATGGAAGTGGTAGCTCACTGTGCCTGGGTGGCACCACCTGTGCCAATATTTACCAAGGCTTCTCAGACCGTCCTCAAGCTGGTCAAAACATGGCCATGTACGAGGAGGCAGATGGCATCTTGAGCTGCAGGGGTCGCATTGAGTGTGTGGGTGAGTTTGGCCCACATGAGGACCCCCTGCATGTCCCACCTTGTGGGGCCAGTCTCTGGAGGAGGGTCTGCTAGGTTCACTAGGTACTTTCAGCATCCTAGTCTATCACTTTTTTAACTGTACCAAAACTCTCTCAGTGCATGAAGTACAAGAAGATCATAGAAAAGGGATGTTTCCTACTGAACGCAGAAGGCTTTCCCATTGTCATTTTTCACCTACAACAGTGCTTGGCAAGTGTTAGGAGAGAATAGGCCCAGCTAGGTGAGTAAATCAAAACATTTGATATGGTGTTTCAGAAATAATTATAAAGTGTATGCTATAACAGAACCCGGAGTTCTGTCTGGAAAATGGTACACCTTTCTGACCTAGCTACACTGTCAAATTCTTTTTATTCTCCCATCTGCTCTTCAAGGGGAAATGCTTACGGTAAAAGACAGTCCACCTAGAAAAATGAAGATCCTTCCTGTTCCTGGCTGTTTATGCAAAATCATATGAGAAAACCACCTGTGAGGGCAAGCTTCTAAGCAGTGGTGATGCATAGCCACCAGTGAGTAGAGAAAAAAATAATTCCACAGGATGTCCACATTCTGTGATATCTTGCTGTGTGTTGTCTGACAATCCACTACGTTTATGTTATTTATGATTTCCTGTGTTCTTATCCCCAATAATAGTCTTAAAAACACAACGTATGAGAGAAGAATAGTTCCATGGGAACAGACCTGTAATGATCATCTAATCCAACTGCAACATGGCACAACCTTGCTGATTTAGATAATTGTGTGAATCATACCAAAAGAGTTGTGAGTTTATTGAATTATTTGCATCTGAAAAGCATACTAGTAGCATCAAAAGCATACACATAATATGACATTCACATCTGATTACTCTTTGTGGTACCTTAATTTGCACAGCAGAAAGTTGAGTAACATGCCATAAAATCACGTACCGTGTATATAGAATTTTCTCGTATCACCCCAAGCTGTAACATACCATTTTCACTCTAGTGCAAAGAAGACTTCATGCTGCATCTACCTCACCTTTCCAGCACATCAGATGAACAATCTGTTTTATTACAGATTTACATTTATCCTACCCTAGTGATTTCAGGTGTGAGTGTGAACCTATTCTACAGTAACAACACACTACAGCCTCAATTAAAGCTACATCTGACTATTTTCATACTACAGTTGCAAAGTCCTGCTCACGAAAAAGGATAAGTATAGGTGGGTTTGGTGTCCTGTCAATTAACTCTTGCTGCTTCTCCTATTTGTCACATTTGGAACTTTTTTTCTCTTCTCAGGAAATAATTTTTTTTATCACATTTCATGCTTGCGGTCCCTGGTGGAATTGTTATCCGTAAATTTGCACAGCATACACAAAATATTGTGCCATCAGAATTTTATATGACATTGTTGTTCATAGATCAGTGAGGCAGATGATAAAATATTAAATTCCCTAAAATTTAAAACAGTATTGCTGATCTGGCATACTGAATTATTGTTATTACATAATAACGATTAATGGAATCCAGGGAAGGGCAAAGTCTGAACAATGCCACTTTTCCACTGTTACCGTATTACAGCAGGGATTTTTCTCCAGTGTATATAGGATTTTAAAAAGACAGAAATCAGATGAGGCAGTATGTGTGCATATGTGCAAGCGACATAAAGGACAACACAAATCATTCCCAGAAACTGAAGACCAAAGTTACCTGATACGAAAGTTACCCGATAAGTCTAATATATTACTTGTTCTTTTCTTTCTTTTTCAAGGGCTTCTCTGAATTCAAAACAAATTCCTACACTTTCACACAGGTGACTACACATTTTTCCTTTCCATTTCAGATTACTTCAGAAACAATACTCCAAGCTAAATTAATTAGTACCGATAACTCATATGATACATATTTCTATTGCGCCTTACTAAAATACTCATTCTAAACCTGAAATTGTTCTTTCTAGCTACTTCATAGTCTCACAGCCAAAGAAATAGTGATAATTTTTTCAATAATTTCTACAGTAAAGTGACTAGTTTTTAAATAAACCAGCAAACACTGCACCCAGGAGGTACATCCAGTGTACAAGACTACATAGTAAGACCCTTGGTCCAAGCTGGATTGTGTAACAGACCTGCCCCTCCTTTTGACGAGTCAGGAGACGGAATGGAGGACCTGTCTTCTCTGCCGGGATCCGTCTCTCCTCTCTCCTGGTGAGGCTCTGAATTAAGTAAAGGGCAGTGCTAATCCTTAGGAAAAGCGGCAGGGATGCACAGATCTGAATTTTTGCAGAGGTAATACATCTCTTTGAAAATCTGAATTAACTTAAAATGATCTCACTTGTGTATCTTTTGCATTCCACCGCACAAATTCTTATATATTTTTGATGGATATTTAAAAAGTTGCTTGCACTTTGTGCTTATGTCTCAAAGTTCTTTAACGCTCATGTTGTTGCTAAGATAGTTGGCTCCTACCACTTAGATGTTGCTGCATTTCAATGTTTTTGCTCCGGTACAGCTTGCAAACAGTTTGAGGAAAGCAATCCTGATGAGAGAAGCTATGCACTAGTAAATGTCAAGTATTTATAAAAAATAGCTCAGTATCTCTGCTCTCTGACTTTAATTATGTTTTAGAATTAGGTGCTGGTTTATAAGCACTCTGAAAAAAGCAGACTATGCCAGTCAGTATCTGACAGAATGCTACTATTCCCACTTCCAGTGGCAAAATCCGTTATCCTTTGGGCTGTGCATTTTAAAGTACCTCTGTTTTCTGTTCATTATGCTGTTTAAAGAGATCTTCAGTATTCCTGGTTTGAAATTAAAGGCATATCTTGGTCACTTATTTTTGATTGCTGTCACCCTGATCAACACTTTTTTAGGATCTCATTTGAAGTCTAGTTATCAGGGACAGTTGTCAGTCCTATGTGGACAACTGACGGTTGGTCAACAGCTTCAGTATTGTGATGTTCAATGGTGAGCACTCTTCAGCACATAAATTAATTATGCATTAGGAAACACATTTTTAAAAAACCCTTAAAAATCTGCAGTCCACCCTGCCATTTTGCAATTGAACACTTACCTAGCAACTTACACTGACCAAATGTGATGATAACAGCTCATGGAGTGTTCTTCCCACAGACTGAAAAAAACCATCATTACCAGAAATTAATACTAAAGGGGTGTCTCAGAAAGACAGAAGTCCATAAACATATCCTATACTTGTTTTTTTTTCACTGGCATATTTTGGGATGCTTTTTTTTTTTTTTTTTTTTTGCCACAGAAGCAGCTTTGAAGACCAACTAACCCCCATAGTCTTGTTACTTTTTGCAGGTCACAGAGTTTTGAGAAGATCTAAGTTTCATTTTCAAGTTTGGTCAGTAAGATGTGGAGGGTAGTCCCAATTTATATAGTTCCTTATCCCATTAGTTATTTATTTTAAAGTACAAATATCCTACCAAGGTGAAAAACTAATTATTCCTATCTAGACTATTCAGTCCTGTCAGGAGTAAAATATCCTACCAGGATTGAAAACGTTGACAGTGGACTTTCTGCTTCTATAAAATCTCTGCAGCTGCCAAAGTATGGTACATAACACACAAGCCATTTTTCCCAATACAGAAGTAACAGCTGGTCATGGCCAGGGATATTAGTGCCTACAACTACTGATGGTGACTACTGTACACAAAAAAAATGTTATAAAGCTCTAAACTAAAGTTTCTCCTGAATTTTAAGGAAATACTAATAGAGTGAATTGTAGAAAATATTTATTACAAAATCTTTAGCAATATCACAGGCTTCTTTTCATAAATTTACTTGAAAATAATTATACCAAGTGGAGTCTTCATTTAGTAATCTCAAAGATTCATTACTAGATAACTAGAAAAGGTCGTACTTTAAATATAACAAGACTTATGTGCCTAAAATGTAGTAAATAATTACATTCATTGGGAAACTATCTGGTAACCTAGTATACCTCAGTGATTTCTTTACAAATGTGGTAAATGCAAAGGAAGTTTTCCAAAGTTTCCAAAGGAGATTTCATAGAAGACCACCTTAATGGAAAGATTTTCTTTCTTGTCTTTGGGTCTTGGGAGGGGGCATGGGACCAACTCTGTACTGTAGCCGCTAGAACTAGAAGAGAGCATGTCACTGAATGATACACATGCACAGGCAAAAATAATGGGCTGAATTTTTTCTAGAACACTCATAAGGTTTTATATTAGATAACTTCAGAAAACGTACAAATAGTTCATGTTGGCCCCATACCCTCATCGTCCCTGAAGATCTCTGTGAAATGACAAGTGGATTAAATGGCACTCGTAGCATTCCATGCCTGAAATGCATTAGAGGAAAAAAGACCACATAAATTTGATCCAACTGACTTAAGTTTAGCTACTCCACGAGCAAATCAAGATGACAAGGTAATGTCATTTCATTAAAAAAAGTCACTGTTTTGACATGTTTAATTCAACCTACAGTAATCTTATTGGCCTTTGGAGTGTAGAAAACCTGACGCTGACTTGGCTTCATCTGTTTTGGCACTTAAACTGTGTATTAATTAATGATGTGAACTTCAAACATATAAGGCAGTTTTCATCGTACGCTAACAAGCAGTCTCATAGTGTCTCCTCATCAACACTAGATTCATGTTCTACTTTCACAACCTTTCCTAGCATTTTGAAATGGCACCCTTGGTTCTTAATCCCCCAACTGAACTTTTATCTCCCACTGAGACCTGTAATGAAAACAAGAATGAATAATTAGCAGATTTTGTCACTGTTAACAATTTCTCAGAGCTTATAATTGTAGAGGCTCCAGCAGCAACGTAAATCCATTCCATTTCAGAAGCAATACCATTTGCAGGAACTAAGAAGTCACACAAATGCATTATCTCAAAATCCTCATGTACTCAGTTTATAATGGACTTACATTGTGGTTCACATTTTTTTCCCATTTACACATTGCATCATAACTGCAAAGCTCCTGCTAGTTCTTTAACTCCGCACAGAAACACAACTGTGAGGATGTAACTGCTTTCTAACAGGGTTCTTACAGGCATATCAATGTGTTTAGATGATTGCATCCATGTAGACAGGCTATCCTATCTTTCCTAATTTCACAGTTGTGTAAGCAGCCACATGGGAAGCTTTCGGAGTGTGTGTCTTCAGACTGAAAATATGAAAATATTCATAATTTTTTCACAGAAAACCTAAGGTTTTTCTCAAGTGACCAATAGAGAATCCAGAATGGTATGGGAAATGAAGGTCTGTTGAATCAAGGTTTGTTCAGGTTATGCTCAAGAAATCTTACAGCATTTAATCTTACGACAGCAGCACTCCATAGTGCTGCCAGTCACCATGTTGACAGTTGTGCCTTGGCAGTGAGAAGATTTTGGCAACAGATTTGCAACTCAGACTATTTTTGAAAAATAAATCAGAATAGCATCTCCTTTAAAGTCTTTCAGCCAAATGCAAAACATATTCCTCTGACATCACTTTTTTGTGCTTGAAAAACATCAGTGTATGTGGTTACAGTCTCCCTGAATGTTGTTGCATGGACAGTCACCAAGTTGCTGATCCAGTCTGCGGGTCCCTTGTGCTTCTAAGATTACTGAGCCTGAGCCCCACTCAAAGACACTGAATTTGTGTCTGTCCTATCAAATACTGCCAGAGCTACAAAATGAATATGGGTAGAGGAAAAAGTGTAAACCCCAGACTGTCTAGGAGCTTAAATCTGCTCCCTTGCAGCATCTCTACATTGCAGAACTCTAGGTTATATTATTTTCTGATTGGTGAAGTAATTAGCACCAGGCAGATAACAAATGAGTAATATAAAGCTTTGGAAAGACAAAAAAAATCCCAATTTTTTTTCCGGTGCTTCAGTTTTTTCTCTGATACTGTGTATTAACAAGACCTTGCCTCATGGTATCTGATAGTAGTGGGGCAATGCTCTTGTGTTCTATATAGTTCCTAGTGCCTATTCAGTGCAGGGATGGGAACCCAGCAGGTGCATCCTCTCACCTTAATAACAAGAAGGATGATCCGAGGACACAATGAAATATACTTAAAGATATACTCATTCAGATGCTTTTAAAAAGGAAAATGAAAGTTAATTTCCAACTGTAGCCTAAGGTTCACTGGCTGAAAAGAATGTGGTTGAATTAATCACAGTTTAGCAAAACAAACCAATGATTCTTTGACCTATAGCTACCTTAAAATCTTATTTAAGGAATAGTGCATTATATTATTTCCTGGAGAAACATAATTGAATGGGCTTAATTTGTATAAATGATTTTTAGAGCCGGCTGGGCAATCATTGATTTCTGGAGAAAGTCTGAAAGCAAAAGGGATTTAATTTCTAAGTTACTTTTAGGTGCTTGTACTCCCTTCTAAGACATTCCATACTCCAAAATGAAGCAACATCTACCTCAGTGCATCCAACTCAGATTCATCTGGTTAATCTCTATCACAAAGAAAAATGGAGGCATGAGACAATGTATTGGAGCTTTTGCTGAGTTCGGAAGAAGTATACAGAATCAACATACAATTTTTCCACGTTTCCAATGTTTAAGTGTCAGGGATTTTCATTAAAAATCTTGTGAACGAAGTAACGTCCAGGTGTAAAATTTCATTTAGGTCAAACTGTGCTTTCTTTCTAAAAATTTAAGAGGAAGATTTTCAACCAAACATTTCTGACAGCTTTACTAATTAACCCCTTCCTTACACTTTTTGATCATTAAGTCCCAGAAAACACCTTGCCATGAAGTTGTTATATTTTTACATCAATGGTATTTGTAAACTAATCTGACTGACTGCATTGTATGTATTATGTTATGTTTGAAAACTGACTCAAACCCTTTTGGAAGATAATTAGAACCTTTCAGAAATGCCAACACTTAAACAACAGGGTACTGTCTGTATTCCCTTGACCTGAGCCACATTGATTATTTTACTCAAGAGAAGGAACTAGAAAGATCAGACAGGGGACTACTTTAAATAAAAATAAATAAATAAAAATATAAAAATAATACACACACTCCTGAAATCCAACATCTTTTCTTCTGATTTCTTATTTGCTCCTTACACAAAGGCCTTAATTCAGAAAAATATAATTTTTGATATTTTTGAATACTAGATTTTTGAATACTAAAAAGTTTCTTAAGTTCTACTTTCTGTTCCATTTTTCAGAGAAGACTAGGAACCAAGGTTCCACCAGAACAATTTTTTTTTCCAGCCAAGATATAACTATCCCTTTTAAGAACTAACTGAAGTGTTTCCATCTGCATTGAGTGCTGCACCTGAAGCCTGTGTTGGAGGTTTTATCCTGCCAACATTTATATGCTGATTACTCCTACAAAACTTGAGAGTCATTTCCCCAGCAGCACCTGGAATAATTGCAGAGTGGCTGGCAAATGAATCATGAAGGTACTGTTAAGTGTGTCAGTCACTGTGCAGCTAATAATTCTCCAGAATCAACATGAAACGTCAGAGTATGACCTTTTGCTTTCCTGGAGCCCTGTTTTCGCATCCCTCTTCCCTTCATTTGTTTGTTCCTGCATGTCACAATGACAAGAAGAGGGACCACTCACACTGGATTCTTTTCCATAAAAATGAACTATGTTCATTAAAATGGTGAATGAGCATAAAGGGTGCTAAATTCAAAGGGCCTTGTATCAAAATAGATCACTACTTACTGGCTGAAGATATCCTTTACGTTGACAAGCACCATGACAAGCATATTTACATGTGCTTTCCTTTTTCTGCAGAATGGTAGTTAGTTACACGTGTAGCATATTTTTACAAAACAGGTCAAAATTAATTGCATAAATTGTGGATCCTAAGTTCTCAAAGATATTTACATAATACATTCACCACAGTTGCTTTTCTGATTAACTTTTTAAAAAAGATGTCAATGTGAGTACTACATTGCATCTGGTTTTTTAATCTGAGAAGGATAAATTATTTCAAAGCTATCTTTACATCCCTTCATGCCAACAACTCCTTCTTAGAAGAAAAATCAGGCTACTTAGTCAGTTTAAAATGGTAGCAGTTTATGATAGTTTACTTTTCCATTGGGCTTGTGTGGCAAGGTTTTGGTAGGGGGGAGGCTACACAGGTGGCTTCCATGAGGAGCTGCTAGAAGCTTCCCTTATGTCTGCATGTGCCCAAAGGAGGCTGTGACCCTGTGGGAAGCCCACGCCAGAGCAGGTTCCTGGCAGGACCTGTGGCCTGGGGACAGAGGAGCCCACATTGGAGCAGGTTTGCTGGCAGGATTTGTGACCCCATGGGGCACCCACATTGGAGCAGTCTGTTCCTGAAAGACTGCACCCTGTGGAAGGATTCATGCTGGAGACGTTCGTGGAGAACTGCCTCCCATGGGAGAGATCCCACATGGCCTTTCTGTACTTATCTCAACTCAGGAGTTTTTTTGTTATTTTTTCTCTCCCCTGTTCAGCTGAGGAGGGGAGTGATGGAGCGGCTTTGGTCGGCACCTGGCATGCAGCCACTCTCAACCCGCCACATTGGGGATAATAAAATCTAACAAGCCCAGGACAATCACCTGGTGTGAAGAAGTCCTAACCAGATCTGTTTCAGAATATTTTGACATGTTTACAGTCAGAAAACTGTGTTTCACTGAAAACAAAGCTTTAAATTTAAAAATGTAATCTTCAGTATAAAATACATCATTTCATAAATACAGGAGAGTTAAGAGAGTTAAGTATGAGATTTTCCCTAAGGACTCCCATACCCAGACAGGTGCCCTAAATTCTGGGTTTCTGTTTCCTTTGTGTTACACCTCTTCCTCTCAAATTACATTTTTCATGCTGTTTCTGGAAGGGTTTGCTTTCATTCTAATGCAGGATGAATACAGTTTTACAAGCCTCAAAATTATCTGCAAGATAAAAGTTTGATTTTCTGACAGGTCCTGATTTAAAATAGTATTACAGAAACTGCCAAGAAAATAATGTGGATAATCACTTGTGATCACCACAGAAAGAAATGATGGCAGCTGTTGATCCCCAGTCTATAAATCTTGCTCTATTTTAATGGGAATAAGAGCAGAGGGCTTGGGGATTAGGGTGAAATAACCAATGTTAGACCTAGGATATACTTGAATGCCACCTAAGACAATGGTTTCCTCCTATTCTCTATTTGTAATGGGAGTCTTTGGCTTCAGAGTACGTAGAGCATATAATTCTATTGCGGGTGCAGGATAATCATATTAAGAAAACATAAATTATGTAGAATGTTGGTTTTTTTTTCACTCTGTTAATCCTCAGTTAAAATGGTGCTTAAGAATAGTGTAGTTACTACATCCCTCATTAAATTATCTTCCTTTGGTTTACTTGGCTGATAACTGCCAAAACGTAAAGAAAGAGAATAAATATTGTAATAAACTGGGAATCTTGGAAACCTCAGTAATTTGAGTATTTCCATCACTGTACTTCAAAATACTTTCCTCCTCTGTCCTTTTCCAAATGGACCACTTCCTGATGCTCTTCTCCTGTGTCCTCTTCACTCACCATAAGGTCTTTTGGAAGAATCCTGTCTCCTGCTGCACCTGAAGCATTCCTGATGCCTAACAGCACCTGCTGAGGAGCAGCCCCAAGGAGGGGAGAAGCCACTGCCAGGTGGTCCCTGCTTTCCAAGTAGGGAAAGGTGCCATCATGCACTGTAAAGGTTCCTGAGGGAAGCACACCACAATCCTGGAGCTGGTTTTGAAAATACATAACTGTAATTATACGGTTACTCATGGTAGTCTCTGCTTTACTATGTTAATGCTTCTGGCTTCCTGAGCCCAGCAGTATGAAGACCAGAAGGAAGAACCAAGAGATATCTGTGTGCCATTTGAGTTGAATTAATGGTGCTTGCGTTGTTTGAAGTTGTATAGAGCAATTCTTACATATTAAAGGACAGATACTTTCACAACTTCATATGTTCTACTATCACATTACTTAAATCTCCAAGTTTACAAAGTTCATGAAATATGCTATAGTTAAGGAATTGCTTCTCTGTTGCATGCCTTTTCAACTTCCTGAGACACAAGCCTTATCTTTAAGATCAGTATTTATTTCCTCTTTGAATGCTTTCTGTATCAGCAACATCAGAAAGTGCCCCATGTGAAAAATGGTTCTACTTATGTATTGTGGCAAAACTCTCCTGAACTAGACAGGCAGTAAAAAGAAGAAAGTCTGAACTTCATTGATGAAAAACAGGGAGAGCAAAGGGCTGGCCTTTTGACCAACATAAGCAGACTTGATATAAATTCTGCATCAAGGAAATTCAGAATTTTAAAAATCTAAGCAAGTGGGAAAACAGAGGAAGATGTCCCCAAACCAAGAGGGCACAGGTGTTTACAGCTTAGTGTATATATGAGACTGAAAGTAAGAAAAGGGAAGCTCATATCCCCTACCTGTCCCTTTGAGTGTAAGGGATAGTTTACTGTCTAAAACCTCATCTGCAGGATATCTGTAGAGGACATACTGGCACTCGGGTTATTGCTTTAAAAATCTTGCTGTAGAAGGTGCCAGTGGGAATACAACACTAAGTTTGCATTTCATCTTTTACTAACACAGTATATATACTACTAACAGCTCTTACATGACTAATTTATCACACAGCCTACCAAAGCTTCCCCTTCATAATGAAATGTTCAAATCTAGCACCTAACTAAAGTTTACTATTAGAAGAACTGAGGATGAATAGCAAGGTGTGTATTTTCTTTCTTAGTTTGTTAAACACAGTATTTATATATTCATGTAGTTGCCTAGTTTAAGAGATTGTCATAAATAGGCTGAAGATACTTACGGCAGCCAGTCATTCATAGAAGTTTTAGAACCTCCCCCATCTTCCAAGAACAATCTCCCAATTAACTGCTTCAACATGAAATTGTGAAATTCCTAACGTGATAATACCAAGAAGCACAACATTTGGTGAAGATATTTTGATATGAACAGAGCTGGTAGCAGTAACACAGCAATAATTGCTGTCTCATTTACGGGCTATTTAGCTCGTGCAGTGAACCAGATGAGAACAGCTAATGAGCACAGCTTCTTACTGTAATTAGTAGAACAGTAGTGGCTCACAGATGATTTACAGTTTGCAAAAGTCATTGTATTTACTGAAAAGCTTGTGTTCTCTGTGAAGTTGTGCCCATATGATGACCTCAGGATATCATACTTTACTTTCTAATAAGCCTTAAGACTGATTTATAATAACCTCAGAATTCATGTAGATCTAATAGAAACACAACACTGAAGATCTGTGTGTGCTGTCTCAGCCTGCATCCTAGACTATCAGAACCTATTTTGTAAGTTGATGTTTTCTTTCATTTCTGTTGTTGCGGGAAAAAATTAATAAACAAATGGTATAATTCTTGCCCTACTGGCAAAGTAAAGACCATTTTCTGTTGAGGTAAATCACAGAAATATGTGCCCTGCACAGCTAGAATTCAAACTGTGATATGGGCTAAAGAAGGGACAGCAAAATAGGGAAGTAAAATGTGTGCAAAAGAGCACTTGATCAAAATTTACATCAGTGCAATAATGATATTTATAGACACCTGAATGAACAAATGGATATCTTTGAGAGCTTTAATTCTCTTTCTTTCCTTGGCTATACTTCTGTATGGATTGCTTAGAGCCAAGAATCCAAATAGAAATGTCAGACAACTATACCAAAATGATACTTACTAAATCTATGCAGAAATATTAAATGTTCTTATGAAATGTCCAGCTCAGTGTTACAGATTCACAGAACTTGACCAGAACTAAGACCTATATCAAGTTTGTACAATTTTATCTCCACAATTATTTTTCCACCGCAAGTGATGCTGTTATTCTTGAAGCATATCAACTGAAACTCTAAAACTACTCAGGCCTTGCAAAACCATATGAGAGGCTTTCTTTAGCTTACCTTTGTACACTTGAAATCATACCTGTAAGAGAACACAAAAAATCATGCAGGTGGGAAATAACAATGAATTACAATTGTAAAAACAGTGCATAATTTAAAAATTATATTAATAAACTTTTTTATTAGAGAAGAACATGGCTTCTGAGTAAAATATACTTCTGCTTCAAAACACAATCGGGGCAATGAAGTTATTCAGCAAATTCAATTCAAATTTATTGGTCAAGCTCAGAGGAAACAGAAGTGACACAGCACAAATTTGAAACATAAGCAAAAGAACTTTCTAAACATTTAATTTTCAGAGTGTAATAAATACTACATGATAGGTCTATTTTACTGATGGTAGTTTGTCATTTATTTAACTGTACAATGATTAGAACTCTTAAATGCAACATGGAAAACCTCAGGTCCTTCATAAGGGTTTCCAAATCTTCATCAATATGTTCTGTCCACTCTGTTGTACTGTGAGGACAAGGTCATCTCATTTGCTCATGCTGACCTACTTGCTCTGTCTTCCACATGCTATTTAATTAAATTATTAGAGAAAGGCAATTCAAATGAAGACATTTGCCACATTAGGAATCTACCAGGTTCACTGCCTTACTTAATTATACTCAATGGTTCAACAAAATTTTAAGTGATGAAAAGATCCATAAGAGACACTGGTAGTACCCCTAAGTCAAATCTAGCTGCTTACAGTACTGTTCTAGTAAGTCAGTAAAATGGCTTTGGACATCTTTATGAGGGGGGAGCAGAATGTCCTTCTTCTAGATTTCTGCTTGAATGGGGGAGGTTGGACAACATGACCTCCAGAAGTCCCTTCCGGCCTCAACCGTTCTGTGATTCTCAGGTTATATATGGGGTTTTTTTTTAATGTGTTGCAAACAAAGAAGAAGTATTTATTTATAAAGCTCTGACACATAACGTTTTGTCAACTTCCTGCCTGGACAATTAAAAGTCAATTAGCTATATTAGGCAATGCACAAAATTGTCTAAGCAAAACTAAGAATCATGAACAGTAAAAGAAATTCAATATAGTCTGGTTTTGCTCTTTATACTTCCTACTCACACATTTTCACTGCTTCTTTTGTGTTTTCATCATATTGCATGCTGGAGAAGAGTTCTGAAACATGATAAAATGTCATTTAAAAGCTTCAGCAGCAGCTCTTCAGCAAAATAATGAGTAGAAAGTAATGATATCCACAAGGTTCACTTAGAGCAGGGAGGCATTATCAGTGCCCAAGTATGCTCTTACAAATCTGCTCCAAATTATATTGCCTATTTCTAGTTGGAAAGAAACTCAGGAAATTTAGCAACGATTTAATGTGGAGAAGTTGAATACTTTGGCTAGTGAAATAGCTATCCATAGGATCACAGAGACTCTTCCCACTTTTAGATATTTCTTGATCCTGCCCCAGTTTCATTTTTTTGCCTATAGCTCCACATCACCATGATTTCTTTCTCATTTTTCTGTCTTTTCAAACAAGGAACAGCATATTGGTCTTTCTCTGCACAATTATTTCCTATTCCTATATTGAAACCTGGGTGCCTTTCTGACTGTTTGTATAATGAAAAAGTCTGTCACAGTCAAAACTCAGAAATCTCACTTCTAGCTGCTGGGAACAACCATCTCAGTCCCAAACACTGCGTAAATTTTGGCTACAGAGCGTGACTAGTCTCTCCTGTCTGACCCAGTGTACCCAGATGCATTGATTATATGCTTAAAGGTAAACAAGGGAGAACGGTAATTTTGTATGAAAGCTGCACAAAGGCAGCTTCCTGTTTACCAGCAAAAACCCTAGATCTTTTCTGGGTTTGTTTTGTCAATTTTTCTTTCCCTGTCATGCCTTTAAATTTGTCTTCAGGAGTGTCATGAAACTGTCCATTTAGAAAGTGAATACAAAGTTCTCCTTGTACATAAAGATTTTAAGAACTTTTCTCTGCTGAATTTCTTCTATGACTGAGATTTTTCACAGATTTGGCCACAAGCTGCATTTGAGTATATTAATATATGGATGATGAAATCACGTGTCTTTTACCAAACTGACTGTCACCACAAAACTACAAGTACATATAGCAAAACTGTGAGGAGCTAGAATTTCTGAGAAAATTATGTTTAAAAGATGAACAAAACCATCTTCTATAAACATTCTTTTTTCGAACCTTAGCCAGGGTCACTGTCTGGTAAGTTTAGAAAAAAACATTGAAATGTGGCATTTCATTGGCAAGGTAAACACATCACCTGTACATCCTGTACTACTACTGTATGCTCATTATTTTCAAATACAACATTATTAAAAAGAAAAAGGCTTTAAGTTGATGCTGATAAACTAAATTACTACAAATCTGATACATATGTAGTAGGTGAACCTTTAAGCTTAGTACTACTCAGAGGAGAATCTAAATTACATTGTATAATATCACATTTAAGGAATATGTATTATATTTTATTAAGATAGTCCAAACCTACAGGAGTAGAATGACTTCAAAACATTCAAAACTTACATTAAAAATGAAGTGTTTCTCCCTGGAACTTCCAATTTTAAAAACATAAATATAAGTTTCTTCTTCATGCTTTGCTCTCTGTTTTGCAGGGTTCTTTGATCCATTTACACTGTCACAGACATCTCTACAAACTTTGTTACCAGTGAGTTCGCACTTCTGTAAATGATAAACCACACCACAGCAATAAACTGCATAATGTTCAGGAAATCCCCTCAGCTGAAAGGATTTGCAGCCTGGGAAAGTATCAGCAGGGAATTATGACTATACACACTTGCCCTGGCCCACATCCATTTATAGCCAGGCCTTGTGTGCCCTTCATTTCAGTATGCCTCTACCTTCACAGACAGGTGACCCTGCGTCTAGAGACCCTTACCCTGCTCCTGGAGGAGCACCCCACCACTTCAGTCTTTTACTAACGGTTGATATTGACCAGTCACAGCTTTTGCAAGGAAGGGACTGAAATCTCTCAGCCTGGCCTGGGCTCAGCAGCAGGATGGCTCTGCCTCAAGCCCCAGCTGCTGCGTAGGTCCAGGCAGAAGCAGGGAAACAAGAACAGAAAAAATTTTGATCTGAATCCATGTGACCAGATTTTCAATACTGTTTTGAACCGTGTCAATTATTTATGTGCAAGGAATCCAGCACTTAAAAAAATAATAATCTACCTTTTGTCTCAAAATACATGGGGAACAAAAACCAACCACGTAATACACCTGAGTGTATATCTCAAATGAAAGAAAGCAGAAGGAAATCTGATTAGTAAAAGATTTGCATTTCACATGCAATCTGTAAATGATAAACCCCACCACAGCGAGCCTTCATTCATATTAGGAGGTAATTTTTAAAGGTATACTTTAGAATATTAAAGAGTAACCATCTTTCAAATAATATAGGGTTTTTCCCAATTCACCTCTGAAGTCTAAGTATATTGTCAAAAAAGTATACTGTCAGAAAAATATCAGCTAATTTTGATACCTCTTCAAAGTGTGAATTCTTTCTGAACAGTCAAGTGATATGTGTAATATCTTTGTTATTATCAAACCATTATATATAATAAAAAGTAAGGCTATTATTTAATGTAATACTATCTCTGTTTAACTACATAGATGAGATCACAAGTATGTCTGCACTAAAGTAAATTAAAGTAAATGATAAATAAAAAGATTTGTGTAATCTATAGTTGGAGTTGTACAATGAGAATTTAACTGCAAACAATGAACACAAAATTTTAGTGAATTAAACATTTAAAACTGTGATATAGTTGCTGAATATTAAATGAAAACCAAATGAACGTAACACTTTTGCATGTTTGCAACACTATGTCTTTTCTTTAAATTACAAATTCATTATAAAGAAATTTCTGCAAGGAAAAAACAAGAACTAACAGCCAAAAGATATTTTCTTCAGACTTTGGAGCCTGAATACAATTTGAGTATGAGAGGAATTGTCGTCTTCAGATGTTCTTTAAGAAAGTATTGTTAGTGCTGTTACAGGACAATTAAAAAGGTGTATTACTACTCAGTCTTCAAAATCAGACATTATTCATCTAATAAAAGTAGGCAAGAAGAGCCCCTGCATTTTTTAAAAATGTACTTTTTGAGAAGGGAAAGGGTCTATCGCACATGAGTTCCCATGAACTCCTTGGTCTTTCTATCACATATCAGGGAAAGTGTATCTTGGAGCTAGGTATGTATACCATCTCCTATAGGCAATGTATTCGACCCATTTTTTGAAAGAAAAAAAAAAGTTGTAGGATTCAAAGTCAAGTATAACTTTCAATAAAATAATACAAGCTAAGAGACAGCATGGTGTGCTGCCAGTGAAGGACAAAAGTTCTCTAGTGATAACAAGGCAGATACGTCTGCTACCAGAGCACTGTTACTGCTTTGCTATATATTTAGTGTATAATATAAATTTATAACTCAATATATTGTGAAAGATAACTTTTATAACCTTAGAATAAAGGTTAAATATATTATAAGACTATGAAACAGTCATAATCAAGGAATTTTCTACTATCCTTTTTCTATGTCCTTTTTGAACTTAGTTCACTATTTTATCATTTAGACAACTGTCCTGTTAAGATCTTGCATTTGGGTCATTTTCAGCAAAGAAATATGGGGATGAATGAGTTAGGGCTTAAAAAAGAAATGTCAAAAGGTGTACTTGTTCAGATGGAGATATTTTCCTCCAGAGATGTGCTTGCTAACACCTGGATTTCAAATCTAAATAGAGATATCCAAACCCTAAAATGGGTGGCTTTGATATTTCTTTCTTGGCATTGGAAACAAAAGCTAAGAAAGAAGCTGGCAGAACTTTAAGAAGCAGCTTTCATGTCTGGAGCTGCAGAATAATGTGCATAATGATTTCACAAAGTGTTGCACAGTGTGCATCTTGGAGTATACATGAGTACATTCCACTTAAAGTCACATATGCACAACAAAACAAATAATGAATAATGAGATGCTGAAACTGAACTGTCACTGAGGTAGCAATTCCCTGTGTCTCATTTTTGCTTCAGTGACTCTTTCCTTTTAGCCTGAGACACAAACAGAACAAACAATTAGTGTATAATTGATGATCTGTGCCTCCAATGCTTGTGGTGACCATGGTCATGTTTTGTAAGTCTAATAATGCAAACACCTCTTCCTTGGGATTAGCATGTTGCCTGTTGTTCACTGAAAATGCTTGGGAGGTACACCTGTAGCAGACAAAAGACTTTTATCTGCCTTTTTTGGCCCTTGCTGGTTTTAGATTCCAATTACACTTTTTTCTAGAACTGGTGAAATGATCACATACGTAGTTCATTTTTTAGAACCCAGCCTTGCCTTCTGATGGGGCTGAGTTGTAATTGATTGTGATATGTAAAATAATGCTGCAGGTATTAAAAAAACTCTCTAATTTTATATATCTGGTTTTGCTTTCCTTGCATTACTCAAATATTGATGTTTCTTGAGTCAGATTTCATCCATACTAGTCTAGTAAACTTTTATTTATGATAAAAAAGGGCCTAGCTTAGTCTGAAAAAAGTTTTTTAATGGTCTGAAACCATTCTACAATTAAATAGAAATGTAACAATTACATGCAGAGGACCATTCACCAGTGTTTTCAAGCCTCTCTAGCACATATGCCCTTGCTTGCCAATACTTCCTATACTTACTCCTTTATTTCATCTAATAGGTAAAATAAACCTACAGGTAAAACATAGTCTACATTGCCAAATGCAAAAATGGGGCTGCCCTCATAATCCTATTATAGCTTTCTGGATTCTATAAGATAAAATAATAGTGATATTCACATGAACCCCTTTCACATGCATCAGTTTTGACCTTTTGTGTATGATTAATCCAAACCAAACCAAAACCCAAGAAAAAAAAAAACTGCCCTTTTGTAATAACAGGGGAATCTCCTCACTGAACCCAAGTAAATGCTTAAAAAATGCTTTATATATTTGCATGCATCTAATTTTTCGTAGATTTAGAAAGATAGCAGGAAACCCAAAAGACAAAAAGCTGAGATTCTGTAGTATCCCATTTTCAATTTTGCAATATTTCATTCTGATAGAAAGTGTCACAGCTTTAAAATACCCTATGTTAACAGTGCTAACACAGGCAATTCAGATATTTGGAGCTCTCTTAGCATCTGTGACAAAACAGAACACACAATGTTAACAAAACACTCTGCAGTTACTGGGTAGCAAACACTGAGTAAAATTACCCACTGCAGGTACAGTGACTTCAGATCTCTGACTTCTGGATACCAAAGGATCCTTACTGGGGTTTCATTTTCTTCCCTTTGTCTTCAACAGTTGAGAATCATCCTTTATCTACATGCACACCATAAATTCCAGTTCTTACCATGTTTGGTGTCCTCATTCAGCATCACTTCAAAGACTGTTCTAAATATATGTCCCTGTGCTTTCGAAGGCGTTAAAGCTCCTCCTAAAAATCACCAGGTTACCGATCTGTGAAATGAGATCGATGTGAAAAGAGAAATAAAATGAGATAAGATTTATAGCCATGCAAAGCCATCTCTGCCAAGAAATCTATCCACACAAATGCATATGTGTCATGAGCAGGAAACACAGCGTATAAAAAAAATTTTTTTAGCATTACATATACCATGATTTTTCCAGTCTTCCTGGTGATAGGAATAAAATAAAGGGAGAAGTTGATGTGAAGTTTGGGAGACAGAAAATTAGATGTCTGCCCATAAGACTACATCTGAATTTACCTTTAAAATATATCTAGCATTTTTCTTTTTTTGACCATTTATACATGAAACGAGAACACTAGACAACAAAAGATTTTCTGCAATGTCTGTCATGATACCCAAGCTTTTGCTGAGTGCTTACAGTTGCTTCAGAACTCAGTTAAGCATTTGAACTTTTATTTCTTTTATTCTTTTCAATGCAGTTTCTTTGTAGCATATTAATCTATTACCAACTTTGCAACATTTTGTGTAGTTTTGTTGTTGTCACATAACTAAATATCTTCCTACATAAATTGATGCAGAAAAATTCCCATTGCTCAGTTTACATAGAAAAGCAGATTATCTATGCTCTGACGCATTTCCATTTCAACCCCCGTTGATCTCATTTTTATCTGCTTTACAGCCCCACTAAAAAGAAGTCTTTGTGATTCAGAACTGTAAATTAAGTTTAAAGAGATTGAATCCAGCCAGAAAAATCTCTAAAGATGTTTAGCTATAGATGATTAGTCAAACAATTCTCATACTCATACTCTGAAAACACAAAGACCAACAATATTTAATCTATTAAAGATTAAAAAAAGTCTGTGCAGGATTCAAATGCAAATCTGGCATATTACTGCACACAGCTATGAACGATCATGCTGGGTTCATATTGGCTGTGATATGGAGGACAGTTGGTAAAACAATAGCTTAACAAATGTGTCAGCTTAATGCAATGGTCAGAGGTCCTGTTGTTATCCATGACTCATGACAGTAGCAAACATTAAACACCTCATCTGTGCAGCTTCAGAGAACTCTCAGCAGTTATTCATAACATTATTCATAACATATACTCATTACCAAGCTTGCAATGTGTTTAGTTTGGTCTCAAAGCTTTTGTTTTGATGGATGCACTCTGGTCTCATAATTTTGAAATCCTAGCTAAAATTTTCTGATGTTCTAACTATTCTTCCCATTGTGTATGCCTTGCAGAGGAGAAAAAGTTGGGGACACAAAAGGAAAATGAACCGATGTCAAGATGTGACATTTTGAATGCAAAGAACTTTATTAAGCACAAAAGTTTGAACAAAAACTTCCTAATGCTACTTCAAGGCCAAAGACAGATTCATACTTTTCCATTGACAAGCTGAAAGTATCCTTGAAACCCATCAAAGCTAAAGCCTCTTACACTGATTGAATTTGAACCTACTCTATTAACCTTTGACAGGAGGGAATATTCAATTGAATAGAGGTAGTTTTATTGTGCTTGGTGCATGGTTACAGAAGAGCACTCAAAAAGAAAAATAAAAAAAATTACCACCAGCAAACTCTAACTGCAGTATAATAACTTTTTGCCACAAAAATTCTAATGTCCTAAGATTTTCTCATTTTTCTTAAATTTTTTCTTAAATTCAAGAGTACAATGCACCAGAATTATATTTTTTCACTGCAAAAAAAACCTTTTAGATAAAGCAAGGACAAAATGAAAACCTCTGGAGGTTGGTTGCAGAGTGAAAATGATTTACTGGATCTTGAATCTTCTTATTCACAGACACATCGGATACTTTCAATAAATCAGATCATTCAAATTATGTAGCAAGACTTTGTACCACTCTCTGTACCCTTTTCTGAAAATGTCCTGTAATTA
Source organism: Gallinago jamesoni (assembly GCA_025769975.1). Lineage (NCBI taxonomy): Eukaryota > Metazoa > Chordata > Aves > Charadriiformes > Scolopacidae > Gallinago > Gallinago jamesoni. Next base: position 35,198,630 of record JAOQGH010000040.1, on the reverse strand, counting down.
CTCTTCTGTCATGCATACATAACACTAAAAGACAACGTAACAGGCAGATGGTGAGTTGGTATCCGTTTTGCCTAATGGCCAAAGTTTACAAAGGCCTATTATACTGCTTTTTTCCTTGTATCCTTTAAAATGACTTCCTGGGCCAGCACCCAATATTTTGTGTTCCCATCAAGCTTGGAGGATGAAGGGATTGAAAGCAGCCATGCCGAGGACTTGGGGGTATTGGTGGATGAAAAGCTGGACAAGAGTCAACAATGTGAGCTTGTAGCCCAGAAAGCCAACCATATCCTGGGCTGCATCACAAGAAGTGTGGCCAGCTGGTTGAGGGAGGTGATTCTGCCCCTCTGCTCTGGTGAGATCCCACCTGCAGCACTGCATCCAGCTCTGGAGCCCTCAGTGCAGGAAAGACCTGTTGGACCTGAGAGGGCTACAAAAATGACCAGAGGGCTGGAGCACCTCTCCTATGAGACAGGCTGAGATATTTGGGATTGTTCAGCCCGGAGAAGAGAAGGCTCTGAGGAGACCTTATCATGGTTTTTCAGTACTTAAAAGGGGCCTACGGGAAAGATGGGGAGAAACTTTTTGGCAGGGCCTGTAGCAATAGGACAAGAGATAATGGTTTTAAACTAAAAGATGGTTGATTTAGACTAGATATAAGGAAGAAAGTTTTTACAATGAGGGTGGTGAAACATGGGCACAGGTTGCCCAGAGAGGTGTTATATGGCCCATCCCTGGAAACATTCAAGACCAGGCTGGAGTGGGCTTTGAGCAACCTGATCTAGTTGTAGATGCTACTGCTTGATGCAGGGGTGTTGGACTAGATGACCTTTAAAGGTCCCTTCCATTCCAAACTATTCTGTGATCCTATGATTTTATGTTCTGTTCAGGTGAGTAGAATTCCAAGATGTGGCAGGTCTGTACAGATGTGTAGGATAAAAATATTTGATAAATACATCTGCTGCATCTTTCAGCATAGAAGCAATTAATAGTATCTAAGTAATCATTATCAGAGTTCACAGAACACCACATTAGTTTGTATGGGGGAAACATAAGACTTCTTGCAGTGCTATTGTTTCAGATAGACTAGGACAAGCATGCTAAACTTTTTCTAAGAGGATAGTCAAGTTTCCTGTCAGCTGGGGATGAATTCAAGTTTGCTCTCAATTCTTAATGAAATGCTTTCTGATAGCAGTGACAAGCCTAGAGATTAAATGAAGATATCAGACTTTGGGTTTTTGTTACTACCTTTGTTCAGTGCCTTTATGTCACATGCAAGATCCCTGTGAGAAAAGGGTCCCTTTTAAGAGTTACATTTTTAAATCTATTTTTTCTTTTCTTGCTATTACCTTTTCTCAAATCTTTCATGTTTCTTTCTGTTCTAATTCAGTCCTTCCCTCTATTTATTCAATGAAAAAGTCTAAATATATTCCAACGATTTTACCTCCTTTCCTTCTGCGGTATTTACGGCTAAAATAATCACTCCTAAGACAGTGAACATGGTTGTCAACAGAACATCATCAGGCTTTAGAGCTAAATATCACAGAGATTAATGACAGATGGGAAATGCTCATACATTGCAGTCATGGTTTCAGTCTGTCTGCAAACACAGTTTACGTTACTTTTTGTTTTGTTTTGAAAGAACAACAGCTTGGTTTTCTTTTTAAGGTTAAGGTTAAAACCTATGAAATCTGAATATACCGTTGCATCAATATTGAAGCAAAGAAAAGATGCATGTATGTCCTGTAGGAAAGGGTTTTGGATTTTTCTCAGCTGAAAACTCAAACCAGAAACATAGGGCGCATTGCTTTTTTTTTTTCTGCATTCAGTAATAGTCAAAAATCCTTGGTTTACCACATTCATGTCAGATATATAACACTCCGATTTTTCCAAAATACTGGCATTTTCTGTCAGACACAGGCCTGCACTCCACCAAGATACTTAATCTGGAACTTTCAGAGAGAGAGGTCAGGTGTGAGCCCAGCTGCCTTGCGGGAGGAAGGCAGGTCCTCAGGGATGGCATTGGCACTGTTGCACTCAAAGCCATGCACATTGCTTGGCCTGCTACGCTCTCTACAACTTGCCTCAAGAAAGCTTTCATACCATGTGTAGACACAGTATCACACCACCTTGCAGGCCACCTTCACCTTTTTCTGCATCTTCTGAAGACATCTCTCCATATCTGTCTCTATGACCCCAGCCATTCCTAGCCTGGGTGAGAAACATTTCTCTTGCTTTTCCCTTGATCTGTCATCGGCTCTTACAGTGGGCAGCCTACTAATGCAAAATCCTCCATTTTACTACTAAAGTTAGTCTTAAAACAGTCAGAGCTTAAGTCTGTCCACTATCAGTAAGTGGAGTTAAAACAAACAAACACACCAGTTCTTCATAGTGTTTGGTGACACACGATGTGCCTGTTAACACATGATGTACTGCACTGCTGTTCAGACAGCTATGTGTGTGACATGCAACAGATGCCACATACCCAACCCTGAGTACACTTTGCAAATGTCTAAGTGTCTGCTGAGGCCCAGATAGATCTATTTCTTTGCAGCCTTCAAGAAAAATTGCTAAAGAGGTCCAAGATGACATAGCAGCTACTGGCAAGTGTTCATGGACTTAAGTTTGAAGGTAGAACCTTGAGATAAGTGCTCATTTTTCTGCAGAGAGTTCTGCTGGACTGCAGGAAAAGAGAGTTCTAGCAAGTACTGATGACATGAAGAGGGAAAGAAAAGGCCAAACTGTCTCCTTTAGTAAGCTCCTAAAAGTTGTTCCTTGCTGGGTCTGAAGGAGTTTTAGTCTTGTAACATAGGGAAGGGGCATATGGGGCATATGGGTTTAATACTCTTAGAAAGATCATATGATCTGTCCAAAGTCATAAGAGGTTCTTTCAGCATGTCTTACGCTCTTAGTGCATATTGCAGGGTTAAGAAACCAGCATACTCTATCCTTTATGGCTACAGAGATCGCATGGGTAGGATTTCCCCTCAAGAGAAATATTTAGTCCATCCCAGAATGAAGTTTCTGTGTGCATTAACATCTATGTAGCACGAACAATAGTGGATTAGGACACTGGCATTAAACAGGGAGTGGGCCAACGTGACAGTATAAACATATCTTTTGAGTCTGCAACGTTCAATAACATTCCACAATTCTTCCCTTCCATCTTGTCCAAATGAGCTTCTCTTGGCTTGAAGCCATTTCTCCATGATAATGTCAATGGCTTTAGCAATGCTAAACAGGCTGTGCCTGTTATCTTCACATCTCTTTTTTTTCCAGTTTTTCATTGTTACAGCTGCTCAGCCAAACCGTCAACAATTTACTTCCTACAAGCTAAATTGAGCCAATAACATTGTAATCCAGTATAAATAGAGAAGCAATTGATTCCAATTAGGCAAAAGTTTCAGTGTTTCCAGGCTTGCAGCCAGTTTGTAGTTTATGAAATTTAACCAAGTAACAGCTTAATCAGTTTGCCACTAAAAAACAAATTCTAGGCAATGACATCCTGATGATAAAGGAGGAGCATGAGGAATGCTTAAGAGGTCTTAGTGATGAATTTTTATAACAGCCATACCCAGCCATTGACAGTTGGGAATCACATAACTAAGAACTCTACCATTCTCTAGGTGAAAAGAGCTTCGCATAACATCAACCAGCAAACACAAGAAGTCACAGAGAGGTCTGTCTTGCTGTTGATCCAGTTACCTCATCTGGAAAAGAGAGCAGCAAGGCAGACGATGCTCATACCAGGATGATGTAGAGCTTGCCCTATGGTTAAAGGAATTTAGAAAGCTATGGCAGATCAATCAAATCCTGAAAGACAAGAAGATAATACATCGATGCTGGAAACCTAAGAAAAAGTGAGAGTCTAAGAGTTTTAGAATCAACAGAGAGACAAATATGTATATGGAAGTTTAATGCTAAGAAGTTAGGGAAAATTGAATTACTCCTGATGACAGTCTTGAAGAGCCATGATGTATACTCTAATGTTTACACTATTACAGAATATCAACAATGCTTTTCAGATTATAATACGGGCAACACTGTTGGCATAACAATAATTGCTGGATAGCAATTAGAAACTATGGGGATTATACTCACAGAAATGTAATCATGATAACTTTGCTAATACAGAAAAATACAAATGAAAGTACTCTTCCTTCATAGCTATTTTCCCACACACTGGTCTGGAAAATGATAAAACGATTTACAGGATAGGCTGTGTGAGGTTTAAAAGGGTTGCTCTAATAGCCAATACATTATAAAGAATTTGAAATTAGTTTAGTCCAATCAACCTATCTCCTGGGCATTCTTTTTTTTTTTAGGACTTTCATTTAGCAGATAGAAGACCAGTGAGATCAGCCCTGCATGTAAGCAGCTCGCTCTCATTTCTGTCATTCAGTGCACATACAGAACGTGCACAGAGATTATAAGGCATTCTGGGTCAAACCTTCATTGTGGATCAATAGTTTTGAGATTGTTGGACCAAGAAGAGAAAGAGAAAATCTATTACCTAGTGATCAGAAGAATTTGCAGTGCCACAGAAAGTCAGGTGTGAGCAAACAAGAGAACAAGAGAATGATTGAGAGAGCTTCATCTAAGAGGGCCCAGGAGCCTCACAACTGTGCATGTTCCAGAGACAGGTATTCAAAGCATTCATTGAAAGTGGGCAGAATGGAGATTTAAAAATAAGTTGCCTACCCCTGAATGCATCATTGGTAATAACAAAACATTGCAATTCATCTTTCCTCATTTAAAAAATGATTGATCAAATCTAATCACCTCACAGCTACCAGAACTCATATAGAGATAAATATCTAGATCCAGTGTGGCTCATAGTGTCCCCAAGTAGCCAAGATGAAGCCCCTGTTGGCTTGCTCACTCTTGGGAATCTGCTTCAGCTACATATTGCATAGGTTGCTTGTATACTGAACTCCATCGAGAGTTAAAGGCTGTGATTGCCGAGGTCTGTCCTTTACTAGTCTAACTGTAAGTCTCATTTTCACAGCCTACATCTCCAAAAAAAGTTCTGATGGGTTCTGAAGGTCTTCAGCACTGGTGAAAATTGTAATTAAACTCAGCGGGAGAAATGAGAATAAGTAAATGTGATATAAAGACAAAGACATGTGAGATTAAAAAATACCAAGAAAATAATTTCTGTCTATGAAATGAAATCAACAGCAGCCTCAGGCAGAATTTATAATACAAGTTGGTGAGCATTTGTAATAAAGGGCTCATCTGAAAAATATAATTAATCATAAATTCATTCATTCATGTAATTCATCATAAAACATTTAAAAATATATCAAACAGTTTAGCCAAAATAAAATTTCACCTTAGATTCAGAAGACTGATGAGGAGTGATGATATATTTCAAAGGGACAAATTTTGTTTGAGCAAAGAATTCATGTTCATCTTACGGTCCTGGAGGTAAGAATGACACTGTTAGCACTCTCCCCTCAACCACAATTTCTTCTTTAGAGGTGCATGGTCCACACTGAAAAGCACCACCACACTGGGGTAAGAGTATCATGTGTTTGGACAGAAGCAAATCCTACATTCAGACCCCAAGATAACGCTGAAGTGATGACAAACCTTACTTAGGTCTCTTAAAAGGTAGAGAAAGTAAACTCAGTTCCTTGTTTAATAAGCCTACAATGAGCAATAGGAAGCAGAAACAATGTAGTTTTTAAGCAAGCTTAATTTTTCCTTTACTACTGGGACACAAAGCTGTTGGTGTACATGACAACAGCTTAGGAGCACCTCCAATTTGCTCTCAGCTGGTCTTGCTGCTGGAAACCCTTTGACACCAAGAAATAACAATAAGCTAGGTTTTAGTCATTCTGCCATGACATTTACCTCCTTTTTGTTTAGTACATAGTAACATATATTGTGGAGGATTCACAAGTTCTCTTCAATATATTCTTGTTTTACCTGTATTGCAGTCTCATTATATTGAAGTAGCTATAGAAGGTTATCGTGCAACAGAGACTCATACTTCTTTTATGTAAATTTCCTCTACCTAAATCTACAGATTCAATGGGAAAGGATAGGGAAGAAAACAGACTAAATTTATAGGCAATGCGGGTATGAGTTATTATTGTTTCCATCCCATTCAGTGACCCTGTTGAGAAAGGTGCTGCAAAATTGCCACACAGTAAGAAGCTGTACAGAACTCTCTTTATCAACCACTGTAATTTAATATCTTATTTATCTAACTCAAACACTGTGCTTGAGGTAAGGCTTGATTAAGGGCTTTCTGACTCTTCCCATAAAAGACACTATCAAAGAAAAATGGTACTAGAAGAAAGCTCGTATCTGTACTTTAATTTACAGCTCATGTCTGTGTTATGGCATCAACTGTACATCAGCAAATTTGTAAATACAGTTTGAGTAGATGTTATAAACCTAAAAAGAACAGCTGTTAAATCTCCTGACAACATCTGTAACACTTCTTTTAAACATTGGGAAACCTGCTCTCTCTCACGATTAACTTCAGTTCTTGTTGGGTAATATTATATAGGATGGACACACCAACTGTTGGGGACTTTTTTGTTTTCAGTAGTCACTTCCTTTCCACTTTTGTTGAAAAGTTAGTTCTTCCTTTTGTGTGGCCACAGCCTTAGTGGGGGTAGCGTGCTTTAAATATATGATTAGACCTATTTAACATTATATGTAATTATAATTATTCTAAATATTCAGAGAGATCTGGGGAACCAGTGAATATATGGAAATAATAAACAGGATTGTGCCAGTGCCTCAATATTACTTTTAGTAATGCTTTAGATAAAATTACTGTTTATTTCCAAACAAAAAATTGTGTACTTTGAAAAACAAAAAATCAGAGTCCTTTTTGGCACAGTAAGTCAACACCAGAGTCAATAGCTTTGTTCTTCATTTATCAAGATCTACCTCTCAGCAGTGAATTATGAGACAATATAATAACTCTACATCAAACTGTCTTTACTTTTATACAAACTGAGTTTTACTGTGTCAGTCTTGTCAACACTGCTGAATATTAATGTGAATAAAGTTAATTGCTGGGTGGATAAAGGTCTGATGCAGTCAAAGTGAAAGAAAGCACCTAGCAGAAATCTGTCATTTATGACAAGCTGTAATTTATTTCTACTTCATGACATGTACTGACAGGTTTCAAACCTTACTCTTGTCTTTACCATAAATTGCAATTATTATAATTCACAGTGACATTTGACCCAGAGGTTGCAACCTAGTTCACCACATATCAAAGACTTCACATCTCAGGGAATTAATTTGCAAACTCTAGCATGTATTTCTCATTGTGAATCCAATTGTTTGCACTCAACACTGAGCGTGCACAGTAAATTTTGTGACTTGCACTGCTTAAAAAAGAAATGGCACATTGCTTAGGCTGAAACATGAAGTGTTTATGACAAAATATTTACAGATATTTAAAGACTAAGATTAAATTTCAGTATGACTGCAATTATTAGTAAGCTTTACAATATGAGGCACTGGTGACATATTAGGCTGATGAATTCTGCTGAGTATTTTTATAATCAATTGTCAATTGTTTTAATAAATGTTGTTACTGGTACCATCAACAATGCAGCTGAAGTTAATTCAGTTTAGTCCCTGAAGTTTTGCTCATCTGTTACTCAGTATAGTTTATAAGGAAACTGTTGAGAAGCATTCAAATCTTGGACTCGAGCAAAATTCCCAGTCTGAGTTTATGGTGAATGTTTCTAGATCTGCAAACCTAGTTTTGAAGTCTATTATGAGACTTGTCATTTCTTAAGCTTTATAAATGTAATCTACAAGTACAAAAATATCTTTTAAAAATTATATCAATTTAAAAAAGATCATAAAGATTTTAAAGTTAATCAGATGATGCAGGTTGTAAGAAGAAATGTGGTACTTCTAAAACACCAGACTTTTAAAGAGATTTAAAATTCTTCGGAAGACTCTGTAGTATACCATAGCAATTTTATTGCTATATGTAAGTTTATTTCATATTAAAGTAGGGCCCTACTAAATTAAAATATTTTCTGTTTTGTTTTTTAAAGCCATCAGTCTTCCACATAATTTTGAAAAATGTAATGCAAAAATAAGTATGTTCTACAGATATTTATCAGAAAGATGGCTCTTCACTTAGCTTTTTCTTTTTTTTTTTAATGGGTAGCATATTTCCCTTTAGGAGAAAGAATTGGACACTCATCTGTATATGTTATATACATTTAAAATACATGAAAAGCAGTTGGCAGCCTTTTTGATGTCTGTCTCTCTGATTCATCCTTTTCCTTCTATTTGATTTCTTATGCCTAATTCCTGATGCAAGCAGTAGCACCTGTGAAAGCAGGACTGTGATTTATATTTTCTGAATACACTTTTAATTAACTATACAGCTTTATTTATCTTAGACTGTACCTTTACCTTCTCAGGTCCACAGTTCATCACTAAGCAACTATCAATGTTCTTCCCTCCATATAAATACCTTTTTTGCTAAATATAATAATCTGGATTTACACAAAACCTCCAAATTACCATTGACTTCACTAAGATCAGAATTAGTGTTCTCTTCCTACTTCTACACACAATTGAGTTAGCAGTCTAGAGACAGCATTTAGAGAACATAAACAGAGAAAACTAAAAAAAAAAAAAAAATAATGCCCTGATAACATTGCTTAGAGTAGCAGAGAGACATAGAAAGATACTTGTTTCTCTCAGCAGAGCACATTTTTAGTTGCTTCTAAATGAACAACCTGCTTTGCTGGGAAACCAGTAGAGACGTCTGCAGCATCACACCGGGGAAATCATTCACGGAGCACTAGATTAAACTGAGATGTTACAGGGTTTTTGTTAGCAATGCTCTGGGCTTTCTGCACATTCCTATCACAGTGGAGCACAGGCTTGTAAACTGAAACCATTACCAACAGGGTGCATAAATTGGTGCTGAATGACAAGGAGAGGTGTCTGAGGAGAGAGGAGTAGGAGTGCTGTCCTACCAACTACTTGGACAAAATATAGATAAGTTATTTAGGGTTAGCAGAGGGTGGGAGAAATACAGAACAGTTTATACTGTTTTAGATGTAACTTACTATATAAGACTTGTTCAATTAAAACTCTAAAAGGAGGGCTTATGAAGTTAGCATTGTCTCAGTCTTAAAAATGATTGTTAGTCAGCACCCCTTCTGTCAGCCGATCCTTATGTAGCTATTAGTTCTTTACTGATAAAAGAAAACTGGAAAACAAATGCCTTAAATGTTTAAATGCTCTACAAACACTTAAGTACATACAGGAAGAAGATCTTGATTTGTTTTCTCCAGTTGTATGATAAAGAATATTAGCTTTTCACAAAAATACAATAGAATAACATTGTGGTGAAAGTATTTTGCCTTAGTGCCCACCTCTATTGTGCATTTCTCCATGAATTTTATTTGAAATACTGGAACTGTCTTACAACAAAAGGCATTTGAATGCTTTTTTTCACATTTTCTAAGTGGTGTTAGACCTGTTAACAATGAAAAATTGCATATTGAAGATGCAATGAAGGTTTACACCATTATTTGTAGACATATAGAGAACAATAAGAGGAAAGAAATACTGTAAGAAAGACAGCATGAGAAAATCCATACCTGAAAACTCAGATTCATATATGACCTTTTAAAAATAATTAGGTATTCCAAGGAGGATTCTACATTTCATTTTGAACAGCCCTATTATTTGCTGTACTGCAATCCATCTACAAGTTTACCAAATGAACAAAAACTAGTGACTCGGATAGCAATGTGAGAACAGTAATATCTAAAAACATTTTTGCTTTGCACTTTACAGAATAAAAAATAATCCACAAACCAGTCTCCGATTTCCCAAAAAATATTAAACCTGTAATTTAGAGCTGTAGCAAATCTTCAGTGGAACATACATAGATACAAGATACCTCTTTAACATGTCATTTTTAGTACCCCTTGTCACAAATAAACATTTTACCATTTGATTAAGCCTATGTTTCCACAATCTTTACCAAAGATACCAGCAAAACAGTTCCCTATGGCAAACAAGCAAAAGCAGTACGTCATAGGATCAACATGTTTCACATGCTCTCCCTTTCTGAATAACTCCACTTAAATGTGCATATACTTTCTGATATCCAGATTATGTATACTTAGAATATAAATCCCTGAAGTACTGTTCTTCTTAGCTAAAACTATCTGGAAGAAATGTTATATAGTTGATTCTGGTTTAATTACTATGACCTAAAAACATTTTGGCAGAGACTTGTTATAAATCCCTGCCTATAACAAGTAAGACTTACATGCCTGGAATTCATTATCTTAGGCCACTGCCTACTGAGTGTATGTCTGAATAAAAAATAATGATAAATTATATGTTCACTAGAGCAATAACATGTCAAAGTTTGGACAGATGCAGTGTGTAACCCATCCTTTCCTCACTGGTTGGCCCTTCCAGCTATGGTCGTGCAACTTGCTTGTTGTAACAAGGTAAAAGCATCACCTTCTTTGGTCCTGAATTGTCATTACTAAGATTTAAATCTTACTACCAAGAACTTCTTTTAATCAGAATTTCTAAACACTTAGGAAATTAAGCAAAGACTTCAGCACTTGTCTATGGGACTAAATCTACTATACATAAACACCTTATAAATCTGCCAAAAGACATAAATCTGAACAGCAAGACCTTTTTTCCTAGACATATGCTATGCTTTTAATAAGGACCTGACTCGTTTTCAGGCTTATCTTTTTGTTAAGGCAGAACTGAAAGCAAAAGCCTTGGAAGTAGTTAGAAAAACAGTGTAATCACTAAGATACCATTATCCTGTCTCTTGTAGCTTTTATATTTGAGCTTCTCAAAGCTACGGACAGCAAATTACTCATTTGATACCTGAGCTGCATAAAGATTGAAATCTGGGCTGTTAATGATCTTTTCACTGTGTTTGGGAGATTCTCTGTAAGAGCTCATGTGTAGCACAGATGCTGGCTTTCTACATTATTCCTAGGCACCCAAGAAAATACAGAGGTGGAAAGTGTCATTTATCCTAGATACACTAATGCTGAAAGAAATCTTATTTCTGTATGAAAGCTGTTCTAAGGAAGGAAATGGTTTTCTAGGAGACCAGATATGACTTGAAGAAAAACATTAGGTTCATTTTCTACATTTTTTTTGTAGTAACTGACCCACATTACTAGGTATCTTAAATGAATGATGAACTCAACACAGAAATTTTGACTAGCAATTAAGGTGGTGAATAATAAGAGTATAGACAAATAAATGATTTATTCAAAACAAGATTATCCAGGTGGTATTTTTATGCCTAATCTTTTTAAAATGCTTTAGACTGAAATGAAGTGTGTATGATGAATGTGTACTACTACTTATTTGGCTAAAGCCACAGAGCAATTTTTAAATTTTGGTTTGTCGTTGCTAAATAGAACTTCTTACCACAAAGTTCCCCTTAGGAACTCTGGGGAGATACGAAAAAAACTGTCATCCCTGATGGTACAAAGCTGGAGCATATGAAAGATTAGCTGACATGCTTAAAGTCACACAAGTGTGGGGGATCTGGAAATTCAGTTTGGGTGTATAGGCTTCATGATGTAATCAAAACATAACCATCTGCCTTCTTCCCACTTCCCTTCTTATACTCTTTTATTAACCAGGTAAATGCAGCTGTTCCAGCATGCCATTGCAAGTTCCAAAAATCATTTAGCATCTCATTAATTTTCTTAGATCCTTTAGCACCCACTCAAGTGGGTGAAATGTGCACATGGAATTAATATTATTTTACCCTTTTTATCACCTTATAGATGGTACATACCAGAAAGAAGTGCAGTCCTCAGCATCTAGTTGTGAATGGCCTCAACAAGGGAAATAATACTATCTTTATCAAAGTAAAGGCTGATCATATTGTACTGGGCACCTCAGGAAAAAATCTTTTCTCTAGAGTCAGTTCAGAATGGTTACTCTACAGGCATAACTAAAAGGCCAAAGTCTGATTTAAGATACTACAAATTCCTTTAATCTATTTCTCACTTCTGTTACATACAATTTTCTCACCAATATAAGACTTTCTGAATGCTTACTCTTTAGGGAATACTTTAAAAACAGCATTTCCATTTTTTTTTTTTAATTGACCAATCTTAGTTTTAAGTATCTTTTTGTATTTTCTTAACTTTTAGAAAAGTCTTCAGTCAAGGATGAGGAAAGGAGTCATACAGTGCAGGTAGCAGAGATCTCAGTGCTCTTAAGGCTCCTTCACGCATTCCAGTATATAAAAATAGTGTGATCACATATTCCAGCAAATACATAGTTTTTTCTAGTAGAAAACCTTGATGAATAAATCGAATTTCAATTTTTAACTTCCTCTATTAAAAAGCACATTGAGGAAATAATTTCCTCTCTTTCTATCCTGCAACGACTTAATGCAGAAAATCAGTGGACAAAAAAGGTAGATTTTCACTAATTTGAAATGGTTAAGGGAAAGTCCTATTACACTGTTCCAAATTTTTTCTGCAAGAAAACAAGTTTAGCATTGAAAAACCCCTGTGCTCTGTTGATAGTTACATTAAGTAACATTGCTTTAGTAAGTGCCGCTAGAAAACCATTCAAAATAAAAAGAAATCTAAGTTTATCTATCATAAAGGCAACCAAAGAAATCACACTTTTTTGCAAAGTCAGAAGTAAAGTAACTTAGCAAACCCCACTTATAGAAATACAGAGTTGAAAGGAGGCAGAATAAAAACATTATTTTCTTACCTTTTTTTTTTTTCCCTGGAATCCAAATCCAAAGTTACTGAAGAAGAGAACCTGGGATGCTGGAAGGAAAGAAAGAATTCACTCAATGAAAAGAGGCTTATACAGTTTAGTTTAGTTTAGTTCAGAAGAAATAAATATTTGCATGCATTAAGTTAATGGAAGCATGTTGTTTTGCTTCTCTTCTGATTTCAATAAATCTAACCAGTAAGACTCTTGCACGCTTGGGAACATCTCACACAGCAGATCTCCATGATGAAAAAGTAACTTCAGAGATTTATAGAGATTCTATAGATCATAGAAATTTAAATTAACATTTGGGAGGAATCCATGGGTAGAGAGCAGTGAGATTTTTTTTCTATCAGGTGGCAGTAGATGAACATCTGTGGGGAAGTCGATAGCAATAGAAAAGACGCAGAAGTTTGCCTGACGTAAAGTAAAAGAGCAATTCTGATGGGGAAATATAGAATGAGCATATGTCTGCTCCACATGGATATTAAACTTTGGATGACATTTTCCTTAAAAAAGAAAAACATCTTTTAATATTTCCTCTTCTGCTGTGGACTATTTTGTACACAGTGTGTACAAAATAGTTTGTATACACTGTAATAACTTGCGAATCTTCCTTCAGGCACCACTTAACCTATCTAAATGCAGAAAGATGAATCTGGAATACTATCAAAGCATATATTGAATAAAAAGAGCCATTTTGCTTCAGCAGCAACACAAAAAAACCTGTTTTTTGTTATGTATGTGAAGTGTTTAATTTAAACTGTTAAAAGTTAACCATGTCTGGCCTAGGGCTCTGCAGATCTGGGAAAAATAATATTCCATAAACAAAACCCCCTCTACCTCCCTTCAATTCTTCTCTAAAGTCAAAGAGGGGGGGGGAATAATTCTGGAAAATATGAAGATTGTTTATGTGAAACATCTTTTTTCCCAGAATGTGTCAAGAAGGATGGCAAAAAGTTTCTAGCTCACACTGAAAAGCCCACCAGCCTTAGGGTTACCTGTATTCAAATGTCTGGAAAACAGGAATACCTTACCACAGAGTTTGAAGCTGAGCTAGAAGTTGTCAGGGGAGCGCACACAAAACATTTAAGAAAAAGGTATCTTAGACGTCTGTGGTTTTCAGATGTTCAGATGTATGTGAGCAGCTTTGCACAGTGGAATCCTAGCCTCAGCACGGAGTCTAACTCCATCTCTCAGGTTAAGTGAATTTTCCATTATTCAGAAATGCATTTACATATTTTATTAATAAATGACAGTAATAAATTATATTTGTCAGTCATAATGAATGTTTATTTTAATAAGCAAATAACTATTCCTATATATAAAGTTTAAAAAAAAATTCATTTTTGGAAAAACCCAATTTATCTCTTTTGTTTTTAATCCCCCTTTCAAAAGATTCTAGAAATTTTAGGAGTTTAGACTTGACATTTAATTAGCTAGGAATATTTAAAAATGCCAACATATATATATATACCCTAGTAAATAAATTTTAAATTAAGTATTATAGAATCCAGACATGGTGTACTCTTCCATAGTTAAACTAGCATATACACAGTTCAAACAGAAGGCAAAAGTTCAAGATCTTTGCCTAAAGCATTTATATTTTTCAGTGAAAATGACTATTGTCCAAGGTGGTCTTTTTTTGGCATCGAGATTTCAAATAATTCCTCGCCCTGTACGAGAAAGAAGAAATTCAATTTTAAAGAGAGTGAAAATGAATTTAACTGCCTAGTCATTCTTTCTCTAGTAAAAGGATAAAATATGCACTAACAGATGTTAATAAATTGAAAGAAAACAAACAGAGTAGAATAAATATATAATGCCTTGCTTAGCAACAGTTCTAGAAAAGGATAACAATTTTAGTCTTAAATTGCTCAGAATGTAACACTCTGAAAATGTTTAATAATGGACAATAAAAATGACACTGAATAGTACCAGAAATTAAATAGACCTAGTCTTACAGTTTTGTAAAATAACCTTCCCAGGACTGAAACGGTTTATTTCCACAATAACACCTTAGGAATTCAGCAATACTTCCTTGATGAGAACCAGTGACTGATTTTGTTTTTCTTTTAGACCTGTCTTGGTTTGGTTAACCATACATTTTAAAAAGGTAAATTCATAATTATTTCTCTTCCTTTTCACAGTTTGATATGATGGAAACCTCGCTCACCAAAGAATCTACATTAGCCTTTACTGTTAATATACAGACAAAATCCTGTTTCTCATATCAAAGTGGATTCTACTGGATTGTATGCAACCTTGGGAATTCCTATCTCATGACAGCCATAACTAATCATTAATTTTTTTTTCTTCTGTTGCCAAGTACTTTTGGATTACTAAACCAAATCAAATTATATTTAAGTCGAACTGTCCCAAATCCAGTGGCAACATAAGACTAATGGACTTCTTCACTTTTATATGACTTTGTCTGATTTTTAACCAGTACAAGTGACCATGCTGCAATGAAATTACTGTGCTTTTTGGTACTAGAACTAAGAGTCAAGAAGAGATGAAAATTAACGTTAACAGTCTACCAGTCCCTTAAAAATTTGCCCCACATTAAAAAGAAAAAAAACTTTAGCAACAAACCCAAAATCACTTGGACATGTAAAGTGCCATTTTAAAACATCGTAACTATTTTTTTTGAAAGAAATAAGTATCTGAAAACTTATTTGTCCATCTACAGATCACTTCTACTCCCAATTGCAAGTTGTCCAGGTTCATAAAAAGGAAAGATCATGTAGAATGGGGCAGAAGAACATGGAAAATGTATTTCTTACACTTGATTCTTAATACTTGTTTAGATTTTACTGAGTTAATAAAAATCTGTTAAAGTTGAAGAGCTGAAAACTTGAACTAAATTTTGAGACTGCCATTTTAAAATAAAGTAACAGAAGAAATAATGCAAGTTAAAGTTAATTCCATTTTTTTAACCAGAAAATGTTAGATAATAAACTAGTAAGACCATAAATGTTATTGGTTGAACAGTTAACACAATGCAACTTAAATGCATCGTCCTCATACTTCCAGTAGATGGCAGGTATAGTACTTCAAACTTTTAAAAACTCAACAAAACTCTTTTCTTAATTTTTTGAAAGAACAAGATGCTATTATCTGGAAAATTTTGCTTCTCATACAGCAGTCTTTCCATATCCAGGTATTTTAACATTTAATATTCTTATGGAAGATATAACGAGAAGAATAGGAATGTTTAGTACAAACATACTAAATACTACATATACCACAAGCATATTAAATACTTTTAGTAAAGTAAATTATAAAGTAATAAAAATAGAAAGAACACACTGAACAACACTCACAGAGACTGTAATCCTCAGGATAATATTCAGAATAAAATAAAAGCCAAAACTGGCAGTCTTAAGATAAGAATTTGAAAAAAAGATGCTTTGTATTTTTGTCTCTTTTTCAGAAATCTGCCTCTTTATAAGGCAATGAATATATTTTTTTTCCATAAAGGAACTTTACATTTTCTGTTATGTGTCACTGAAAATTTAAGAACCATGAAATGACAGTGAAGTATTTACAAATCCAGAGATTTCAGGAGTAAGGCTGTCAGCTAAACTGAGATCAACATACATAAGAAATGATGACTACTTTTTTTTTTTTTACAGAGAGCCTGAGTAATACAGCAGAGGCGTCCACCCTCTCTCAGTTAACAGGATAGCTAACATTCAGTTACAATTAAGGGCAAAACATATCATTTTCTTTCCACTGTTCAGTATGTGACCCCATGCCTTGTTCACTGCACATCTCTACAACTTCAACCTACTCTGAGGCCTGCCTTATTCATTTCTGTGAGTGCTTTTTTGTGTGCTCATCAGGTTCATAGTGTCATGAATGCCTGACCGAGGTTTGGTGAGCTGACTTTCTGATATCACCTCTGTTTTCAACAGGGGAAAACGGAGATTCCCTGAGATCGAGATCAAAAGGATTTGCAAATGTTCATTGAATTGTCTGACTTTTATGGTGGTGGTGGTGCATGTTAAGTGTTTTAGCATTAAAAGTGTTAAAGCCATTTTTAAAAAAAAATTCATTTCAGTCATGAGTGAAACTAGAATGCAAAAAAAGACAATTGCACACCTAGTGACAATTTCTGAGAAGGATTGTTTAAAGGAAAAGACTAACATCACACACTAACTGCCATTAAAATCACCATATAAATACAATTTCCAGGCAGGTTTCCCCATCTTCATCATGAAATCATATCTTGTGTTCTTTCTATTCTGTGTCTTATTCCAGCTTCTGCAAAAACCAGAGTAGCACCTCCTTTCTGGTTGGTGTCCCTAGACATCCACTGTTTGTTCAGACAGCACTGAAAGAGTGGGTAGAGTCATCCCACGAGCGTGCTTACTCTTCTTGGTTTCTCTGCTCAAACTCACTATATGAATATTAATTATTTTGCTTATTTCCTGTCTTGCAGCTCACATCCCCCAATCACCTTTCATTAAATTCCAGATGGTTTATCTTTGTTCTTAATTAACGCTTCTGTCCTGTAACCTATTCAATATTGGTATTCATTGCCTTTCCTTTTTGTTTTCTTTCCATCCGGCCTTCTCCCTGGCTTCTCATGTCCACATATCTGCCAAACCATTTCACCTCATCCTCCACATTCCAAGTCAGGTAAAATCTTCCTCTCTATTTCTTATCCCTCTTCCAACTTTCCCCAGAGGCAATACTCTGGTATCTTGTTTCGATCTTCCTACACAATCACTTCTGGTTTTGGTTTAATGGCAATTCATTGCCCACCTTTAGAGTTTAGACACCTGACTCACTCCTTCTGCCTTCATTATTTCTCCTACACTCAGGTGCTATGAGCCCCTTCACCCCAGTTCTAAGACACCAACTTTGAATGAGATGCTTTCCTTTTTTCTATTGTCTGGAAATCACAAAACAAGGTATTATGTCATATCATTAAAAAACCAAAAACAGATGATCATGAACACATCAATATCTATTATGCTCTTCAGTCCAGTACGTAATATTGACTCTCTCCCATAAGGGAGACACTTGTGCGAGGAAGCCTGGCTTTTGTCACGTACTCTAAAGTACTGCCTGCTCAGTCCCACTGTGAAGATGGCAAAAGTCCAAACTTGTCAGTAATAATAGGCGTGAGAGACGCAACCAATGATGAGATCAACCCTGAACATTGTGAAGCATCTACTGAGCATGTACGAACTGAAGTTTCCTAAAGGCCTGCTACCTGTACAAATGTTGCTGTTTTAAGGAAATGAGAAGACTTCCATATGAATGGAAAAATTGCCAACTCTCCTTTTCTGCTTACAAATATGTGAATCGTAGCATTTTTCAAGGAAAAGAGCAAGAAAATTTTTTACATGCTAATTTATTTCCCTTGGCTTCATTCTTGGAAACCATGTAATTAGTTTTGGCTGAATTAAAAAATAAAACAAAAATTCTCCTGCAGGTGCCAAACATGAAAGACTTCAGCAAAATGAATAAATTAAATTGTCTGCAACAGATAATAGAAAAGTAACCTCAATAAATGTAGGAAACTTTAACAACAGCTGATGATACCAGCTCTACATTTAATATGTGTTCATAGAAAGCAGATGTGGTAGCAACAGCCTTACAGAAAAAAACACTTCTCATAACTTTTCCAGTGTTTCATCTGCACTCTGCCTATTTCCCACTTTGGTCATTGCACTGAGGTCATAGTTTGGATCACGAGAGTTGGTTTGGTTAGAGTAAAAGAGGAATTTCTAGTGAAGCCAACTATGTCTTTAATGCAATCTTATTTATTTATCAAAAAAAGTACAAAAATCTCTTTTTGTACACAAAAAGAATAAAAAAGGAGATATTATCTTTGCATGCGTTGCCATGCTTCAGTTAGCAATCAGAACTGTTCCCAGCTTTTGAGGGTCAGGCTCCCAGCATTTCTTTGGAATTCTGTAGCATTTCATTCTTCGTGGTTCTTTTTGCTTCTCCTTTCTCACACACATAGACATAACATGCAACACAATCCCTTCATTCATCCACCTTCAGATACATTTTTAAAACACATCGAGAGGCTTCCTCTAATTATATTAAAAAATATAGACACTAATTATAGATCAGCCTGAACTGTGTAAATCTTCAGCCAGTAGACACTTTTACAAGAGATGTATTACTAAAAGTAACTAGAAAGTCCCTAAAAAAGGCTTTTTAAAAATGGAAATTCTTTAGATTAAAAAATTGATTTTTCAGAAATCATTAAAAATTCTTGCTAATAATTTTTCATTTAAAAGACTTACTGCATATACATGTTACATACATGCTATGCAAATAACAAAATGACACCACAGAAATGTGAAAAGGACAATTATCTTTTTGGATAATCAAGATGCTTAATGTTGATGAAAAGACATGGTTTTTCATTAGAACTGAGTGGCACTATTAACCTCAGCCATTTTCATTTTAGTCACTCCTTTTCATTTGGAAAAAATAATCTTTCCCTGACAATACAGAAAAAAGGTAAACAATAAAAGAACAGAAGACCTTCTGGAACAGGCTAAAATAAACAACGTTCACTACTTCATAATATTGCAAGACTTTGTCAGCCTGATTCAGTCCAGAGTCTTGAATCTATTCCCTGTGAACATATTACTGTTAAAAAAAGACAAGGAAGAGAGAACGGAGTTTAACATGGCACTCTGTAGTCAGTTTATTTCACAAGTGTTGAAGGCTAGTTGAGAAAGTGGAAAATTTTTGAAGATCCTGTCACATGCTCCAAATACGTCAAACAGATCTGGAAGTAATGCTTCAAATGTGTATTTAGGGATAACACGATACTACAGTAACTTTTTTTACACTTCTCTTGCAGCATGGTAGCAGCGAGTGCATCCTGAATGCTCTTCCTTTGTTTGCCACAATCAACTGCCGAGTATTCCAGAGGAATTAATTTCCATCGCATGTTTTTATTCTTTCTCACATTACCACCCAGCAGGACCACAACACAGAAAATTACAGGAGGATTTTCCAAGAATGCAAATCTTCATATGCCACTGGTACATAAAGCAGCAAGCACCCAAAAAGATACACAGTAATACAAGACAAACACAAAAGAGAGGAACAGGGATATCCAAATTCAAATTAATTTGTAGAATACCCTGTGTGCTTTAAATTCAATGTAGATATTGGAATTAGCAGTAAATATTATCAAATGAAATTATTTAAATATTGTTATAGTAATACAAAGTTCCTGAAAACTGGAAAAAACCCAACCCAAAACCAAACAACAGCAAAATCCCAAAAAGCAGATCCAAAAGGCAAACCCAATATCCACCACAAATGATGGTTGCCAGTATTTTGAGCCATTTCACTGAAAAGCTGCACAAACAGTTGTACTACCTTCTTTCCCCTGGCACCTTCAGTTCATTCTTTCGTCACACGTTCTGTCAGCAGAGGAATTTTTTTTTTTTTTCCCCTGCAAACAAGATCTGCTTTAACTGAAATGCTCCAAGCTGCCATACACGTGTAATGGAAACAAGGCCTGGCCTCATGAGTTTTCCTCCTCGCTCAGTGACAAACGCAGCAGAGAGCATCACCACCTCTGGAGGCTCTGCCCAGCCAGAGCTCTAAAGCAGACCAGGGCTTCTTGTTTACT
Organism: Gallinago jamesoni; assembly: GCA_025769975.1. Taxonomy (NCBI): domain Eukaryota; kingdom Metazoa; phylum Chordata; class Aves; order Charadriiformes; family Scolopacidae; genus Gallinago; species Gallinago jamesoni. The sequence goes on along the minus strand of JAOQGH010000040.1, from coordinate 35,178,247 downwards.
TGTAGATGTCAAAAGCAAGTTTCCTGTACTCTAGAGGCTTAGGCCAAAAATGTAATCACAAACACATGCATGGAAGTGGGAACCATTAGTCTTAGGAAATTAAGTCATTGAACTATGAGGAAAAAAAGTTTGAAGTAGATGTTTACTGGAATTTTCAGAATCATTATTTGAAATACAGCAGCTAGCTCTCTCTGAATTGAGAGTGTCACCAGACTAACAAGACCATTTTGAAAACACTATCCAAACTTCTAAAAGCATGAATGTTGGCACAAATTCCCCAAACAGTGATAGCAGAATATAGGACTGGAGAACGATTACTTCAGCGTTGCTGTGTAGACAATGGAGAGAGACAAGCAGCTGCAGAGGGTGAGTCAGTTCATAAAACACACAGAGGTGTGTATCTCTCACCACTGAGGAAGGAACTTAAAATTTGTAGAAGCCTCTGCTAAGTGCTTTAAGAAACATGGGATTCATCTGAACTAACAGACAAGAGGATCTCTAGTTTTGTGAGTTCAAAAAGTTCAAGGGGCAGGATATAAAGTTGTTCAGGATTAGTGTGGACCAGAGACAGATTTTGGGTGTCTTCATTTGCACCAGAACAGAGAAGGAACACTGCTGCAAAAAATTAAAGACAAATTAGCTTAATATGCACGGGTGTCTAGGATCTTATAATCCAATTGTTCTTGAAGTCAGTGTCAATCTTTTTCAGAACAATTTTAAAATGGAGAAAAGAAAAATAATTATTTTCTTGATATTCCAAAGACTGGGATTTCAAATGTGAACATCAAATGAGAATATTCTCAGTCCTGTTGAAAGGTTTCTATGTTTTTTTCATATGAAAGGAAGATAACAGAATGAATAAAGAAGTGTACATTTGGAGTGATGATGTTACAATCACCAAAGATGACCCTGGCCACGTATTTATTCTTTTGGGAATAGAAAGCTTACTTGCCTTAATCATCACATCATTGTAGATCCATTGCTGTTGTGGAACATTCACTGTCCCTTCAGTAGTGAGTAAAACTACTCTAACTGGGGAGGTGATCGTGGTAAGAAATCCTGGTGCAAAAGAAAGAGAAAACAATAATTCAAATTTTGAATTAATTGCTTGCAAAATAAATAAAACTATTTATCTTCTTGCATTATAGTCCAATAAGTTAACTGTAGGTCATAGCACTCTGACATAAATCTGGAATCTGCAGGTTTTGCACATAAACTAACCTATTTAATTTGTCTTCACCTCAGCATGGCTAATTTCCCAATTTTTCCAGGATAGTTATACCCAGGTGCCATGACTTGTCTTACATTAAGGTAATTCTTGGAGTCAAGAATGCTAACGAGTTCTTCTGCGTCTAATATAGAGTCTCAGGTGTCAGAGACTGGAGTGTGACAGTTGAATATTTCTAATACAATGATTTGTCAGTCCATATGATTCAATGCTGAATTTTTTTACTATGTTTCAGGACAGGGCCAGATCCCAATTCATATCTTCTCTTTTGGTCAGTTTGTAGTCAGAAAGAATAAAATGTCCTTGGTCTGTTAATTAAGAATTGCATGTAATAAAGAGCTGAGTGCTGCAAAAGAGATGACTGATTTGCCCTCATTATCATGTCTTCTTCTCCTAACCACCATTTTCCTCACACAAGTATTATGAAGATTTTTGATGCAAAGCAAGACGTATGTCAAACTTTGATCAGGAAACGTGGTGAATCTTCCTTTTATTCTGTATCTCTGATGTTTAATTCACTGCAAAATTAGCAGTGAATTTAAAGAAGGACAAATTGTAAGACAAATGCTACTCTGACTAGGCTGTTCTTTGCATTATGTATATTTGAATTAGGAAAAAAAGGTTAAGTTTTTTAATATCAAAAGTGAAACTGTACAATGTTCCCAAATACTAGAAACTTATTAGAGAAGAATCATGTTGGTATAAAAGCTGCTGTTTTCAAATATAGAGTATTTACAAGGTCTCAAAGAATTATCAAATTCTTTTTTTTTCCTTTTGCAAAAACCTTTCTATCAGTGGAAATGTCTTTAAACAGATTACACTTAAATCCAATCCATTCTTCAGCCAAGCTCACGTAAGGATTCTTTTCAAACTACTTTTTAAACTTCTGTATATCAAGAACAGACATTAAAATTTGCTATCCAAACTTATAGATTAAGTGTGAATACCCAAGATAAAACCTAAATGGATGAATTTATTGTAATTTATATTACATGCACATTTGACTATGATTGTTGAAGTTTACTGATTTTCTGTGAACATTTTTGTCAATAAAAATACATAGTACTGTGGAAAAAGAACAAAATATGCATGCATATGAATGAAAACTTGTTTATTTAAAGTTTAAAACACATTTAAGAAATATTTTTGAAATCCCTGTCAAATATTTATGTACAGCTTTCAAAATTTTAATAAAATGAAGAGAGAATTAAAAACAGAGTCACTGAATGGAAAAACTAATTCTATAGACCCAGCTAATAAATTGAAACTACATTTTCAGAATGCTCATAAAACCCTGTCTGCAAAGAGCACTCTGTGTGATAATATTCATGAACATCATGGAATTCCTACCCCTCCAAATAGTGTTATTGTATTCCTGAAAGGAATAAGGGAAGCAAGCTCAGACCTTTGCCATGAAACTCTTCAGTTACAACAGCTGGACTTCATCCCAGGCAGAATAAACTTTTGACGAAGAGTTCTGGCGGAAATGTTGAACATCTATCTTCATGAACAGTATACAGGATAAATGATCCAAGTGATCTTATTTCAAGAAGCACTTTGTGAGTGTTAACTAGAGAATTCAGATCTTAATCCAGCTTCTTACCATATATTCAACATAAAGATTTAATTTAATCTAGTGTTATAGATGAAAATTTAAATATGCCAGACTCAGGAAATTCAAAATGCAGGTTCTCACAGCCACTGGCTTTGAACCCCTTTGCAGAGATGTAAAATTTTATTAGAACAATGCTGGGAGTATATGCTGCTGTGGCTACGATGCAGTTAAGTGACGACTGATGTGAAAAACATAAAATTTAATTTCCCGACTTCTGCACACTGTTCATATCCTCTTGAATTAACATAAATATTTGTAATGAATATAATATTTGGCATTCTCCACTGAATTGTTTTGGCTTTTCAAAATACAGATGATTTTTCATTGGAAAGCACATATGTAATCTACCAACTACTGACTCGGTTTAATGAAGTGCTGTATCTTAAAGGTACTTCAAATCTTTAAATATATTAATAGCTGATATTTTCAGTTCATGGTTTGTGTGCTTTGGCCATTGCAAAATGTCTAAAAAAGTAACCTATTTGAAACTTTAACTGAAACCCCTGGGGGAGGGAGGATTGATTGAAAGGAGAAAAAAATATTTTTTGATCATTTGCTCCTCTTTTCCCTCTACAGTCCCTCAAGAGTTACCAGTACAATCTGTATTTGCTTCCTTTGAGATACTGTGTTGCTCGTTGAAGACTCACATAATCTATAAACTTTACTGAATATATTTGACTGTTCTGGTGAATACAGAGAAGGAAGGTTATGATCAGGAACAGCTGCAAGAGTCTACAAAGCATAAAGATCAATCACCCTAACATTAAAGATGTGAGTCTCTGGAGTGCTGATAAATACAATTAACTATTTCCTAGACCACATCACCTGAGATTAGGTCAAAGTAATACAGACCGGCTGTTCTATGATCCCCTGACCCCAACTGTCACTGCTGCAATTAATATGGACCAGCCAAACAGGACCACCTAGGATTTTAATGATTCAAGCTTTAAATGAATGCCTGCTCTTTGCTACACCTATGAGGACTTTCACATCTCAGTGTCTTAAAGAAAAAAGATATAGAGTTACCTAAAACTATTATTTCATCAATTTATGAAAAAAAACCCAAACTTGTAAGACATTTACCTGGACATTTATAAAGAGCAATGCTGTGTGCTCAAGCCTGAACTGAAGAAGCAGTTGAAGGTTTGCACCAACACACATGCATGCACAGTCTCCCCCTCAGAGGAGACCATATTCCATGTTTCTTGGCAGGAGGCAGGTGTGGGGCAAGTGCTCATTAAGCTAATTTGGTAGTGGTGACACCTGAATTCAATTCCCTGTGCTATCACAAAACAATGTGGTCCATAATTTATGAGACATTGGTCTCACCTGTAAAGCAGAGTGCACTGGTATGAAATTAAGCTTTAAATAAATTAATTTGTGCCTGTTGCTGGCTAACTGTGAAGTATAAAGCTTATGTCTATACTAGTTTAAAGCAAGACTGCATGTCTTTGTTTTCACAAAGTATCATGAATTACTGATGTGCTTCATTCCATTCCTCTCAACATGGGAATAATAGTTCTGCTCTGCTTTGCAAAGCTGCTGTAAAAATTTACTTCAAAACAGTGAGGTACTCAGATAGCAAGGGATGAACACTTAAAAAAAAAATCCAATACATTACTACTGTAATACCTGCAAGGCAGATAGCAGAAGTCCACTGATTTATGTCCTTAGGAAAGGTTTGTCTTCAAAGTAGGTCTGAAAAAACATGAAGAAAAAGGATATTTTTTTCTTACTTCTAGAAATGCTAAAAATGAAAATTTACCCTGATCCATTACTACAATATGAAAATAATGTGGGAGCAAAGGGACAAACAGTACTTAGAAAAATGTATTGCCCATAGTCTGATTAAATCACAGAGATATATTATCTGCCCACATCACAGAAAAGCTCAAATTCCTATATTCAGATTGTCCCACTTACAGTCCTTCTGAAAGCAAAAATCCTTCTCCAGCTGTACAATTCAAATAATTCAACACTTGCTGAATTAAACCAAAATAGGAAGTGGTTTTTCTTTAGAAGTTTTGGAGCAGCTTCCTGAAGCTGTATTGTGTGTTGCTTTCATAATGCATAAAAACTAACCCTAACACCACAAAGGTGATTATAGATTATGTGAGTCTTCAATAGAAGACTCTTGTTAGTCGTGATCTCGTTAGCTTTAGGAAAAAGCTAAATCCTTCTTTGTGCTGTTTGCTGCAAGTGGGCTATAGTTTGCTCATTGAAATAAATATCTTTAACTAATAAATAATACCTTCTTTTGTCAGTGCAATATGCACCATAGCATCATTTATCTGCAAGCACAGCATTCCATCATTATGTTTTTGGCATTAGGGATATATATCTACAGATATATACTTGTTGATTCAGGTGCATTATGAGTTTTCAACTATTTTTTTTTTTCCATTTTAAGTGACTAAGAATTTTTTTAAACAAAAGTTATTCGGAATCAGGTTAAAAATTGAACAGAAAGAAATTTGAGATCCTAAGGTGAAATATTTAGCAACCTTTTCTTCACCTCTAATGTATTACTACGTGGCTGTGCTGAAACTATCAAGGTATAGTGACTCTGGTGGTACCCTGAAGACCAGATTTGCTGATTGTCCATAGACATGCACAAACCAAGTTCCAGCTCCTACAACCTATAGAAAAGAAACTGCATGACTCAGGGAGATACCTACTACGTGAAGTAGCAGAGCAGCCTGTATCAGGAGTTAAAGCTTTGTTGTTGTTCTTTCTGTACATACATGTCTGGTACCCTGCAGAACATCACCAAAGAAGGCCTCTTTGCCTTATCAGCTGAGCCTTCAGGTTAAGGTTGGAGTTGCTCCAGTAACTGTTGTACAGAGAATGACACAGAGCAAACTTCCCTTGAGGTTAAACACCACACTCAGAATGGTACTTTGGACTTCATTCATTCTGGGCAGAAGGAACGGATTCCATGCAAGTTTATACTTAAGGACAAGTACCTATCTCAAAACCAAATAAGCACATAGGGGTTGGTGCAGGCAATGGCTCCTCTGTAGCTCTTAACATATTTTATACCACAGCAATGGCCAGTCTTACTCTGCTTTTCTGTTGCTGTGGTGCAGAGCTGCAGACAGTCCTATTACCCATTCAAAAAAGGTAGAGATATTGGGGAAAAAATGAAGGAAAGGAATGTAGGGGAGTGAATCCAGTGCACAGCCTGGGTGGTCACATGTTGAAACATTCTTGTGACAACTAAAAAGCACCTCAGAGAATCATAAATTCAGATTAAGTTCTTTACTCTGTCTCAGTTAAAAATTGCATGGAAAATTCTCAGTAATACAAACTTTTAGAAAACGATTCATTTGTATTTGTAAGACATTCACATGAATTTCTCCATTTTCTTTGAGAGACTCTAATGGGAAAGATGAAAAATTGTGCCTTATTTCTATAAGTCTGATTTCAAATTTCAGGGTTTAAATGTCATCTTTTTTCCTAAAAAATCCTTTACTCTTGGTAATATTTATCATGACCAAGATCATATTCCTTATATTTATTTTTACATTCTCCTGTTTGTCCATCCATATTTCTACCTAATTTCATGTTGTTATATTCTCTTATATCCCCGAAAGACATTAATCAAGGTATTTTTGAGACTGTCTTTGCATGCTTCATTGTGTCAAGATCCATTAAATTTAAGCATAATCAAACACAGTTAATTTGTTTGAATTGTCTTCCTACTCTGTCTTATGATTTCCTTGTTTATGTAGCCCAGGATGACAATGCTGCGGCGTTCTGTAGGGCTTCATGTTGAGATGTTTGTCTACTATGACAAGGAAAAGATAAATTTTTTTTCCACCTGTGATTAAGCCTAAATGTTGGTTTAAGTGACGGGACATCTTCTTTTATTACTTAAGGAAGTGTTCAGCAAAGAAGTCTTTTCTGTGTATAGTTATTTATTTTTCCTACCTTACAGTAAGGCACAGGAACAGAGGTCTTGTTGCCTGTGTGTATTTAGTTCTATGAGGTTATACTAAATAAATATATGATGCAATTGGTGTGAGAGTGAACTTTCATTAAGTTATTTACAAGGCTTGCATGGAACAACTTTTAGTGTTGTTTACCAGTCTTGTATTTGTTGCATATGAAAACAAAATGAAATGTTTCTTAATTTGAATTCCAAACTTAAAGAGTATGATAAAATGAAGCTAAGATTGCAAGACAGTGACCGGAAATGAAAGGAAAATATAGTTCTAATTATCTTAAAACCCAGCCCGCTGAATTGTTAAGTTTTTAAATCCAAGCATCTTCAAGTAAGACACTGTGATGCACAATTGTGGTACTCCTTGCAATAAATTCCTTTCCTGTGAATCTTCCCTCTCTCCACTTTTACCTTTCTCCCTCCTGCAGGTTCCTTGGAATCCCCTGTACTACTCCATTCCGTCATCCTCTCCTCTCCTGCATAAAATGCTACATTCCCTCATAATGTCATTCTTAGCTCTGGCTTCTCAGTTTCATGCAGTGAAACCAAAGCAATCAACTTCAATAAACATTAGAAGATCAGTGACAATTTAGGTAAGAAATTTATTGGTTCCCTGTTCCTATGGGCACTCTCTCTTAATTCATTAAATCATTACAAATAAAGAAACTTGCAGAAAAGAAGAGAGGAGCCGTGTTTATCTTATATCTATTGTCTCAATAATCCCACCTAAGTATTACCTGGGTCTGTATGTGGTCTTAGTATTCATGCAACAATCATTAAATAATTTAGGTTAACCATAATTTAATTTATTTAAATTATATTGTACACCAAATTTTGTGGATAAAAATATCAAGCCACATAAAAGTATGGTAAAATTAGTTGTAGGAGGACTACACATATATATATATATGATTCTGCAGGGACAGTACTCTCATTCCCAGGACCTGGAGTATTTTTTTCAGCTGCCAAAGAATTTCAGTGGAAGCGACATGGAGTCCTGGACAGCAGCCACAAGAATATTAGTATGAAATAGCAATGTAACAGGTTCATGATGTGTAAAAGAACAGAGTCTGTAAACCAGTTATGATTGTATGTATTAATAAGTCAAGAACTTTGCTATAATAAAAAACATATTTAACTGAAATTCAGTATAGCTGATTTTCAATAGCATACCTATTTTACTAACTGAATTGTCAATCTACTTTCAAGAAAATTACCAAAATGTAGCAAACAAACATAGTTGCTTGTTGAAAATTATCCCCAGCTAAATGGTGAAAATCACACAATCATTTCTGAAGAGGAATCAGCTCTTTTACACTATTACAAAGTCTGACTCTCAGATCCAGAAATTTCAGAATTTGCAGCCCAGAATTCTGTAGAATTGTATGACAGTGACATTGAGGAGATTGTTTACTGGAATGCTGCTATGTAAGTGATTAAAAGTTTCCTTCACACAGAATACACTAGTCAGAAATCATCTAAGAAGTACCATTAAGAGATTTCTGAATAAAACCTGTGCTGTGTTTTCTTCTAAGGTACAATGACTACCTCATTTCCGGTATCCTCAGGATGGGAAGCACGTCCCTCAGACAGCAGTTTTAAGCAGCAATGACCGCCTTGTTTCACATGTATCATGCTCCTAAGAACCAGAGAGCTAGTGAGGACAATTTCCACAAATATGCATGAACAATGCCAAGATACTCATGCTTATCTGAATGCATCAGTTATTCTATCGTCAAGCCATAACAAACATCCTCAAAGCATACTTTGGGATAAATCAAGCCTGTCTTCTCCCAGAATTTTTCAAGTACAGTGAGGTCGGTTTGGAGCATAAAGAAAATAAAACAATATAAAAACTCTTCTGTCCCAAACCAGCATATTTTTTGCTTGAAGAAAAGAAACAGCGTGCAGATGTTTGACATAAGAAAGCTTTATCCTACAATCTTTCAGATTCTATTTTAATGTCTATTAAAATGTTATTTTAATCTACCTTGTATATTCATGGTCAGTTTTCCCAGAGACAGGCGTACATAGGCAGAAAAAAGTTTTGCCAGCCTAAGTCAGATTTTAAGTTAAATTCCCAAGATATTAAAAAAATAAGAAAAAATATTTTTTTTGTGATTCACTTATAAAAAAATACTACATTGAGTTGCCTCAGATTTTTAAACTTGGGTTTTGAATTTTTAAGCTTAATGTTTTAAAATGTTTTGTCCTAATTATCTAAAACATTTAGCAGAAAGTCATGCAAGATAATACTCAAAAACTTTCCTTTTAGAAATGCTGAAGCAATTTCAACAACTGGAAACATCAAAAAAACCCCAACCCCAAAATCCCACAACAAACCCAAAACAATTTGAGAAATTTACTGACAATATTCACATCAACCATTTAGATCTTAAAATGTTATAATTTTCTCATGGAAATAAGTAGCTCATCAGAAAATCCCTAACCAGTTCTACAGCTAACATCTGCTTCTTCTCCCCAAATAAATACCCAGGAGCTTATCTGTAAAACTGTTTTGCCAGTATTTCAGATGTGAGCTCCATTTAACTTACCAGTTCAGCCCCTAACACAATACCGATTCCAGATCTAGTGACATTTGTGTTTCCAACTCTAGTGTGCTTTTACTTTTCATCAGTCTCTACATTTCTTTCCAAATTTAATTGCAATGTATTTACCAGTCTGGGTTTTTTTTTAGTGCTCTGCTTTTGAACCGAAGAACTTCTTCCCCAACAGCGTCTACTTCAGGAGAGGAGTTACAGGAGCATACAGCCCACTTTAAACATCATTTCAGCATCTGAAAACAGTAGAAAGAAAAAATGGTTTCACTTTTGCAGACCTGTCTTTAATAAAGCATGTTTTGCTGTTTACTAAGAATGCAAATACCACAGTCTGTATTCAACTGCAGAAACAGGAAAAGTTCACATATTCTTAATATAAAGAGATTTGACTGAAAGTTCAGTGTTAAAATCTAGGTCTATATAAAGAATAAGTAAACCACATCTAGATGCAAGAGCTACTCTTTGTAACATTCGAAGTTTCTGCTCAAGTTTGTTAGTTGCAATAGACAACACATTATCTGCATTTCACAGATCACAATATAATGAAAAGTAACTTCTGGAAATATTGATCCACGGCCAACAGAAAAGATATATTGGATAACGCCGTCATCCATGATGTCTTTTTTGCAAGCAGGGGGCTTTCACAGTAACATTGTTAATAACAATGAAAAAAATAAAACTAATTAGGGGGCAAAAGAAGTTATAGAGTATTTTGATAATTTCTCAAATAGTGTCTGATAAACCAAGGAGTTTATTTAAATATCTCACTGAAGCAAACACAAAATTATAAATATTTGCCTTTGAAGATTAGTAGATGAATGAGATACTGGAAGATTCAGAGTAGGAAAAAAAAGTATTTAGGGCATTACTGATATGTGAAATTAGTCTAGAACATTACAGAAAATTTAAATGCTGGAAGACAACAGTGAAATCAGTATCAGGCCAGCACTAACTTGTTGTAAAAGATAAATCATGCCAAGCTAATCAAATTTCCTCCTATTACAGAGCATAAACAGTAGGTGTGGCGTATCCTGATTGATGAGGATTTTCTCAGTCTCACAAACCATTCTTTTGAGCAAACAGAACAATTCAGGGAAGAAAATATAGAGAAAATTTCAGGGAAGAAGATATAAAGCAGACATAAAAATAGTTTTTTCTCTTACACTGAAAGAATATGGGTGTGATGGGATTCCATGGGAGTCCTATTTTATTCAGTCCTTTACTAATGACTTGAATAATGACTATGCCTTTTAAACTTGTGGATTATACAAAAAGGAGACAGACTGCAAATGCCATGGAAATGCTTGTGATTTGAATTCAAATGATCTTGACAAATTGGTGTAACAGCCTGGAAAAAATAGGGTAAGTTTCTGTACAGATAGGAGCAATGTAGGATGCTTGTGCAGGAATAATCAACTGCAGATATAAGGAAACAGGAACAAAATTATTTACCAGGAAGAGATCTGGAGCTTATAATGGACTGTGCTCTGGATGCAAGTCAATATGCCAAGAAACTGGACTGTTTGAAAAAATGGCATTGGGATGCTTGATCAAAGCAGCAAACCTAGAGGTGTCTGTGTGGTTCAAGAATGCGCGAGATAAGGGAAACAGTGGTAGAATGCAAAAATGGGTATTGGCCTGATTTAGCAACAAAAACTGTCTTTGCCTACTTTAACATTTCAACTGTTGTTCTTGGTTGGAGGAGTAAATTTTCAAGGATGAAAAGCCGTTGCTGCCTACATCAGCCGCTTGGAAAAATCCCTCTTCCACAGGCTCCTGCTCTAGGTGGAACAGCCTATGGAGTCCAGCAGAGAGAACAAGAGGAAGTGACCTATGGAACAAAGGGTTTATGCCAGCTCACTTTCTTCCTGCACAGATGATGCCTTCCTTCTGATGTAGAAAAGATACATTTCTTTCAAGGGAGAAAGAAAGATAACTACATCTTTGAATTCGTGTGTACTGTCACAGATAATAAAATCTGCTGGTCTTTTTTGGATCCCATTAAGAACACAACAAATAGCTAAGGACAATTATCTTCCACTCTGACCTTGGGAAACAAAGAAGTTGCCACCGTACTGAGCCCCAAAAACTTGTGAGTAAACTCTCAGTCTAAATTTGAAAACATTAAAAAAGGTCCTGTCAATTTATTTGCTTATTCATTTTAATGACTAATCATTTTCATGGTTAAAATTTGAGCTTTATTTCCTGTCTCACTCTTTCTAGCTTCCAGACACTGCTTCTTCTTACTGTTTTAGCCCTATTCTTTTCTCCTTGCAAAGAGACACTATACTAAGTGTATTTTTCAACCTATTTTTCAAAATACTGACCCTCAACTAGATATGATATTCCATTATCCGCCTCACAAAACCAGTAATAATGATCTCATCATAATCACCTGTGTTCTACTCTCTACATAAATGTATCAAAACTAAATTTTAGGTCAAGAACTTTGACCTAAAAGCTAACACCATCTATGTCAAAGAAACTGCCTTATAGAATATCTCCATTATTTAAGGATATCCTGCATTATTCTTTGCCAGGTGTTTGATATTTTTTTTTTAATTAAAACAGATGCACCATATAATCTCTTGTGTTAAAGACCAAAAAGACAATGGATAACTGGCTATTCAAAACCAACCAGTTACATCACAGACAGAGAAAAGCAGAAAGCAATAAAACTTCATGAAGGGGATGTTTCTTATTCCCAGAATTCTGTGTATACAAGTAGTAAGCTGAAAGAAAAGAAGAATGATAACCATTTCAGAACGGCATCCAAGCAGAGAGTCAAGTTCACAATCCATGAGAACATACAGAGAACACTTGTCACCCTTCATGCTGTAGTAACATTAGAAGTAACATTACAGCAACTGTACCTTGGGGGCAGCTGGGAGAGGTTTTCATAATGTGATGACATCCTGGGCTGACTGCTCTCTTCCTGTACGTAGTTAGATGCATAAACTGTGCAGCCATGTGTGGCAAACTCATTTTTTCCCCCTTCAAGTTTATGTGGCAGTTCACATACTACTTCATTGAGCTGTACAGGTGCAGTGAAACCCAAACTTCTAGTGCTTTTTCCAACTGTGCAAGTACAGATTGGCTCAAGCAGACATGCACACTTTATCGGGTCACAGGGAAGAGAACAGGCTGCTGTGGATGATCTTTTCCCCTTCCTGGCATCAGCACAATAATTCTCCCATCTGGAAGGATCATGAAATAGATGACATTTCAGTCAGTACAACAGGCCAGGTTGTAATCATGATCACATCATGTGACTTCACTGAATCCTTTTATAAATAGCATTTCTTTATGACTGGCGTACACAGCATTGGAAAAGTCCTGCCCTCATCTATTCCAATTACAAAGGTGTATTCAACATGGCCAATACACTAATCAAACAACCCAGGAACCTACAACCTGTTAAAAACATGGCAATCTTTCTGTTTGAAGAAAAGCTTGTGCTTGTGTCTGCACAGAGGATGTGGATCTGTACATGAGTCACAACCTATGAGCTCTATAACTAGACTTCACATAGGTGAAAAAACCAAGAATATATAATTCTCAGCATTGCTACTGCTACCTCCCCTCTTTGGTTATTTTAAAAGTTGCAAAAGAGCTGTAACACAATGTACAGTAACTAAGGACATATACAGCTGTCATTTTTCCGCTCTTTCCCTTGAAAACAAATGTCACCATGTAATTCATGTTGTGAACTGCTCACTCATGTGACCCAGTAATTAAATATGGCAAGAGCAGGAGAGAGGGGAACAGCTCATCACCCCTATCACCAGAGCCACACCTGCTTTTGCCGCAGTGAGCTGTAAGGAAGAAGCACTCAGAGTAGTTGATGACATTTATAACAATTTACTGCATTCAAGGATCACCTGAACAATAAAGCAAGGCTGCAGGAAATTCTAGTACGCTTCCTCCAACAGGGGAGAAGCAGGAACGGCAGTGCTCAGAAAAAACCCACCACCGGCTCTGGCCCTGCATTTGAACTTAAAACAGGCATTCAGGGATGGCACCTGGACCTCACAGTCTCTCCTGCTACAGATTCACACCCGGACTGCACAGCTCTCCTGTGCTGACTGCTGTACAGAGAAGGTGGCTGGGCCGCGGCAGCAGTTATAACACCTGAGCAGGCTTTGACCTGGGAGCTCCAAAATATCCAAGCACCAAAACGTCTAGTATTTGTTAGGAAAGACCCCATCACAACTAGCACAGCCAGGGTACGCTACCAGACCGAAACTGATTAATTCCTAAGGAAATACTGCAGACAACAGCAAAATTAAGTTTGATTTTCAACAGCAAAGCCAAAGAAGATGGTTGAAGAGGATTAATACACCTCATGTGATAAGAAAAAGTCCACTAAGTGCAACTAGTAATCATCTCATTCTAGAGTGCTGACGCTTTCAGCAGATTTGGTAGTCTGCAGAAGGTGGAGACTAAAATGTAACAGTTTCCAAAGAAAATTCATCAAAGAATAAAGGCATTCAAAAACTATATACACAGTAAGGTGCTGCATGTGTGCAAATGCCAGGTGGGAAACAAGCTGACGATAGTAAAATGGGTCCTAATAAGACAGCTGACCAAAATGAAACAACTCTACAGCTGTATGTTTGGTTGAAAAAGAAGTTTGTAAATAAAGAGGTTGTAAATTTCATCAACCACCGCACTGACAAACATACTCTTAGTACCGCCGTCCTTACAGCTGCCATATGAATAGCCTATGATTTTCTCCGTTCACGTTTCTGTGGCCTTCACAGATTTCCAAGGGGATATTAGGGATGGACTCTTCAGACTGCCCGCCATCGGTGCTGCTTGCGCCGACGGGGGAGGCTCGCACCCATCCCAGTCAGAGACACTCATCCCGGTTTTTTGGCGGCAGCGAGCTCCTCCTTAGCACAGACCGTACCTGGCACTGGAAGCTGTTTTAGGGACGAGACAGGTGCGAGATAACCCCTTGTTCCTTCCCCAAAGCCTTGGCGGGCTGCCGGAGAACGCGGCACGGTGCCGGCCGAGGCCAAGCGGCAGCTCCCGCTCTCCGGGCACTTCTTGCCGCCCTTCCCGGGAGAGGCCACCGTGCTGCTGCCCGCCGGCGAGGGAAAACCCCGGCTCTCCTCAGGCTCTGCCTCCACCTGCGGCCCGGGAGGGCGCAGAGGACAGGGCGAAGCAGCACGAAGGCGGCTCTGAGGTACTGCCCGGCGGGGGTGGCCGGGGAAAGGGAGGCTCTCCACAGAGTGCCCGCTGACTGGGACGCGCGAAGGGGGGGGGAGACCAGAGGCGGCTGAGGCAAAGCCGCGCCGCAAGGCGGGGAGGGGGGGGGAACCAGCGGGCGCTGACTGGGCTGGGCGGCCGCGGTCGACCCCTGCCGCCTGTCAGGACGAGGCCGCCGTTTGGTGGCGGAGCGGCGCGGCGCGGCCCAGCCGGGCGGCGGGCCCGACCCGGCGGAGGGCGCGGCCCGTCCCGCCCCCGCACAGCGCCAACAGCCGGAGCGGCGGCACCACCTCGGCGGCGCTGGGCCGGGCTCCCCCCCCGCTTCGCCCTGCGCCTCTCTCTCACCGCCTTTTCCTGTCTGCATCCTCCCCGGTCCTCCGCCTCCCCCCCTCCTCCCTCAGCGCCCCCCCCCGCTCCCCCTCGCCATTTTCAACCCGGGAGGAGCTCGGCGGGGACTTCCCTGAAACTTCGCGGGGGAGCTCTCCCGGCGCCTCTGGGGCGGCCGCAAACTTTTCGCCGCGGCGCCTGCCTTTTCCCGTCCCTGACCCCTCGGCTCCGGCGGGAAGTTTTCGATGAGCGCCCCTCCGCTGATCCGGCCGCCCAGCCCGCTGCCGCCGCTGGGGGCTGCTGCCGGCGGCGGCGTCGCCTTCCACCTCCAGATCGGGCTGAGCCGGGAGCCCGTGCTGCTGCTGCAGGACTCCTCGGGGGACTTCAGCCTCGCACACGTCCGGGAAATGGCTTGCTCCATCGTCGACCAGAAGGTAAGAAGAAGACCTTCCGCAGAGCCCCCTCCCGCCGCCCCCCTTCCCCGGACCCCGCCGGCGCTGATGGTGGCTGTAAACTTTCCTCTGCCCGGCTCCGGGGCTAACGAGACTGATCGCAACTTTACTGCGCCTCTCCTCCTCCTCTGCCGCCCGCCCCGCTTCCCTCACCCCGGCCCCCCGCTCTTCCTCTGCCACCATCCCCCCGCCCCGGTGCCGAGGAGGCTCCGTGCGGGATGCTCGTATGCGAGCTTGACTTTTATTTTGTTGGCAGTGGATGCAATCAGCTGTACTAATAGCTGTTATTAAAAACAACCCCTCAGCCGGATCTATCTGCCTGCTTTTTAATGGTGCGGAAGGGGGGGGCGGGGGGTAGGGGTAGGGGGGGAGCAGAAACCTGTCAGCCGCGGTGGCAGCGCGGCGCCCTGGGGCAGTTTGCGCGTTGTCCCGGCCTCTGCCGGGAGAGGAAACTTTCCACTGAAAAAAAAAAAAAAGGCAAACAGCAACAAGGAAAAAAAAAAAAGCCAAGCTCGAGAGCCCCAGGATTCAAAGCGGCGCCCGGCGCTTCGCACGGCTTTCCGCTGCCGGGCAGCCCGGCCGGGGCTCGTCGGGGCGGGGGGCGAGGAGTCCGGCGCTGGGTGACAGCCCCGGGGGCTGGCAGGTAGCCCCGGGACCGGAGCGAGGGGAGGTGGGGGGGACTCAGCCAGCTCCGGCTGGCAGCCGCTGGGCTGCGGGGGGCGGTGGGTCGCTCGGCGGGAGGGCGGGGAGCGCTGGCCTCGGCCACAACGGCGGTGGCGCCGCCTGTGGGGGTGGCACTCGCCGCCGCTCCTCGGCCGCGGTAGCATCGCCGGGCGCAGTTCGCCAGGAGCCTGCTAAAGTTGGCGTCTGGACCTTTATCTGTGTTTTGACAATGGTGGTGTTATGCTAAAACTAAGTTTCACTGTACCAATGTTTGCTGTGTGAAAGACCCACCAATGTTTGCTGTGTGAAAGACCCACGGAAAAGTATCATAGTGATTGCAACAAAGCCACCAAACGAACCAAAGCTAAATATTCAGGATGGTTTTAATGGGAAAAGTTGAGCTTTCCGCCCTTTGTTTTTACTAAGAAAAAAATAATTTCAGGCAGAGATTTATTTATTTATTCAAGTTGATAGCTTATAGCTTTGCTTTATGTCTGTTTGTAGATCCAATCAATCTGAACTTAACTAAATAATGGCATTTCCGGTTTTTTGAAGAGCAACTGATGAAGTGTTTGCAAAAGAAATATGAAATAGACATCTTCATTTCTAAACTGTGTATTTTTCTGAGTTTAAGAAATGGTTACCTGCTTTACTAAACTTAATTCTGAAGAAAGTCATACCCTTTTGTTCAGGCGTATTTGCTTTCAAAGCTAGGCCAAAATTTGTTACTTGGTCACATGTGTCAGACACAAATACTTTTAACATTTCACCATTTGTAAGTTATTCCAGCAATAATAAAGCTGTTAAGAATGTTACATGTATTTTTAATATTTTTGTGCTTGACTAGTTCATTAATTTAATGGGTTTGGTATAAACTTGAGTCTAATCTTAATTTCCTAACAATGTACCATTGTCTAAAGAAAACAAAATGCATTGGCTTGTGCTCAGTCAGACTTATTTGAATAAGTACAGACATAAAAATTTTGAATGCTTTAATTTGTTCTAGTTCCCTAATTACATTAGAAAGCATCGTTTAGCTGCTTCTCTGCAGAACACAATTGAGTGAGGAGCTCTCTTCTCATCGTGGTTTCTCAGATCCCGGATTCCTGCTTTTCCAAGGCTGTTGAGAAGGAAGTGTCTCAAAGAAAGGGAAAATTGGAAGAGTGATAGACTTTGGATTTGTTTTCTCTTTCTTTTTGGGTGGTGGCTTCTACCTCCACTGCTCTACAGATTAATTTGTGTGTTTAGTCTTAAGAATCTTTGTTTTAAGCTTAAATCTGCAAGTATATCTGCATACGTGACTGCGCTAAGGCTTGTCCTTTCACTCAACTTGATGGGATGGTAACAAAGTAACTTGGCATACTGGCAGAGACCCTCTCTTCAAAAAAATTACCTGCTATCTAGAATTGTTGTGAGGTAACTTTGTGTGTGTTAACAGATTCATGATTTTCTCTTATATTGAAGTGATTTGAAGCATTGCTTACTCTTGATTTTACGAGGAAGATGTATTTGCTCATCACCATCAAGCAGGAGACTATAATGCAGAGAATATTTATTGAAATCTCACACTGTTTTCAAGTTTCTTTGGGTCCATTAAGTAGTGGCCTACCAGGTAACAGCTTTGTCCCAAAGTCTCTGGTCTGGATTGTATATAAGCATGAGAAAATGTGATTTTGTTTTTCTCTTTGCATGTTGTGTTAGACTGCTAAAGTCAGTGTCTCTGTGCTGTGCTGTTAAATATTTAAGCAGTCCTCTTGTACACAACTTTATTTTTAGGATTGTGCCAAATTCTCTTCAGTATCAGTGTCAGATGATCTGTTTATAGACATCCGCTTCCATGGTAATGTGGGTATACCTGAGTCAAGATATTTGTGACCCTTATTCTGCCCAGATTTATACACTGACGTAATTTAGTACTGTTCAAAATTTTTGTTAAATTGAACTAAGCTTCTCAAAGTGTGCAGAGTAGAGCATATTTAGGCCTGAGTATGTTGTTAATATAGAGGATGTGTGTGTGTATAGATGTATTTAAGTATGCATGTATGTTTATACATAAAGCCATCATATTTCCATGTCTTTATATGGTGGATTTATATATAAATAATACACATGTGCATGCACATATGTAAAACTGTTATTGCTATGTATAATTAGAAGTTTATATTTAGATATAAATATGTATGTGCATATATTTATGGAAATGCTAGTGGACTTTAAACAGCATCTGAAGTGCAAAAGTTAGGTTTTCAAGTTTGGTAGAAAGTATAATTTCATTAATAATCTAATGCATATGATGTGCAAAATGGAATGAGGAAATTGTGTTTTTTCTCTGTCATCCATGAGAGGCCTTCTTTTAGGAGTTTCATCCTGACATAACTGTATGGAAACTTTCTTAACAAATCTTTAGATTAAATGGTATGTACTGGCTTCAGGCATGAATTCAAACACATTTAAATCTGTTAAAGACTGCTCTGAAGACCAAAAAAAATGTGATTCCTTTGACTTTGTGTATTTTGTTTGTCTTTCTTAAAACCAGGGACATAAAAACCTTGAGACCTGTTCATGTGGGGCTATTTTTTCTTCAGTTGAAAAGGAATTTTAGCATTTAAATGTTGATGTTGTTGACAAGAAATGAGGATCAACTGCAAAATGTATGTCAGTGTTTGACTTTTAGGCCAACTCCCCCACAAGAACAGTGGGAGGATATTTTAAAAGGCAATCTTTGTTTTCTGAAGATAAATAGTTTGAATTACTGCCCTTTTTGGGTTAGCTGCACACAATAGAACCACTTCTCCAGGGCAAAAGTATAATGCAAAGCTCGCTAAGTAAGGATGTGGCATATTTTTAATTGTCTGGAAAGACTTTCTTTATACTAGTGAAAGATAAAGGAAGGAATCACAGAATTGTCAGAGTTGGAAGGGACCTCTAGAGATCATCTAGTCCAACTTCCCTGCTAAAGCATGGAATCTTTATACAAATTTTTATAGAAATTCCTACAATTTTAATTTGAAGGGGAAACTAGTTATTATTTATATTTTATATTTGCTGAAATTCTTTGTTATCCTTATACCTTGCATGCGATTTGTTGGACTACTGTAGTGGCATTGCCAAGGTTTGAAAACTTTTGAGTTCTCAAGTAGATACCTGATGCAATGTTATTTGACTGGAGAACATGGGTTTTATAAAACGGCCCTTAGGTCAGCCATTAAGCTCAAATGTTGGCTAGGCCTTCAGCATTTGAAAGCAGAGAAGTTACAAGGAATAGGAGACACATATGACAAATACAAGAAACAAAATTTGATCTGAAACAGGAAACAAAAATTGATCTGCGTAGGCCATGCATAGTACAGACTGATTTATAAAAGTAGTGTTGTAGACAGTTCACTGGTTTGCATAATTCTGAAATTTCACAGTAGGAAAAATAGAAGTAATAAACGGAAAGTAGGCCATTTCGGGAAGGGCAAAAAGAAAAGTAATAAAAAGGTGGTTCAGATGGCATACTGCAGCTGGAATACTGTGCCCAGATTCATCTTTATGTAAGGTATTCAGTGTTAAATTAGGGGCAAAAAGAAAAGTAATAAAAAGGTGGTTCAAATGGCATACTGCAGCTGGAATACTGTGCCCAGATTAATCTTTATGTAAGATATTCAGTGTTAAATTAGGAGAATTGTTACAAATCAAGCCTTTAAAAAATATTCCTGAGAATCAAACTGAATGTGTTCAGGAACAGGTGGGCATCCACTTATGCTTCTGGTTGTCCTTGGTAAGAGAAATCTTACTTATTCTTAAATAAATAAATTAGGAAAGCCAAAATAACCTTAGTTTTGTTTTCTCAGGCCAGAATCTCCAAACTTGTGGTCTGAGTGGAGAAAGGAGCTTTTCTAAAGGTTGACATGAAAATATGCTTAACCTTTTCTGCAAGAGTTTTCAAGCAGCCATGGAAAATATATGGGTTTGTTTATATGAATCAGGTATTTTTATTTTTTTTTTTCCTTCTCCCCTTCTTCCCCTCCATCTTCCAATCTACAAACTCTCTTAAAATAAACAAGAGCCTGGTGGTGATGAAATAATTTCCAGGACTCAGGTTAAATAGTGTACTAGAAAGAAGGATTTTTAACCTCAGGATAAAAAGAGAAACTGTGACAGGTTTCTACTATGCTGACCCAAACTTGTATATGTTCAATCAAACAAACACACAGTTGTAGGCATTTCATATATTCACTACATTTTTGGCCGTAGCCACGGGCTTCATATGTTTTGGAAAAGTTAGTACAGATGTGCTGTTTATCTCTTAAAGTTACATTCTTATGGAATCTTTATCTGCTGTACACTGGTAACAAAATGTTAAACTTTCTTCCCCGAAGTAAGTCTTTCTGTGCATGGAATGCTTCTTCTGCCTGTGTTGTGAAAACACCAGATTGTTAAATTTTATTTGAGGAATTCGAGTTGCCTTGTCATTATGCATATAAACATATTCCAAAGTGAAAGCACTTTTCTAATAATGTCACTCTTGTAAACTCATGTGAGACTTTTGATATTTACTGTTTAATCTTTTATTGACTTTACATTTATTATTCTCCACCCTGGAAACTGTAAGTCAATGTACGTAACAGTAGTTTGTAGATTAGTTAAAATTACTTATGGAGCATGTGTAAGAAAACACTAGGAAAAGCGTAATTTACATGAAAGGGAATAAGTCTGAATTTGTTTAAAGAAACTGGGGAGTTCTTAAAAAATGGTAACTTTATTATCTATCCTGTTTGTGAGCTAGGTGAGAAAAGTTGGTCTATTGCCACAAACTTATCTAAAGCATTTGAGAAATTCTTTGTCAGAGATTAAAGGCTATCAAATGAATTCTTACAGAACAAAAAAATAAGATGGAGCTTTGGATCAGGGACAGGCTTGTAACCGAAGCAGTTGACATTTTAATTTTTGAAGAAATTATAATAGGAGTCTTGTGTTGATCTTGTGTTAGTTGTACTGATGGTTCCTCCAGGAAATACATAATTTCCAGAATGATTTTAAAAAAGTAAAAGATAAATAAGCATATGAGATGCTTCTCATTACCGATGAGATGAAGCTCTGTTGCCAGAGAAAGGATGGAATTCATTAGTGAAGTTCCCAGACAGAAGTATGTATGTGGACATTGAATGGTGTGCTCGGTGAGTTCGGGATGCCCGAGGTCTGACTATCTGTCCAATACAAGGCTTCCTGGCCGTAACCACACAGATGACTTGAGAACGCGCAGTAAGCCCAGTGCATCCTGAAGGTGTGGCGGGTTTACTGCTTGTACTCAAGTGATCTGTGCTGTTGATTATGTGTGAAATCCCTGCACGGACTTGTGCAGACTTTGTCCACATGTATTTTCCCATGATTTCTGGAAATCCCTCACAAACATTCGAAACTATTTGCTCTTGTTGTTGCTCTTGTGTCTAAATTTATTTTTTTTAATGTATTTGGAGAAATCTAGCTGTATGATTACCATGTGTGTTACACTGTGGTTACCTTCAAGAAAACAAGCACACTTCTTTAAGTCTGCATATTATTGCAGTAAAAATAAGAAACCAAAAGTATTTTGTATATGAAATTATTTTGATTAAAAAGTTTTGCCAAATGTTTGTTTGTGGGGTTTTTTTTTAGTGACTCTATGCTAGCAGTTACTTTAAAGACATCTGTGGAATTTAAGATATGGTTATGTGAAATTAAAAATCACAGCTGATAAAGACAAATTAGGTGCGGTGAGACTGAGAGTTGTCTATCTCAAGCAACTTGTGATAAGTACATGCATTGTTTGTGTTTTGTTTTGTTGTTTTTTTAAAATCATTTCTGTACAATGCTACAGACCATCACTAACTTCTTGACTTTGCCTTCTGGTTGAGCTCAGACAGGTTTATGTTGATAGTATGTAATATGGCTGCAGTTATACAGATGTAATTAAATATATAAATAAAACCTCTCTCCTGGGTGTGTATCCAAAGTGTAGGTGAATTCATTTGAGCTACCCAGTGCAGATTTCTGAATGCTCTGCAGCTGCTGGGAAATGTGTTGTTTCTGCCTCTTTATACAGAAACAAGTGCCAAAGGTCCATCTGTTGTCTAGAAATGTTTCATTAGTCCTTGTGGTACAACAGTGTCTCTGTATCTGTCTTCAGTCAGTGCTAGCAATTGACTTAACATTTGGTTCTTGCAGCTTAGAGGAGGATTTCTCTTTCCAGTTGTCTTCTGGAGCTACCATATACTTCTTGCATAATGTCAGATTGTCAGTTTTGGGATGTATTTGAAATCTGCTTTAGTGTGTGTTTCAGTAAAATAATTGTTTCATTTTCAAATGCCACATTTCAGCGTTTCTTACACAGGGTTGATGGTAGAGGTTGTGGTAGAAAGGCTACCTGCATTTTGTTATCATGTGTCATTAACTCCAAAAGAATGTGGGTTATATGAGAATAAAAATAAAATAATAAAAAAAAATCCCCATTTAATTGAGATATCTTTTAGTCCATTTTTGACAGGGATTTTCTTTCCATACCTGTTTATGTTCATTGTGCTTTCCACTTTGTGAGAGGTGACTTTTGATGCAATGTCTTTCTGTGTTTGGCTGGTGGGACACTTATTGGGGTAACGTTGGATGCTCTGCCCGGATGTCACCTTGTTTACATTCTCTTGGCTTGTGGTGTCCCTGTGGGTGTCCAGGATTTTGCAGAGCAAACCCGATTTCTTTGACAGGCTTTCAGCTTTCTTCTTCCTCATACAAGACTTTTAGTACTGCTAAATGATCTCTTGGTTTTTGGGACTTTTCTTTGCTTTTGGATATTTCTATCCATGTAACAGTCTAAGATGATGACAGACTTGATGTCACTCAAAAACTGTGTATAAGATTAAAATAACTTGTACATATCTGTGTTGAACTTTTAAAGTGCACTTAAAGTCAGCTACCTCATGAAGAAGATTTTTGCTTTTTAAATACTCTTCTAGTTTTCTCTGCTGGAACAACATGTGAAGGTTTGAAAGGTAGTGTGGTGTCCACACTGTTAGCTTGACATTATAACGTGATATGTGTTACAGGCAGAGTTATAAAGTTAGACATAAATTTCAGTGTATGCGGCTGTATCTTACTTTCTCTTCCTCAGTGTGTTTGTGGGTTCCTTTTACTTGTTCATTGTAATTCTGTTTTCTTCTTCAGCTGTGGAAAACTTGATCAAAACATACGCTTTCACTTCTCCCACCTTGCTAAATGTATAATGGTATTGTGATTGTCCCTCTTAGATGGCGAGAGCCTGCTATGTGTGCCTCTTCTGCACAGAATCGGTTCAGAAACAGCGTTATTACATAGTTGGTTATTTTGATCAAAATTTATTAAATAACAAATTTTATTCTGTTTTTGAAAAGTAAGAGACATGAACCTACTTCATCTAATCTGGATTTTGCCTGTTTTCTAAGAGAAAAGAGGCATTTGGAGACTTTTATTGGTGGTTGGCATAAAACGGTCTCTCCAATATAATTATAAGCACAAGGAATACAAAACTGTATGAAGAGAAGCTGCAAACCATGACCACAGTTGCCGGCTCTATCTTGTACACTTTAAAAGAACCGTGTATCTGGCCATGTCATGTGCAGTCTAAAAGCATGTTCAGTTTCTTCTCTCTTCAAGTTATAAAAAAAAGTCAACCTTGAAAAATGTGGGTTTTTTTCTTTCTTTTCAAGTGTTAGAAATAGTTTGTGTTAGCATCTTGTCAGTTGCAAAAGTGCAGACAAGACACAGCTGGGACTGGGAGCAACATTCTGGCTATGAGGCAATTTGCCTATGATGCTTATTTTTAAAAACAGTATCTTTCACATTGCCATATCTTTTTCCTACCACCTGAGAAATCCTTTTACATAAAAATTGAAATTACTAATGTCTGTGGGCCATAATGGTAAAGTATACTATGGTCTTCTTTGCAGCACTGTATGCATATGCAGGAAAGCTGGGGAGGGACTCTATCAGGGAGTGTAGCAATAGGACGAGGGGAGGTGACCCTGCCCATGGCAGGGGTTTTGGAACAAGGTAATCTTTAAGGTCCCTTCCAACCCAAACCATTCTATGATTTTAGGGTTTGTCCTTATGTAATGTATAGATGCTAGGCTAGGATCTGTATATAGACTGAAACAGTCCCGAATGCCCCATAGATCCTTGGACCACAAAGGGTTGTTTATGTGATTTAAACTTTTTAAATTGTGTTTTTGATCCATGGGATAAGGGTCACCCCACTGATAAGGAGAACAGTATGAGTTATTGACAATATTGTCAGTCTAGCTGTAATAATTTTCACATTTTGCTCTGGAGTTTGGTCCTCCTCTGCATCAGCTTTAAAGGGTTGCATTGCAGTTTTGCTGTCTGTTTACGTGATGTGACTCTAGATGTGCTGACCATGCTATCTAATGGTGTACATGCTGATCTTGTCTGTCTGAGGACTTCATATTGTCACCCAAAATCAACTGCATCTAGGAAAATGTGAAAATCCTACACTGAAATCATAAAATGCCACCTTTGAGATATCTGCAGTTTGTGCGGACTTATGCATTTGTTCTGGTATGTTTATTATGGCTACCACTAAAAAGAAGAGATGCAGCAAAATATGTAGAATATGAATAGGAGTTTGTCCAGTTCCAGACGTACATAGTTTTCACTGCATTTTTTCTGAAAGAGTTGTCTGTCCTACACAAAAAGATGGGGGGGAAGAGGGAAGTGAAGTGAAAATTGACAGAATTCGGTAAGAGTCTGTGTGTGTGCTTGTGTGTCTATCTGGATTAGGTGAAGGGAGATACTCTTGATTCTAGACTATATGTTTTTTATCTTCGTTTCCCAAGGAAAATTAAGCTTTGCTGTTACCTTTCTCATGTAACTGTGTTTGCTGGTCTGTCACGAGAACCTTGATTAAAAAATAATAAATAAATAAATCGTTGTAGCAGAAAGAGTTCAGGTACCCAGCTATCAGATTGTTAGGCACAAAATGTGATATAATCAAATTGGAAAATAAATATTTGTGCTTTACAATGATAGAAACATATCTCTAGTCTATCTTCAATCTGTGTTTATGATCATGCTTTTTGTTGTCATGCCATCTGTACCTGACCCAGAGAATAACACATGTTCAAACCTACAAACAGATGCCAGTGTTTTGACTTTAAGTTCTGAATCTAGGTGACATGATCATCCAATGCAAACCTGCTCTTTCTTCCTTCCATTTGATTTCTTTTATTTGGCAACTAGCACGGAAACGAGGAGGTTCTGAGCTGTATTCTGGGGCTGAATTAGTTCTTGATGTGAACTAAGTTCTTTAAGAGGAGTTACAAAGGTGATGGAGGTGAACCCTTGTAGCTAGTGACAGAGGGTGAAACAAAGAGCAATGACTGCAAATTATGGTTTGAAAGAGATTCAAATTAGATTTTAGGAAAAAAAACTTCTTTGGTAGGAGAGTGGTGTGGTACTGGAGCAGATACCCAGAAAGGCTGTGGAAACTTCTTCCTTCTTTTTTGGACTTGGGTAAACAAAACCCTGTGTTGGAGATAATCCTGTAGTAAGTGAGAAGTCACACTGGATAACTTCCAGAGCTTCCAGTGTTTCTGTGATTCTCAGAGTATGCAGTTCATTGTGGTCAATAGCTAAACTAATATTCAAGTTAAAGTAGTGGTATTCCCCTGTCAGACAGCTAAAGTATGTTCAGCAGTTGATACAGCTTATATATGGCTTTAATCAATGTATGGTTTTTTTCTTCATGCTGTGTTGTTTCTATAGTCTCTTGTTTGTCTGAGTTGAATATTTTAAAATTAAAAGCTATACCTGATAAAAATTAAAAGTTATATCTGATAGTTAAATATACCTAATAAAGACGAGATAGAAAAGAGCTGGAAAAAATATTTCTTATAGTGCTTTTAGATCTGTGTTTGTGTGTGTACATTTGTTGCATTAATACCTAAGCAACCTGTATAGATAGATAGAGCCTTATTATATGCAATATTGTGTACAGGGGAGAAGTTCTTCCCTTCGGTACTTTGCAGTCAAGGTGTACTGGACAGCTGGTTGTTACACCGCATCTTAAACCACATGAAATGATATCTCAGCATTAAAACCAGCAGTTTATCAGCAGTATCTTTCAAGAAAACCCTACGAGAAATCAATCTTGGGTTGTAAGCAAAAACACAAAAGTTCCTCATGGAAACTTGTGGTTAGCAAAAATGGTTAGTAAAAACCACTAGCCCTTTCAATATGAAATAGTGGCTTCAAATCTTATGGATTAGAAATAAAAAAAAGGGTTACATAGGGAAGAGGCCTGCTAAGTTACCTATCTTGCTGGAACAGTGAAGGGTTGGTCTGTACAGAAATGAAAGGAAGAAATGATAAAATGAAGTAAGACACCCATCTGCTGCAAAGGTTTCTTTAAGTGGAACAATGTGTAATTTTTCAAGGAAGGAAGACCATATATATATACACATATATACATACACATATACTGCTCGAGAAGTGAACTGATGAGGACAAGCTTGATTTACCTGGCTTTGCAGGGAAGACATGTTCATGTTAGGGATGTTCCATAGGAAAAAAGATGCATTATTTAGACCCCACCTTGCTGTTAGGGCTTAGAGGGAAGGCCAAGGTGATGACAAAGCTGAAGTTAGTGTTTGTTGTATTACTACTTGTTTTTCCTCCCCCTTTGCTCATTTTTCCTATGCTTCTTACCAGGCTATTATCACATAGATCCCTAAGTTACACAGTTTGACCAAAGTTAATATCCTGGGCTGACAGACAGCCATTGTGTAAACTTAGGGCATACAGTCTAAGCTAAAATTTGGCTGCTGGTTATTCAACGTACCTTAATGTACTGTGCATTCACAGCTGGCACATAATTGTATGTTCAACTGTATGTTTAAATTTAAGAAAGTTAACAGCATTTTGGTAACATTCAAAGTCCTGTATAGGTTGTATATTGTTTCATGTGATCACATAATTTTGTTAAATATCTTGGTTTAGCTTCATGGTGTTACAAAAGGAAAAACAAATTTGTGGTGGTTTTACTGGTGGTTTGGCAAGCTTCACTTTTTTGGGTATAACACAGATACAAGAATAAGGATGAAATCCCTTTTGAAGACTGAAGTGCAAAACTAGAATTTCTAAAGTTCTGAAGCTACTGAAAATCAGACCTGTTTGTTCAAAGATGGCCTAAGAACAGAAAACTTCATATGGTCACTTGGAAGGGTTGGCAAATGTCTGCTTTATTTGATAAGTAAATAATCATTATGTAAAAACTTGCTAGAATGTCTTTGGAGATGCCTCAAGAAAAGATCTGAAGCAAACATGCCTTCATGGATCTCCCTAAAATAGTGTCTGTGTCTCATCCATTGCTGATGAGTGAAGCTGCATTGTTTACCTTTAATTTAGGAAGCATATTTTTTGTGTTAAGAAATCAATTTCTGAGTAATAATGTCATCATTTCCCCCCCTCTATTTAGCAGTACAAGACGGAGGTTCTCAAAACAACAAAAATCATATTGCAAGAGAGATGGTTCACAAAGGGCAAGTTAATTCTGTCTTTTGAATAGGAGTGCATAAAAATCTCTCACTATGTGGCTTGTTACCTCCTCCTTTTCCCAAAGTGTTTCAGTCCAAAACGAATGTTGAGTGTCACTTGCCGTGTTGAAACCTTGCTTATATGAATATAGGAGTAGGACAAGAGTTTAAAAAACAAATTGAACCCCTGATAATTACAAATACATTTATAAAGTTTAATAACTATTCCATTTCTTCTAATCCAAGATTCAGTATTTTCTGTATTTGATCATTTCTCTGACTCTTGCTGGCCGTGGATGACACTGAACAAGTCACTTTCTTCCCTAACATATTAATTTCCATTCCTGAATAGCATATTGATACTGAGGAGGACTAAGTACAAATAAAGCAGCATTTTGAGTGTGAGTAGTCTTAACAGGTCTTTTTACTCTGTAAAGTATCTAAGAATTTCATATGTAGAAGTTTGTAAGTGATTTTTGATGAATCTTAGAATTTACAGTACAAAGATTTGTGTATGCAACCGGAAATATTGATGAATATTTATGTAATGTATCCTTAGAATGTTCCTAAAATGTTAGGCTATGATGCTTGTTAGTATATAGATACTTGCTGGTTGGAAATAACAAATAAAAAGGACTATAATGAATTATAGTAGTAATAACTACAATGTTTATTAAGAATTGGTTTTAAATTGTGTGAGAAACTTGTATGGCGTGTAAAATATGCTTCTATGTATCTTTCTGACCATGAAAGTCTTGTTAGAGTCCTGTGAATGATTTCTTGGTTTGAATACTCAAATTTTGTGTGCAAATTCTACAGTTGGGCCTGTATTTATTATAGTTTCTTGTCGTACAAGGAAGTTGCCCTTCGTTCTAGTATATTGTTAAATTTTTCTGATTTGCAATTTGTTGGCATTATTCTTCAGTAATTTCCACAAATATTATGTATGTAGCACTTAAGCATGCATTTAAGTTTTCCTCCGACAGTTATCTGAGGCAGTTTACTGCTCGGGTGCTCTGAAAGGTCAGTGAGAGAATGAGGACAAATGACAGGCGGGTGGAGTGGACACTTCAAAGAAACGAGATCTTGGTTTTCTAGGTCTTAGAGTTTACGGGTTCATTGCTCTGTCATCTCTGACCTCCCACCCGCCTGCCTTCTTCCCTCCCGTTTTATTCCCGTTGGCTGGATTCAGTTACTTTTGATGGAAGACTAGAGATACCAAAGAGAATTTAGTTCTGTCTTCAAAGAGACCAACATCTGGCTAGAACAAGGAGCCAAGTAACCTGACTGGAGGGAGGCTGCCCTGGAGCTTGGGCTTATTAGGTTGCAGAGAATTCATATGGGAGACAGGCATTTCAACTGGCTTAGGCATAGAAAATTTTACATCGGAATTTACAAACAATTGTGAGACAAATGCATTGGAAATCAAGCTTTATTATTACTAGGTTAAATGGATGCAAATCATTGTGCATCCTTAGATTCTCTTTTGCCTTCTAATTTGCCTCAGCAGACAAAATTAGAGGAGCTGTTTGTAGGTTCTCTAGTTATATGTAAATTCTTAAATATTGATAGAATATTAATGAGCTTTCCTAAATTAGTTGTTTATTTGAAATGTCATTTATCACAGTGTCTCTCCTAGCATCTAAGGATCTGGGCTATGACTTATGGGCCAGGCAGATCCTAACTAGAATTTCTCTTATATGAGGAAGTCTGCTTTTCTTAACCCTTCTCAGAACAGATTGATGTGTTGACATCTTGACATCTTTCTGTATGTTCCAATATGCAATTTTAGAATGGAATTTGTGTGGGGTTTATTTATTTTAAGAAAAGCCCCCCCCCCCCCCGCCAACTCAAAAGAATAGACCCCATTAAAACTCCTCTACAAAATATTTTCATCTTTGAGATTCAGAATGGAAAGGATAGATGTGTATCTAAACAAGAGTTTTCAAAAAATAAAAATATCTATGACATTTTAAAGGCACTTTATAATTCTTTCTTCCTATATATGTATATATGTGTGTGTATATATGTGTGTATATATACATATACATATATATATATATATATACACACACAACCTCACCTGCTCCAGAAAACCACAATTAGATTGGATTACAACTTGCTTTTTAAAGTATGTCACAGACATGGATAGTTGGATAGAGTGCACACTTGGATGCATCTTTGAGTTCCTTCCAACCCAAACCATTCTATGATTCTATGTCTTCATGCTTTTCTGATAGGATCTTTTATTAGGATTGTTTTGTTAAATTATAATGGCAATTAAAACTTTGTTAATTTTAGAATATATTGTATGTATAGCTTAGTTACACAAGAATAGAGTACTCCTCATTTTTAATTCTCTTGTGTAGTAAAGTGATAGTTTATTTTGCACAGTGTAATTTATATATGAGGACAACTCTGTACAAATATTTATGTCGTTGAATTATACATCTGGACTCCTATGGATACTGTGCAAAAAAAGCCCTGTAAGCATACTGAAGTGCACAGGACAACTGTCAAATTTATGAAATGTTTACTAGGTGGGTTCTTCAATTTTCTTTCCAAGAAATTAATGGAACTGCTTTTTAAATGAGTGTTTTAAACTAGAATTTATCTTTTTTCTATGAAGTTCCATTCTGGAATTAATTTTCACTTATAGCTTGGAAAATGGGAGTTTCAGTAATGGGGACGTAGGCAGATGCAGCACTGTCGTACAAAAAATGGAAGCATACAATATTTTATAGAGTATTTCTTTAGGCTAAAGAGTATTCATAATGAAAGTTCTGATTTCTGTTCTTGCAGTTTCATGTCAAGACAGCTTTTAAAAAAATCGCACAAGAATGTATAGGTGAAGGAAAAAAATCTGCAAGTAAATGTTTCTTTGGAAAGTAAGCACTGAAGGCTTTCCTGCAGTGACTTGGGCTGTGAAAGCTGGAGGAAAAAATGAAGGGCACCTAATGAAAAACAGCTATCAGTTATCTGCATACATATATTTTTGTTTGGAATCCATATAATAACAAAAACGTGGCCTGAAGCATATGCTAGACATATCCTTTTACCTGAATGGCAATCAATATAAAATAATATAAACCTTTTAGATAGTTAATGAGACGTGAAAATCTGCGTTCTTAAAGATGATTTTTACGTATTTAAGTTATTGTGACTTTTCACAGAAATCTAGCAAAAAGACTAATGACAATACTCCCTAAAACATCTTGAATGAGGTAAAAAATACTGCATAAATGAAGATGAGCAAATACGTATTAATACTTGATGGCTAAAAGAAACTGTCAGTGACTTCCTACTATTCTCTTAAATTTTCTTGGCATGTTTTTGCTTTATGCAGACTGGCTAAAAGGTTGTTTTAAAGAGAACAAGGGACAGAATATGATCAAAATGCTTGTGAAAAATCATTTGGAATATTTTGAAAGTGCATAACTTACCACTGATATTATTTGTGCACTGTAAAAGCTATGTTAGCGTAGGTGCTTTCTCCTATGCTGGGCTGGGAACCATTCCCGGTTTCTCGGGCAGGTGAGTGCCGTGGCTGCGGTCTTGGAGGCCTGGGGATACGAGCTGTGCTGTAAGAGGTCCCTTGTGCACCTTGGAGCACACCTGCCCCTAAAAATATATTAAGCCTGATGTCTGTTACATAGAAAAATGCAGCTCAATGAAAAAGTGTCTGATTCTGCTGAGACAATAAATTCGGGATATCTCATCTTTTAATACAAGATTCTTGCGATTGCTAGTTGAAGATACTTAACGAATGGATTATATCTGCTCTTTCATGAGGTAACAGATGATAAGCTAGATGCCAAGACAAATGTCTTGCAAGACAATTAATTAATTGCTTGAAAAATTGATAGAATACATGAAAACAAAATTTTCAGGGGGGCCTCTAGTTTATGGGGTTTTTTTTGTGGGTTTTTTTAATACCTGAACTTGACCTCTAGGAATAATTTGTTACAAATACTTGGACATTCACAAGGAAATAGATATGTCTGTGATAAGAAGAGGGTTTGGTTACTGATGTGCTATACTTGATGTCACAAAAATACCATTTTAAGAAACACGACTGTACTTTTGACTACCTGGTATATACCTGTGAGATGGAGCTGTACATCTAGGGAGAGATAGAGATAGAGAGGGAGAGATTTACAGTGCTGTATGTAATGGAAACTTTTTTAGATGATGGAATAGTTTTGATTGTGCAAAATCTAACTTTTAATTGGCCTATATATTGAATAAATCAAGTATGTTTATAGAGTTGGTAAACTCTGGCCCCCCAAGTCCCAATCCATGAACTAAGTAACTCTGTGTTCATGGCAAGTAAATGAAATAAGGGCCAAAACTGAGATGAAATCAACTGACTTTTATAATGCTTTCAGCTGCTAAGAAGTAGTTAATAAATTCTAAGGGTACCTGTTTCCATGTAAAATTTTCATCTGTGTTATTTGGCTTTGCCAGTCTGCTGGTGAGTACAGATTAAGGTCTTTGTTAAACAAGGCTATGTGAATAAGGTAACATAATAGTTGCCCTCCAGACATGAGCCTGCATCTATTTCTTTAATGATTCTTTTAGAGGTGGAGTGAGATGTCAAGAAATGGTTTTTAGAGAAGCAGTATCAGTTTTCCTACCATTATTCTAGTTATTTTCAAAATTTATGTGTTCATTTATATTCAGCATGTAACCCCTTAATCCTTTTCTGAAGTGCTAGTTAACCAGTTGTTCTGCATGCTTACTCTTCTCAAACTGTTTCTCCAGTAACACATCCCTGTAAAACTTCATCCTCTTTTCTTCAAGTCACTTCTTGTTTTTTTTGAGATGTATTTGAATTCTAATCCTGTCTCTTAATGCAGTTGTTGTCTGTTTCAGTTTCACATAGTGATTTGCTACTGATTTGCTCAGAATTTTTTTCTGACCCATCATCCAGATAGTCAATGAAATCATTGTAAAGAACTGAACCAAGACCAGGTTCCACTTCGGAAGTTGCCCTTCCTAAGCCTTCTTCAGCACATCCTTGCCTTCTGACAGTGCCAAGAACACCCTTTGGGTCTAGTTATCCAGTAAGTTTTATCTCTGTTTTAAGACAGTTTCAGATAAATAATGTAAAATTTGCTTCTAAGAAATGTTTTGTCAAACAATATTTGAAGATGCATTGAAATTAAAATACGTGGCTTCAGCTGCTTTTCCTTTTAACTCTGCAGTTTACATTATCCTCTCAGAGAAGTGTTAGACTTGGTTTGCGATAATTTTTTCTTAGCATATTTAGATTGTTTGCCATCTCATTCCTATCTGTCTTCCAGGTTCATATAAATAATCTAGGAAAAGTTAAGCTCATCAGCCTGTAATTCCCCAATTATTCTTTTTTTCCCCCATTATATCTAATGGTCTTTCATTAAGTCCTACCTTACTGCATTCATCCATGATTTTTCAAATGCAATTGCCAAGGGTATTAAAGGTATTAAAATTGCTTTGAATTGTTTTATAAAATGTTGGATGAAGTTCTTCAGAGTTGTCCTTTTTTGAAAACATCTACTTTGCTTTTGTACTCTGATTTCTTTTTCTTTGGCCTGGGTTGGTCATCTTTGTTCTGCTGATGTTTATAATGAAGCTTGATGAAGAAAAACATTTGAAAATGTTTTTGATATCTTTTTGATATCAGCAATCTCTCCACAGAGTAGCAGATAAACTTCGGTTATACATCTAAAGTTATACAATTGTAGTGAAATTATTAGTTGCTATTGCTAATACTTTTTACTAATGCAGTCTCTTGTACCTTTTTTTTTTTTTTATTTTTATTTTTTTTGGTCTGACCTTAAGTGTTTGTAGTGTTGTTTTGTACTCAAACTTCTTAATTATACTAAGTTTCCTCTTTCTCAATGTTGTCTTTTTATGTTTGAGGTCAGCCAAAACCACATGATTTGCGTACTTCAGTCTTTTAGTTTAAAAACTGCTGTTTTTTCTACAGCCTGTTTAATATTTGATGGAACTGCAGGTCTGGGTTCCTCCTTAGACTTTTCTCTACTCTGAGATTATTGAGGACTGCAAGACCATAGCTTTAATTTTATTCTTCTCATTCCTATCCTCTCTTAGGAATGTGGGCTCTCTCATGCTGTACCTGCTCTTTGCCAAAGTGCTTTTCACTTTCTCATTCTCAGTCATTTCCTTTGTATTGGTTGTATTCCGAATTTGAAGAGCCTTTTACTACTTTCTTCATCTTTTAATAATGTTTACCAGTGCATTCCAAGAACTCGAGGGACAGTCTGGTGCCTTAGTGACTAGTAAAATGCAAAGAGAAAGGAAGCAGGATCTGATTTGTGCAGTCTGTTACACACCTAGAAGCATATGTTCACATGGCATATTTATCACCTGTGGGAAATTTGCACCAGGTGTTGGTTCTAGGTGTGTACCACATGTCTGTGAGTGATGCAAAGCAGACTTCTCCACATATCTGTGTGCATGCACAGGGAGCATACTGCTTGGGGAGCTTTGAGAAGATACACTTTCTCTCTGGTATAGTAGGTGCCTTTTGTTGACCTTGCCTGTGCAGTACTCCTATGCACGGCTTCATCTTTGGTTCCACCGGAGGAGAAGCTGTCCTGAATGCACCAGAGGTGTGTTTCACTGTGGGATATGTAGCATCCAGAATGGATGGAAGGTGCATTTGCACCTGAAAGAATCCTGTCAGGAGCCTAAGCCACTAACCTAGATGCTTCTCTGTGTCCTGCTGTACTTTTCTCAAATCCCTGAGAAATTAAAGTTCTGTGCCTTGAATTAATCTGCTGGCTCTTTAGAAAACCGCTACAGCTCATTTTTAAGAGTCATATGAGCCATTTCATCAGCTAGTTATGTCTTAATTATGCATTTCAACATCCATGTCCTCTGTATATTAAGCTGTTTTGTGTGAGGTCTTCAAGATGTTTTCCTCGTGTAATGTTCCTCTAAGTAGCCATCTCTTTATCCTACTTCATACAAAGCATGTTTTGTACATGTTTCTAGGTTTAATCTTGACAGTGGAGTTTAACCACTACTTGCTTCCTCATTTTTTTGAAAGCAGAAATGAACACTTGGAGTGGCACATGCTTGTCTGCTTGTACTGTGCTTTACAACCTTTAACTAACCTTTTTATGAGAGAATTGACCAAAAAAGTATTCTGGACTACGCTACTGAGGGACCATGTTGCTACTGTACCTGACATTGCATGTGTGGTCAGCTTGTGGACTGGCTCGGTCAATAGCACACTGATACATAGATGAAAAATAACTTCTTGTAGCTTTCAATAGAGTTTTTTGCACTTTCTTGTGCTACATGCAATAGTCGAAAGTACAGTTCTGAAATGAATTTATACCAGTTGGAGGTATTGAAGGAATAGGTTATCAAATTAATAAACCATCTAAAATAAACTAAAAATAATACATTAATATTCACCAGGTAGTTTTTACTCTAAATAATTTTATCAGTTCACCAAAAGAAATGTAGCTGAAGGCAATGCTTTTTCTTCTACCTGTAGTTGCACTTCAGTAAACATTTGTAACTTTTTATTGGTTATATCTGGAAAGCTCTGCTTTCTATTAGAAAATAGATTTTACTTGTTTGCAGAAACAATTTTGAATTTTATTAACCATGTTTCCAGATACATACCCGGGGAAATGATTTACTAAAGACATAATTTAGTGGTTTACTAAAGATTTAACATGCAAGGAAGAGTAACAGAGAGGCACAAAACTCATTAAATGTCGCTTACAAAGCTATAAACTATCTACTTGCGCATTTTGAATGCATTAAGGGAAACTTGCTGTTCTACAGTTAAAGTTGCATCATTTTTTTGAATTTAGTCTAAGTTAAGGTCACAGAAACATAGGTGTCCATTTCATGGAAAAAAAAAAGTTTCCTAGTTTTCTTCCTCACTTAACATTCCTTCTCTGGTCTCTTGTCTTTGTGTAAATATTCTAGGCAACATTCTCTGTTAGTACAGTCTGACTTTTAGACTTTTTTTTCCCTTACTAGTGTATTTGATATCTATAGCCTGATGTTCGCTAAGTTGTGATTATTTGTGGTTATGTGTGGTGTCAAGGATTCCCGAGTGCTTTTCAAGTACTAGCCAGGTCCAGGGCTTCTGAGTGCAAATGAGGTCTGGTGCCTTCAGCACCAGATAAATGGTTGTTGAAAACTTTCCTGACTGGCAGTGTTACTAAAAGTGAACAGCATTTTGCAACCATTTTTAGGTAATGATCAGATCAGCTGATAATGTTTGTTAAATACAAGAAGGAAAGAAAAAAAAGCCATGTATACAAGCAAATCTTCAGCGTTTGGATTTCTTGGTTGAATTTTCATTTAAAAATAAAGTGCGACACATTTGTTCTTCATTGAAAGTATATATTTGCTGAATGCCTTCAATTAGATGCCAGTTTGTGGTACAGTGAGCCACTATTGCCACAAAGACTACTTTCAGCTAGAAGCTGTAGAAACAAGAAAATTATTTGGAAGGGGTTAACTGTCTTTTTTGGGTATTTTTTTTCTCTTCTGCCAGGGAAAAAAGTGAAAAAATAAATATATCTTTCCACTACTTCACCTCTATTTATTGTCACATTTCTGTTTCCTTGTGTGCAGACTCGCTTATGTACCAGAGTTTCAGACTCTGTTTATCTTCCACCCACTGCTTTCCGAAACCACATTAATGTGCCTCAGCTGTCTTTGCTTCTGTCAAATCCATAACTAATGACAAAATGGTTCTTTAAAAATTAATCAGACTGTTTCTGGGGGAGTGAAAGAGTGATCTGCATGTAATCACTTTATCCAGAGAGGAGAAAAACATTCAAACATGTAAATTCATAGTATGTAAAAAAGCATAAGGCTTAGAAAGGTGTACACTGCTACATTTTGTTAAATGTTCCTACAGCTCCTTAACTCATTCTCCAACCCATTTTTAAAATGGATTGCTACAAGTAAATCAAATGTGACTCATAAATCTCAAGGCATCTTGGGTGTAGCTATGTTAGAGTATTCAAAAATGTCTTTAAATTCAAGTAGTGAATTTCAAAGTGTCTATAAAGTTATGTACCATCATGACTTTCAAAATGAAATTTTCTCATTTTCCACTTTTCTTGGATGCACTTAAGGAAAATATTTTTCAAATCTTGTCTTACCAGCAAGCACCAGCTTGCTACTGGTAGGAAATAAATGAGTAAATTATCTTGCATTATTTTCACTACAGAATATGTGTTACAATTTTTTAAACTGTCACAATGGCCTTGCTAAAGCCTTTTTTGTAAGAAAAATAAAAAAGCTGTATTCAACCCTAGCTGACTAAAAAAATTGAAGAAAAGATTAAGATGATGAATTTTATATTTATCCACATGAGTATTGACTACTTGGTTTTATATTATAGATTTGAGTGAAGTTATGGGTCATCTGAAACAGTAGATTGTGTTGTCTGGATTATGTGGAAATCAGTTTTAGTTTCCCTGAAGGAAGTCTGTACCTTACAGAGTTTTTTCACTTAGCTCTGGCAGAATTTTTTCTATATTAACCAGATGTGAAAATGTGCTAACTTTTGCGTATTTTTGCAATGATAATTTGTACAAACTCTATAAAGAGGTCTTTTTCTAATAGATGAATGTAATTAGGATTTATCAACAGAAATCCATACACATATATAAAAATTAAAAGGTGATCCTTCCTCATCAAAATCAAAAAGTGTAAATCAGTTTTATGAACCTGTGAATTTCAGGACTGCATGAAGACGTTTGAGTGACAATTTTTAATCCATCAATAATATTCTCTGTAGGAACTATGAAGTAAACAGGATGGTTGTGGAACAATGCCTACTTGGGCAGCTTGACATCTGCATCCTAAAATTGTCAAATATGTCTCTTGGTGATTCTAAGTGGTCTCCTTTTTCCTATCAGACAGGATTCAGAAAAGCGCAGCCATGATTTTTGCTTTACTATTTATGAAGTCTCAAGATGAATAAGGCTTGTTGGGTAAGTTTGAGCCGTAAAGCAGCAGGTGCAGAGATACTGTACATTGGAAGAAATACTGTATTTCAGTTGAAAACTTAGAATTAAATTTTCAGTATTTGTGAGGTTGCTTGTTCAAAGTTTGGAAAATCCTTCTGGTTGAGAGCAACAAGCTGGAACAGTTTTCTGGTATCTTCTGATCTAAATTGATTGGCATGTCTGAAAACATGTCAATTTTGTGCACATTTTAATAGGCTAAATTGGCCCATGTTTCAGTATATTGGACATCTTATGATATAGCAGTAGCAGCAGAATATAAATTTAAGGCTCTTTGTCATGTTATTTTTGCTTATAATGGTAAATCTTTTGGACAAAAACCAGATACTCTGAAGTTGCCTTCAAGTCTAGCATTCTGGTTTTATGATATTAGTATGCATGACTGCCTGTGAAAAAGAGCTGCAGCTGAAGGGGTGTGCTTTTGCTCATCATACACTAAACCTAATTTGGTGTTTCTTTGTCTCGTGAAATGTGGAGGGAATCTGAACTAGGGTTCTAATCATTTCTGATTGCACCCATTTTTTTTCTTCTCTCCAATTAAAAAAAGAATTACAATTTGTGTGACCTTCTTGGGGTAATAGTGAAGCAGAAGCTGTATTGCCATGAAAGGAGAAATCAGTCAGTTGAGTAAGCAGTGACTGATACAATTGAAATAGGTAACTTAGCAGAAGGACTTAGGGAGCTGGATGAGGAAAAAATAGCTGGGGATGTATTTGTGTTTTTGAAATATTCATTTTTACAATGGAGAACAAGGGCGATTTTTTAAACTACAGAAATAGCAGTCTAGTTTAGATGTAGAGTTTTGAAAATGTAGAGTTTTGCCTACATTGTAGCCTTTATGAAGAAGGGACTGTAGAAGAAAAATTCTGCAACAAAATTAAAGATTCAACTGATTTAATCAGTTTAGGTCAAGAAACATTTCCAACTCTAGGAGACTAACAGAAGAATTACGTTTTTATTTACAATTCTTTTGTTAAGAGAATGTAATTTACTCCCATAGGTAAGTGTAAATATTAAGCTTCATAGAATGTATAAGACATAATTAAGCTCAGAGGTAGTACACTTAAAAATGCTGCACCATTTTAGTTCAGACTGTATGTAACGTATGTTGTGTTTTAATCTTGACTGCATTTTTGCACAGAGAACAAATCAGTGCAGCTGATTTAGAAAATGCTGCACTTCTACCTTAGTTAGAGTTTGAAACTAAAAAATTTTTCTGTGATTTGACTGCAAGTCTTAAGAATATCAGTATTTTTAGAACAATTCTTTTAGTGATTATAAACAAGCTAACTAACTTCCTTAGTGCTCTTTGTAACTGGCACAGATTTTCTGTTTCTGTCAGGATGAGGAGAGTCTCCTGCATTCCTTAAAATAAGTTAAGCAACAGTAAAATAAATACTTGAGGCCAGATGGAAGTGGTCATTTAGATCTGATCTCCAAGCCTGGAGAAATAGTTGTCTGTGAACTTTTTAATTTGCCACACACTTCCAATGTTAGCCTATTCTGTGTTTGTTTTTCCATCAACTGTATTCTGTGTTTGCACTTGCATGCTTCTTGCATAGCTCCCTGAACTTCAGCCAGCACTTTAGAGCACTTCACATTGTGTAGCCACAAAAGGAATCTGTTTCCTGGGGAACTTGGTAGTTTTGCTGCTTTTACCTTTAGGATTCTTTCCAAGGAAAAACCCAGCAGTTCTTTCAGAGCTGTAGAAATACTTGGACCATCATCATCAGCATTTGATGAGTCTTTCTTGAGGGGAACTTGGGGAACAAGAACATAGTGGAATTTACTGACTGAAATCAAGTATGAAGAAGTGTGGGCAACTGTTGTTTTTTTTTAAATAAAAATATCTTCTTTTTTTTTTTTTTAACCCAAGGATCATATGTTCTATAAAATGTACAAACTGAGATTGACCTTTACAAAAGTAGAAAACACAATGATGGCGGAGCTGTAAAACTGTTGACATCTGGTTCTTTATGCAACCTCTGTATCTGGAACCATTTATGTACTGTGTCCTAATTTATTTGCAATATTAGAGCAGGAAATCACATTAGTACAGCTCACTGCAAAAATACCTTGAAGTAGTGAAGATCTAGTAGATCTAAAGTGATAGGTCTGTGCCAGCTGTTCCGCGGGTGAAGAAAGCATTTCCCA
Source organism: Gallinago jamesoni (assembly GCA_025769975.1). NCBI lineage: Eukaryota > Metazoa > Chordata > Aves > Charadriiformes > Scolopacidae > Gallinago > Gallinago jamesoni. The sequence goes on along the minus strand of JAOQGH010000040.1, from coordinate 35,138,525 downwards.
TTTCTTTTTTTTCTAATGAACAGAAGACGAGCAGAAATTTCTTCAGAAGAGGAGGAATATTGCATACCTCCATACTAAACTAAACCAAAACTTGTAATGCACCAGGAGCTCAGTGTTTGAACTTTGAGGCTATAGCTCTGGGGTTGAACTGGGTCTGAATAGTGAAGGAGGCTGTTGCCAACATGGAGTCATCTTCGTTGGTTGCATGTTTTAAAGTGTATGTGGTGAATGAAGTAGGGAAAAAAAGTGGAAAAAAAAGAATGGATAATGGCATAATTCATAAAGTCGGATGCTGGTTTTGGGGATTGTATTCATCCCCATACCTGCTGCTAAATTCCTTTGTGGAGCAGGTCAAGTAACTTTTCACTAATACTGCACCATCATGAGTGTAACAACTATCAGTATTACAACCCTGCAAAACAGGTGAAGTTTTCATTGGCAGCCTTAATTTTTGCACTTTTGAAGTTTAAAATGTCTGGCTTTGCAAACTTAAAAACCTTTTTGTATGTGTTCACATCTATAATGTGCTAGTTCAAAAGCATACGAAGGGAATGGAGATTATTTGTACTGATGTCTGTGTGCTTTATCATTAGGCTTGGAAATCTTAAACCCTTCTTAACCTTTTGTCAATTCACCTAATAATCTAGACAAATATTTATACTATTTCTATTTTCATCCTGCAGCTTGTCATTTCATCACATTTAGTGATGAAATATTGTATGTTTAGAAAATATCTGTAAACAGTTCTCATTTAGAAAAATACTGACATAGTGGTATCATTAAATATTTTTATCAAAGTGGTTTTAGTTCAGGTGATCAAAGTTTCTGTTTTCCTGGGTCATTTGTTAAACCATATAGCAGAAGAAAATCACAGCCAAGACAAAGATTTTGTGATTAAGTCATAGGGTTCATATGGTCATATTATAATCTTTTTACATTAATCAGATTCGTATTCAGAAATGGTTCTAATTTGTACCTCACATCCTCTAATTTAAAAATATATTGTATGTATCAGGGTTGAGAACACTAATATCTTAAATGAATTCATTTTATGTATGGGAGCAAATTATACATGGTAACTAATGCTAATGAGCAGCCTAGTAAATTGAATTCAATCCCATAGTCTCACATCAAGTTCATTCATCGTTCTTCCAATCCAATGATCTGGAACTTCATGGTGCAATTAACTTTATTACTTCTAGGCAGCTAAGTGTGTTGTCCCTTCTACAAATATGTACAGGACTTGGAAGTTTCTTTTATTTGGATCCCCTGAGGCAAGTACTCTTTGTACAGGGCAGAAAATTTGAAAAATCACTAGCCTTATGAAGAACATAAAATGTACATTCCATTACCGATGTTCTACTTAAAATTTCTACCTGCAGTAGCAATTCTGTTTCCTTTCTCCTCAGTTCCTATCAATTGTTCCTGCTTAAGGGAAGAATGTGAGAAATGGATTGAAATGGCCATAGTGATTTTAGCCCTGGTGGTGAACCTTTAAAACGTTTGGTGGGTTGGGAGTTTCGGGGTTTTTTAAAGTTTTATAAAATGATACTTGCTTTTTCTTCCTATCTCCATACTGCACCAATGTGTGTCTTGGACATAAAGACTTCAGCACATCAAAAATCTCATGAGCCATACCAGTTGTTTGTCTAGCCAAGTACTCCTTCCTCCAGCAATAGTAGTTAGGAGAAGCTCTGTAAGGAGGCAACTCAAGCCTGGCCCCTGTTATGAGTTTATTTCCCATGCTGCCCCTCAATTCCATATCATTGATTAGGGATTTTGGAGGGTACATACATTCTTATTTTAGAATCTGGTTTAGACCTGTGGTCCATTTATTTGTGTGATGCCTTTTTGATCCTGTTGATGCTTCTGCTTCCATACTGTCCTGCTATGAATTCCAGAAGATCCCTATGTGCTATATAAAAAATTTTCTGTAAAGCTGTGTACTTGATGCATAAGGAACCTGAGATATTTCTTGCTAGAGTGGTAATTCCAGGGAAAGGGTTGTCTGCACTTGGCAGTTGAACATGATAAAAGCTGTGTGTGTAAATCTTATTCTGTAATCAGGGGTAGTTTTCTTACATCTTGTAGTCACCTCGAGTCTTTTATACTGTGTTCTGAGAATACACTGTTTTGGAACTATGGGCCTGAATGAAGTGAGTGGTGAAAGCAGCCAAATCAGTGGTTCTGATACATTGTAGGTCTGCCTTGCACCCGTTTTGATGAGATCCTTGCAGCTACACAACAGTTGCGTGTACAGCATTCATGGGGGGAAAAATGCAGTCATCCTCTGCCTCATGATGGACACTACTGGTGTAGGGTGAGATGATGGACATAGGTATCCAAGATAGCAAACTTAAAGTAAGCACTTACTTGATGTATTATAAGCTAGCTGGAGCGTGGACAGATAATGAAGCATGGTTAAATTGTCTTGGTTATATTTGATGCTGTAACTGATACTTTAGTGTACTTTTTAGTCTATCCTAATTGCAAATTAAAACACGTTGTTTAAGCCATAAGGTAAACACCTATCATTTGGTTATCCATCCATCAAAATTCATCATGACTTGGGTTCTTTGGGCCTGAATTGAATATTGGAAGAATACTAGATTTTTTTTCATACTTTTTTATGAGGAAGCTTGAAAAACTTGGTGCTTGGGATGCCTCATTTACTGTACATGTTGCTTCTGAACAGAATATGAAAAGCTTCCTTACATTTTTGGCTAGCTGGGAGTATTTGTCATACGGAAAAACAACAGTTCCATCAGTATGTGTAATGACTTCTTTCCGAGATTATTTTAATATATTGAACTCAGTAATACATTATTTGTTTCACTTTGTATTTCTTCTGGCTGATTAACAGAAAATGAAACATTTCTCTAAATGTTGGTGTTTTATTTATGCATCCTAATTCAGAAGAAGAGGAAGAAATGGGTGTACCTGGACATAAACAACAGCTTAAAAATTATGTTTATTAGTATATGTAAAGAATAGAGACTGAATTGCTCAGGAAGAAAAGTTTTAGGATGCAACAACAATTTGCAACCTTTTTTATATCCTACTATGTTTCAAGTTTGCATAATTTTTCCAACTCAGCTGATCAGCTATCAAAACAAAGAGAGTGATCTGGACAGTTGCAGCTGTTTCAGAGGAGGAAATAGAGACAGGTATGTCTACTCTGCAGAAAGGTTGGGATTTGCCTTCTGACAGCCAGTGAGGATATTGTGTGCCCACGAGGTGGTAGGAAGACAGTCACGGTGGAGCATTTCACTCAAAATGGCACTGGGCAGGCGGTCAGGAAGAGGACTTCAATGCATTTCTTTTTGTCCCCCTCCCCCCTGCAAAAAGACCACCAATAATCATTGCATCTGTCTTATCAGGCTGAATACTCAGTGACATGTGCTTTACAAATACGGATCCACAGCTGAAAAAGACAATCTGGCAGGTTTTTTTGGGTTTCAGCTGTTTAACTAATTGCTATGTGCGTGAAAACCACTAAATGGAAATAGAAATCGACCATATGAATTTTCATTATCATAAAATACAAACCCTACTCAAACCCTGTTCTAAAAAAAATATGAAATAATAATGGCATTATCTACAGATGGAGAGTGGTACTTGTTTTTCATTGTGTAGATTACATTTTTACTTAGTATATTTAATGTAGAATTAGTGTCCTGTAATGACCTTTCAACTTTTGAATCACTGCTTGATAAGTAATTTCTTAAGAACTTCGGCTACATAGCCGTGAGGCATTATAATATGAAGTTTTCATCCCTTTTGACTGTTGCATATTACTAGGATCAAAACATACTATTTTATATTGGGTCTTTAAAAAAAGTTTTGATTGCTGAACTTCTTTTATTATCCCCCACTTTGGTAAAAAATACTTACTTTATATATTATATATATATATGTCTTGGGAAACTGCTTAGGAAACGTCCTTAAACTGTTTCCTAAAGATTTCATTTTAATGAAGAAGGGACTATACACAGACTTTTTATGTGTGTGTGTATAATATGTTTAAAAGTGTGTCTAAAACATGTAAAAATTTTAAAACATAAGACATTCTCCCCTAAGTCTTTGATCTCTGTGTTTTGACATAGGGCTGTAGATAGAACTTACCTATGTATGGACTCTGGTGTGAAATGTGGTATGAAAGTGCTGACATTAATTTAGTATTACTTTCAATATTTTGTCTCTGTTGTGAAAGTTTTACTCCTTGACACTTTCGTGTAAGTAATTGAGTCATTACCTCACTCTGTGCCTTTATTTTTTCACCTTTAAAAAGGACAAGTATATTTCACTCTTTTTACAGTTGTGTGCTTTGAGATCAGTGGGCAGTGCTTACAGAAGTGTTACTGGTAACAGAAGTAGTATATAACTATTCTAAAACTTTATTCAGAATAAAAATAGGTGGTTAATAAAGTATCTAGGAAAAACTAGTGCTATGAGGGCAAAGCTTATTTATGGGAAATGCATGTTTTAAGGATGTAATTAATCATTGTTATAGGAATAAAATTTATTTCTTTGCTAATGGGGCTTATCAGGAAAAGAAAATTTTTTTGAATTTTAGTTCATATCAGTTCCCAAATCATAAAAGGGAAAGACTGCTACTTTCAGCATTTCTATACTATAAAGAAATGACATTTTTTGTGTGTGTTAGTGTGTCTCTATTGTCATTATAGGTTATATACCTGACACTTTATATTCACACCTCTTTCATTGACGCACATTTATTGTTTATGTAAATTCAACCTGGGCCAATGTCACTGTTTCTGCTAGTTTCATATGGTGTATTGCTAAGCAACATGTGTATTAACGACAGTGTTTGCTTTCATTTTATCTCTTTCCTGTCCCCCTTCAGCCCCCCTCTTCCCTAAAAAAATGACACAAGTTTGAAAGGTGAGTATTAGCTTGTCAGGCAAAACAGTATTTTTAGTTCATACCTTATGAATGATGGAAGATGCAGGAGGTAGTGAGGATTTTGGATGTTCTTCAGTTTTGTTACTTAAATATTGATGATGTTCTCAGCAGTGTTTTTTTTCTTGCAAACGCTATTTTTTTGTTTTGCAAGCAATGATTCATTAGTATTGTTTTACACCTCGTAGGCTACATTCACCTTGGAAAATAGTTTTGGAATACTGTTTTTCTCATGTACACACCGATTATATTGTACCTATACAAGCTATGGGTAAATTATATATCTGAGTATCCATTTCAGGTATTGCTGAAGACCTGTCATTGCGCTATCTAGATTCCTGAAGTGTAAAAGTACAATGATAGACTAAAGTGTGTGTGTGTGTATGTATGTATGTGTACAGATATGTATATATCTTTGTACATACACAGAGAGAGAAAGGATTTCCTTAGAGTCCTGGTGTTCTAGTCTCTTAATGAAATTAAACAAGGGAATTACTGTGTCAATACAAGAAGTTGTTTATTGACTTCCTTAAGGTTAAATACATGAAATAAATCTGCAAGGGTCATTTTAATGTCCAGTCCACATAGATCTTCTCAGTTCAATGAAGGTATAGGAGTAGCAGATATATTTTTGGGAGGTAGATTAATGGGCACACCAAAACTTGAAGAGACCCTTGACCACACAAGTAAAATGCACTTGTTCCAGCCTCAACTGCCACTAGTGCCAAAACTCAGGAAGGAGCTATGTATGTATTCAGCTATATTTTATCAATTTCAGTTCTATTTTTCAGACAATAGACTTTGTTTTTCAATATTAAGTTCACTTGTACAGTGCAGACTTTCCTGTCTATGAAGAGTTTTTCCAGGATGTTTCACTGTTTTTTTTTTATGCTATGGAAACTTCCCAAATCTGGCTTACGTTTTGCTAGTTTTTTATATGGTGGTGTGTTCTGGATATCTTGTCTTGTCTTTCTACTCTTCTAGAAGGAATAGTTTGAGAAATTCAGGATATGAGTTGTCACTGCTTGTCCTGCTAGATTTGGACTGGGACCAATTGAGTAAACAGTTTAATGATAGGTTGCCTTGTAAATATCCTGCATTTTAAATCTCAACTGCTTTCTCAGATTTTACCATGAAAATTAAAGGTATTTCACAGAAATCAAATTTTGTACGTTTGATGCTATGATATCATACTACCACATGTACCATCGGGGTTTTTTGTTTGTTTGTTTCTTTGTTTTTTCAAAAAACATGTAGCTAAAAGTCACTAGTAGTGAATTTATTAAATTTTCTCCTTTTTTTTTAGATTTACAATGGCAGACTGATGGTAGCTTTATTCCTATGTTGCCTTTCTTTTTTTTTTTTTTTACATTTTTGAGGAGAAAAAGAATGTCTTTTGCAGAATGTTTGATTACACAAAGGTGAACTCCATTATTTTTCTCGTTTGATATTCATCAATTTGCATATTAATGTTTTCAATGGAAACTAAATATGCTAATTTCACAGCTTCTTAGCAGATACCTTAATCATGAGGGTATTTGTATGTTTAAAAAGAAGGGAGGTAAACTGCAGCATTGTTTCGTATAATTGTACTACAGGTCAACCTGAAAATCATGTCTGTTTCAGGGGCCTTGTCTCCATAGGGAATAAAACCAGCTGCCATTGAAGTTGCAGTTAACCCATAAATTAAAAGATTTGTGTTCTGGGTTGGTTGATCCCTCTGCCTTTTACCCCAGTTTATGTAAACAGTCAAACAAACATTCAATTCCATTTTAAAATTGTGTTTGTACACATATATAGGTAGCCTCTTTACCCTCAATTATGACCAGATAGATAAGGACTTCAGTGCTTTGGTCTATTGTAGCCTGGAATTAGTGTGATGAAAGCCAAGAACCACTGTGTCATAATCAAAATACATAGGAAAAACTAAAAAAGAGTTCCTGAGACTTTCTAAACGTTAGCTGCTCTTCTGAGGCTAATTTAATTTTTTTTCTTAGTGTGAAGTTAATTCCTTCCATGTCTGAAGAGATCATATTGTAATGTCAAGTTGAAACAAGCTAAAATACATATAAGTGACAGTACAATTAACAGTTTTTCTATCCCAGTGGAGTAGAAATGTAGTGCTGTAAGGAGGTCAGCTCTCAGGTTGGGGGGATATGGAAGCTTAAGAGCAATGCAATTCAGAGCACCTGAATAGCTTGCCCTGTTGGCCTGTACCACCTCTAAGTAGTCAGTTACTGACTGGTGGTGGTGGTGAGGCTGAGTAGCATCAAACGCCTAGGAACTCTTAAATAGGTTGAGAAATTTTTCAATAAATGTTAGTTCATAGAGCACTTCAGTTTGTACTGTTCACAGAATATTATTTATAGAACTTGCTGGATGTCGTTTGTGCCACACTGTCATTGTATTTAAGCGTGATTAATATATCTTCTTGCTTAATTTTCTTATACTGTATGGAAGGTGCTGAATAATTATGTCTGTAAGTTCATGCAGTTTAGAGCTTAGTCATTACATTTCATAGTCAAATTTTACAATTGTCATCCAAATGTCCTCATTTAAATGATATGCATCTCACGAGGCTGTCCCAGTGAGCAAAATTTAAATAAAATGCATGTCATCTTGTCATTATGAACTCTCTGAAGAGACCTTTCCCTTCAGCTGTATTTCAGTATTAACCCAATTCTTCATAGTAATTTTGGTAAAATTGTCATGTAAAATGAATAAAACATTACATTACACATTTTTTTCTTAAAAAAACTCCAGCAACCTTAAAACAATCTACCCATAATATGTTGTTATTATTACAATAATAACAGTACTCAAAACTAGTTGAACCTTAACTATAGGTTAATGTCTGGAAATTAATATTTTGGTGCCCCTCAGATGGCACCCAATTCAAATGTTGCACAAAGACATTACCAAGGCAGACTGATACCATATGATGTCTGGGAACTAAATTAATATTTAAGAAGTACATTTCCTAAATAGTTTCTTAACAGGAATGATTTAAATTTTCAGAAAGTTAATTTGATGAGGTAAATGTCCTTCTCCCGAGCAGATTTTAATTAAGCCTAAGTAAAATCAATACTTCTAAAAAAACATATTCAGCAGAAATAAGACAGTTCGTGATATATACTGTTTCAAGCCATTTTTATGAACAGATCTAAGAGTTTTATTCTCTAATCATATGTTTAGGGGATTGGCTATTTAGTAGACTTTTAGCTTTCCAGATGCTCAGACAATGCACTTTAAGTACAGTATCCATAGATTATCCACAGAATGCTGTAGATTAGCTATTTTAAGATGTGAATTGTGAATAAAAGCTGGAGAAAAAGCAATAGCAGTTGCAAATGTGTTGTCTCAATTAGCTCATTTAAAATGTATTTACAAGTGAAAGAGACAAAGTAGGCAATGCCTGGATGTAACGCTGTTACTTCATTAATATTTTATATACATATGTGTGTGTCTATAAATAAAAGCTTTATGTGAATTCTGTCAACAACAAAGAGTATCTAAATCAGAGGCCTTTTTTGTTTGTTTATTTCACGAGGAGGGCAGTACAAGTTGTTATCACCAAGGACTGATTAGCAAATTTTGGACAATAATGAACGTAGTTAAATTTTAAGTAGAACTTCTTTCTGTTTAGATATTCAGAATTTTACAGTTTTGGCAGAAAGGTTGCTTCATTGCCAGTTGGAACAGTATTTTTAATTTGCGTTAATTTAGTAATTGTAACTCTTACAAATATATCCTTTTATTGAATAATTTGTAACATGTAATTGATAGTCTTTAAAAATGAGGATAATATATATTCATTTTAATTTCAAATAATTTCCTTTAAATGCTTTTATTATTAACAAACATTACTTGTTGGATCTCTGTCTTGTTGCATTACCTGTTTTAGCTAACTTAAAGCAAACCAAGTCAAAGCTGTGTGCTTTTCTTATTCAAATATTTGGGTTGAAGAAATACTTACATTTATTAAATGGCATTTCTGATCAAAGGCATTTGTCTCCGATCAAATAAATTGCACAGATACTTCAATGAGAAATCAGTAATAAAATCAATAAGAGTTCTAATAAGTACTTTACACAGGTTAAAGCTAACCCAAATGAGGTTTTTTTGTGGCTAATGTCTGAGTTGCTAACAGTGTGCAGCAATACAGACCTTACTTTCATTGTAGGAACTGTCTGTACTGCAATTGAGATGGTTACAAAATATTTTTTAAAATCAAGAATGACAGGGCATTTAGTAATGGTTTAATTTTCTGACTTAGTTTGGTTAAATAAAAATTGTATGTCAGTGAACCTCTCCTCCATGGTCAGAAGAGCCTGCCTATGTCACTACATTATTACAGCCTTTCTGAATAGAAGTAGAGTTTGAGTGGGTTCCTGTGGAAACATGATGGTTCCAGGGTGTTTCAAATTGGTAGAGGACAGCTATGTAGCAGACTTAAAAGTCATAAAAGAGCCAGTGTAACTTACCCAACAGGGTAGTCAAGTAACACTGTTATATTAAAATTTTATCCTACTCTACTGACAAAGAAAATAAGAAAAATGGCCTTATTTTTTAATTAGATCTAACCAATCACATGGTTTTAAAATAATTACTGGTTGGTTGTAAGCAGTACTGATGATTTTGTTTATTTATTTATTTTTTTCCTATTAGCCACATTTTTATACCATGGAATCATAGAACAGCCCACATTGGAAGGGACCTTGAGAGATCATCTGGTCCAGCCTTTCATGGTAAAGGGAGCCTAGATGCCATTATCTAGCACCCTATTCACTTGCATCCCAAAAAACCTCCAGTGATGGGATCTCTACTATGTCCCTGCCGAGGTTCCATTGATTGATTGCTCTCACTGTACAGAATTTCTTTCTTTATATTGAGTTGGACTATCTCCTGGTGCAACTTGTACCTGTTTCCACTTGTCTTTTCCACATGGCTCATTGTGAAGAGAAGAGGGAGCCCCTGTGCTCTTTGTAGCCACAATTTAGGTACTGGAACACCTTTTAAGGATGAGAGAGTAATTATATATTAGTAGGAAATTGTTAGTACTGTTAACATTTTTGCCTGTATTGGCCTCTTAGAAGAAGTGTAGGTATAGGTATCTGATATCTAGGTATATATCTCCAGATACCTAGGTATGCAAAATATTTTTTAAAACATGGAAATTCCCGAACAACAACAAGAAGTGAATTTTTGGCATTGCTTCCATCTCATTTTACGTAATGTCAGCATCCTGAACACTAAGCTTTTCTGTTTCTTGAGCACTCCAATATTTTCATGTCTGCAGTAATTGGAACTGGTGATACAGATACATCAGATTTGCGTAGTCAGCCTATAAACCAGGTGTCTTACTAACTTGTTGTCATTGCAGCCTTCTGATGGCTAAAACTTCACATCCAGCACAGATCGTAAGTTAAATGCACAGAGGTGTTTCAGGCGATGAAGTATCAGTGGACAACTGATACCGACCTAAAGAATAAATAAATAAAGAAAATTAGTGTTATTTAGTTCCATACCTCACATTTCCCTTCTATGAAAACATTTTTTTTTTGCTCTCTGTTGTTTGCTTAGAGTAACTCTGTAACCACTGCTGGGAGTATCCCACCATTCTCCTTGCAGACAGCTCACTTAAAATGCACATGGGTTGATTAAACCTCTGAAGTGCCTTGAGCGCTGACTTCCAACTGTGTGTGCTCTGATTGCCGCTTGCGGTGTACGGGGGGAGGTTTGCTCCTGGAGAACGGGCAGGCGTTTGGCACCGCACCGCTCAATACTAATTGTGTAACAAAAATAGTAATGGAGAAAAATGTGCTTAATGTTCTCAGGTGTGAAAGGGCTTTTGAGGAAAAAGGGAAAACCTGGCATTAATGCGTAGCTAATGGTGCAAATGTTGAATTTTGGTATGATTTCTGTATAAGCACTAGCTGTATAACTGATAACAAAACTTAGTAGTTCGCTGAATCCTGTTGTCATGGCTAAATTTTTCCTACCCTACTAAGGGTAACTTTTTTGTAAGATCCTGTAAGAATTTTTTGGGTTCGTTTTTTTTGTTTTCTCTTTTTCCCCACTGGAAAGGTTTTATTCACAGTCTTATTTGTTTTTCTGAAGGTTTATCGATATGATAGCAGTTTCTAAAGGAGGAGGATTAGTTATTTTTAAAATGAACTATTACAATGACATTGGAAATTACAAAAGGAATCCTGTTGTAGATTATCATGTTTTCCTAATAAGATGCAAGCTACGTGGCTAGTATTGCGTTAGGAGAGATGACTGTCAATACATGATACCAGATTACATTCTTAAACTTAAGGGGGTAAAAAGATTATTTTAATAAAGACACTGTGGTAGTTGTTGAAGTTACTAAATTTGATCTGCTGCTGACTGAGCTCTTCATCTTGAGTGTAATGAATACTTTGTGTTAAGCAACTCTGCATTATTTATTCAAATCTTTCATCCAGAAAACTAGATCGTTTTCTCTGCTGATGGGAGAAAAGTGACTGCGAGTATAATCCATGAGCTAGATGCTGGTAGATACAGAATCAAGGAATTACCAATCCATAAATGTACAAAGAATTGGATTCACTGAGTTGGTTTGCAGCACTGGTTCACAATTACTGACTACAAGTATGGACGTTTTGTATAAATATAGATTATGACATTAAATTGGTGTGACTTGTAGGTGGAGAAAATTAAGAGCAGTTCTTCTACAGTATATTTCTTTATGTTTATAGATATGGCTTGCTTCCAGATCAGAATTTTCTGGCTTTTTATTTTTTATAATATATACTTCAGATTTTACACTGCAAAGAGAGAAACTCTGTGTGAACTGAATAGGCTTTTTTTTCTTCAACAAAATCTGGTTATTGATTAGAGTCACCGTTTTGAAACATGAAAGATTTCTTACCAACAGCAGGTTTGATTTTTCATTTAAATATAGTTCTCAATGTTATAACTGAATGAATAGTAAACTTACTATCTAAAATCTGATAACTATTCCATAACCATTTTTACTTACACATGTATTTAACACTGAAGTTAAAATAAATAAAATTTGGTGTTTATGTTTCATTCAAGAACTGTTTTGCCAACCCTTTTGCTAGCAAATGGCTGGCAGTATAGTTCAGCTTCCTTTATTAGCTCTTAAGGAAATTAGATTGCAAATTAAGTTACTTGTGAGAACAAAACCCCAAACCTCTCCTAACACGTTTACAACGGCTTAAAATTCTTGTATCTAAAAATGAGTTTGAGAATAGCAGGACTTCAGTAAAATTTCTTGTAGTTTCCTGATTAGTAGATGAACTTACAGGAGATCAGCACTTACTATTGTTTCTAGTAGGCCTTAAACTGCAGAATGAAAGATGGCTCTGATTTCACTAAAGCTTTGCTATCATACCTTTCAACTTTCGAGCCTGCCAGTGTGTGTGATAGAAGCCATCAAAATGTGTGAAAAATGACCCAAAAGCAGAACTGTTATTTGCAGTTATCAATACAAACTGTTATTGTGCCATAATTGACAGATGGTTTTTCACTCTAATATCTGTTTTTAAGGATATTTTTACACTGATTTAGACAGAGTTGTGTTGTGGGTTGTGGGGGTTTTTGATGTTTTGGGGTGTTTTTTTAAGTGAAAACAGAAAGCCAGGAATTAATGGTGCTCAGCAAGGAGGAATTGCACTGTAGAAAAAGTGTGGAAATATAATAGGAACAAATTTCAATTTGTTATTTGAGTTGGGGAGCACTAGGGCTGAAGCATGGACTCTCAAACCCCTGAAAGTGTGCTGTGCTGATCAGTAGCTGTTGGCTGTTTTGATGTGATATGGGGTGGTTTTTTTGTTGTTTTGTTGTTGTGTTTTTTTTTTAAAAACTCTTAAGATCTGAGGTTTATTGTGCTGCAGAGAGAGGGAATATTTGAGAATTCATAAAACTGTATAGAGTGAAAACTGATTTATTTCAAGCTTCCTTGGAGAATTCATTTGGCTAGAGCAATGATGAAGTCTGCTGTTAACGTGACTTCACCCAGTTCTTACCTCCAGTCCAGTTGTTTGCTTGGAGTGAATTAAAGTTGATGGTAATTGGAGCTCTGCCTGAACACTGGCATTAAAATTAACGTGTTTTTAGAAAATTCTTGTTTTCATACAGGTCACATCTGGTTTTCCATGTGTGTGCAACTTTAAGACTAGTGTCTGTACCAAGCATAGTAGTTCCTACCTGATGTTTCTCAGAACATTAAACTGTATATTTTTAAAATAAATTAAATTTCCTTGATTGAAAATCAACAGGTTACAGTTCCATGCTTGAGAACAGCTGTAGCCAGATGTTTACAATATAGAAAAGATCTACAGTTAATAGGAAAGTGTACAGTAAGGTAGGCTGGCTGTGTTATGAAAACTGTTCTGTTTCAGTGTGGTATCTTATTATTTGGGGAACTGTATAAAACCTGCAGTAGTTGCAATTATCTTATGTTACAGAAAGTTTTTTGACTTTCAATGTGCTCTTTGGATAGACAAATAGATATCTCCTTTGTGACTCATCCCTTAACTGTTGCTGGACAAGAGAATAAATAAGAAGCAGAACAGCATCTCTGCAATATAATAATATTTCTATAGCTGCTTTTCTTGTGTTAAATACAGCAGGATTCTCCTATGAGAAGAATTTGTGTGGCTGACTTGAAGCATCTTTGATCTAAATATCAGCAAGGCTTCCTTCTAATGATTAGTTCTGCAAAGTGGAAATGCAGGAAGCTACCTTGGCTGTGGAAGCTGTGGTGGTGCTGCAGATCTCTGGTGAAATGGTGATGGGATTAAAGAGCCTAGTGATAGTATGTTGACCAGCCTGCATCTGGAGCTTGGCGGTTCCATCTGCCATAGTCTTTTCATGGAGAACAGAAGAAAATTGATCTCAAGAGACACCAAGTGAGGTAACTGACACTCAGATAGGAACTGGGTCAGGGAGGGCAACTGTTTAAAAGAAATCTGAGAAGTGAAGTAGAAGCAGAAAGGAAGAGAGTTGTGTAAGATGAGAATAAGAAGGTAAGGAATGTTAAGCTAGTGCATAACTACATGAAGTACAAACAAGTGAACAGCCCTGAAAATAAACGTTTGATTTTTGTCTGGGAAACAAGCCATATTAGGTGTTGAGGCGGGGGGACAGGAACAGAAGCAGAGGGGGATAAGAGGCATGAAGGCAAACCATTTTGAAATTCTGACTTGCCCCCCTTTCCTTCTATACTCCACATATTGACAACTCTCTTTTTTTCTAATGTGGCCTTCTTGGATAATTGCTGGTCCGAAGTTGTTTATATGTAGTTCTCTCCTCAGGCAGGCACTGCTGTGTACCAGTACAACTGTCTCTGGAATTAGGAAGTGTAGGATACTAGTTTCTGAATACATATTCATCCTTATGTCTGTATTTTAAGTCTGGAGAGTTGCTTACTCCCAGGGGGTTTTAGGGAATTTCCTCAGCTTTTGCTGAAGGTAAATATTAGAGTGTATCGGTGGTGAGTGCTTGGAACACGTTCATAGCATCCACCTTTAAGCATCAACTTGAAGTTGTGACATACGACTTTCCCTGAAATGCAATAGAAACCGTCACCAGAGTTGTTTATAAATGTGTGTATAAACACTATAATTCTACTCTTTGTATTTTTATTGCCTTTAACCCATTGAAGAGTTAATACTTGGCACTGTCATGGGAGGTTGGGTTGTCTCCTTTCTGTTGCTATAAATATTTCTGCCATAATGACAATCTGAAGTGATACAAAAATTGCCAGTTTGCAAGGCTATTCTCAGAGCTTCAGCTAAGGGCTAACACTGAGTTTGATATTAAAATAAAGAAGAATGACCCCCAGAAAGAGCTTGCTTATGATCCTTTTGTGCATGGATGTTTTTATACTGTGGGCTGGGTTTTTTCCTTCTCTGTTTTATATACCTGTCGCGGAACTACTGAAGCCTTTCTACAGGGATTAAAAAAGTAATAAAAGCAAAAGTCAAATACGTCACTGCTTTATGCAAACCAGAGTTTTAATATGATGAGCAGCAACAGCTAGCCTTCAGGCATGAATGTTCAGCTGCTGAGGGCTTCAGCATCAAGTACCAGTGTGGGCATTCATCCCCACTGCCCTTTCCCATAGTGATTCCATGTAATTTACTTACTTTATTAAAGACACCAACTCTAATCTGGCAGCATTTGCAATCTGCCAAAGTGTAAAGCTGTCACCAGATACGTTTACATTTATAGCAGTATCTGCATAGCTGTACAGGAAGTGAAAAAAAGTCGATATAAACCTATGTCAGTGAAGATGGGATTTTGCATACAAAATCTTGCAAAACAGTTTATCAAATTTTGGGCTGTTCTTGGTACCAATCCAGAACTGGAAAATTTTATGAGGAAACAAACTGATTCCAAATTTTGTCATTTATTATAGGACAAAGTACAGGCAGCAAGCTAGCCACTCACATGTTGAAACCCTACAATAGGTTGTTATTAAACACTGCCTAGAACATGTTGCTAAATTGTCATTCTCATTCAGAGGTTTGCTATATTTTTTTCATGGGTGGACCCTGCTTCCCAGCTTTGACTTAAAAATAAAGTTTTACTGTCTTGATTTCATTGTTGGGACACTTGAAAAAGAGAAAAAGCAAACAACTGAAAAATTCCAAACAATTTAATGAAATATAAGGATTAGATTTGTGTTTCAGTTGTTTTGTGTTTGTTTGGGTTTTTTTTTTTATAATTTTTGAGTATGTTTATTTTTGTGGGTTTTTTTCTCTTTTCTGATGCCTTCACTACAGATGAAACCTGGATTTTTGTCACATGCATTAATAAACGAGTTAAATAATTTGTAATACTTGTACATCTAAATAAAGATTAATGTGATAAGCTCCTTTTAATATTTAAACGTATATTGTAAAATAAGGTCTTGGGACAGAGAAGTTGAGGGCATCTGAAACGTACGGTGTTGTGCTCCTTTTTGCAATATAGGAGTTAAAGTAAGGGCAACATCCATGACATGCCAAGCCTCAGGCAGGATATTATTTTTCCAACTGCTGTTATTTGCTCCATGTGGGCTTTTATTGCCCGTGGATCAGCAAAGATGGAATAGCTGTGCACTGGGTTTTAGTGCTGCTTCTCTATGCTTGTGTTAGTTATGTCCTGAAATATTCCAGTGATATTCATAATATGGATTGGTATCATGAAGATAACTGAAATTTAAACCTCTGGAAAGTAAGAAATAGTATGTAATGGTATATATTGCATGGGTGTGTATAGTTTTTGGAATGTAGTGCAGAAACTGCTTGGTAAAACATTGAGTTGGTTGAGGCACAGAGGACCAGTAGTCCTGGGGGGATTCCAGCAGGGTGCAAGATGTGGCCGTGACTCAATGATACAAGCTATAAAGATGAGGACTGTTCTGGTAAACTGTATTACAATGCAGAAGATGTTGCTAAATCAGCATGGGGCAGCTCTGCCTAATTGTTAATGAATCGGTAATGGACTAATAAGAAGGAGAATGTTGGGGAAAGTGGAAGTAGTGGTCTGATGTTGCAGGCCAGAAAATGGAAGATGAGACACAGATTTCCTCTCACACACAAAATTATTGTGAATGCTGTGTAACAAAATGCTTCAGATTCTAGAATACAGAGCATGTCTGTGACTCCTCCATCTGGTAACATTAGCAAATATAAACTGAATGTTGTGCTGGGGGCCATAAATCCAAATCCATTGTGGTAAATTACCCTAGATGAGGGAGTAATGTGGGAATTACATAGCATCACAGCAGCTTTTTAGATGCAAACATTGTGAAAATTGCAACTAACAAAATCATAATTAATTGCTAATATTAATGTTTCTATTAAAAGATGTTTAATTCAGTGGGATTTTTTTTTTAATGTATAGCTGGTTTCGCTAGATAGGATTGTGAGACTTTGCAGAAGGTACCGTGACAGGAAACTGAAACTTTGGAAAACAGGAGATAAAGCATAAACCATCATGCTGACACACCCTTAATTTACCCACAGTTAGCTTTACTTAGAAGGTTGAAATAAATGTGCTTTGTATTGTAATGAGAATTTATGTAAATTTGTTCCAGGCTCACTAATTAAGTACCACTTGAAATTAATGATTGTTTTATGCTGAAAGCATATTTATGTGTTTTGGGTTTTTTTTCTTTTTGTTGTGGCGGGGGATAGTCCAACATGAATATTTATTAAAACTTTTCAAGTTACTTAACATTTTACTATACAGTGCTTCTTTATTAATGTGTTTAAGTAACTTGTTTTTCTCATATCTGTTTTAGAGCAGGTATGCAATATCAGATTTGTGGTACAACAATCAGATTGCTTGATCAAAAACTTTAAACTGAAGGGCCCTGAGAAAAGTGTGTGGTGTTGGGTTGGGTGGGTTTTTTTGTTTTGTTTAAAGATTTATAGATTACCTGTGTAATTTTGTGGAGTAGATTTTTCGTTGGTTTTTTGTTGGTTGGCTGTTTTTTTTTTCCCTTGGAAGCCTCTGATGTCAGACGATGGGTGTTAAAAACACCTGTGTTTTTTGATGTATCTCTAGAAAATATGTCATTTATTAACACTTTCGAATTAGCAGTATTTAACTACTCAATTTGCAATCCTTTTTATTGCAAGAGACATTCAATGATGTCTGTGTTTCACAGTTGGAAGTTGGAACAGATTCTTAATGCAGTTTGTAGGTACTGTAGGTTTGTAAGTGTTTAATGTGGAAAAATGTTTGTATACCAACTGTCCTCATTGTATTATCAGTTGTTCTCATTGGAATAGCAGATGTAATTTCTTGCTACATGAGTTAACATTTTTTTATAAAAGATGATTTACCAAAGGAAAGTATTAGTCCTGTGATACTATAATTCATCCCTCACTCTGCTTACAAATATTAAGCATTCATTTATTTTTACTGTGTGCATGCATACATTTTAAAGAAATACATATTATACATATAACCATACATTTACATTTTTCAGTCATAAGAGAGGGATGCAGAGAGTGAAATTAAAACTTATTGCAAACATTCTGCTGGGAATGTTTGATATTGACTAAAGTCAAGACTGTGTGCGGTACACCCTCTGCGTATTTAGCTCTGTGAGGCGAAAGGATGTAGTCACCGCGCTGAAGTTCAGATCAAATCGTTTTTACTTTTCCTAAAACTCTTTGTGTCGTCTGATGTTGAAATTACTAGATAGAGTGTCACCGGAGTCCATTCTGCAATGGCATGCTCTGATGGATTAACTGCTGTGTAGATGTTCACTTGGTGCTGTGGTTCTGAGGAGCAGGACATAAAAACAGGGAGGACTTTGTAGAGCAATGGTTTCCAGGTGATGCTGGCTGCCTACCAATACTAACGCAAAATGAATATTCCTTAAACTGCACCACTGATGTGCTAGGTATCATACTAATTTAAAAGATAAATGGGAAACTTGACTTTCTAGAAATTCAAGCTCTGGATTTTGGATTTTAATTTCTTAGACTTAAATGCAACACTGCTTTGCCTTTTGCTTGCATAAAGATTGAAGCTCCCATGGTGAGGAATTTTTGGCAACAAGTGATGAGGTATTGTGTCAGGTAGATTTAGCAGGCAAATAGACTGTTCAATCAGAAGGCAATCAAAAACTGTGGAGTTACTGCAACTACTTTAGCTTAAGGTGCTTAGAAAACAAAGTATTACATGACTTTCCAAAAATAAACTTAAAAACAGAAAAAAAATGTTACCCCTTACTGTGGCTGCTCAAGTTGTGACAAAATGCTACTTGCTTTCTAGGGTTCGGTATTGCTAAACACTTCTATTTGCATCCATTGTGGTGTAAATGCAGGATGTGTTAGTGCTATTGTAACCTGTTCCTGTAAGTTTGGTTTGACTGTTTTTGAAGGAAACTACTAAGATAATATAAATTCAGAAAGTGCCTTTCATAAATGAACACGAGATCATTCTTCAGCAACGTATGCATTTTTTCAAGTATAAAGATAAGACCTGATTCTGCAAATACATATGATTTAAATCTGGTGATGCATCCCAGTCAAACCTCAGTCCCAGTGACATTGCTTTGTATTGATTTACTTTGATTCTTTTTAAAGTTGATAACCTTATGGGAAGAGTTGTCAGAAGACCTGTTGGAAATGCAAAATATGCAGTTATGAAAACACTTACCTAGAAATAAGTAAATGTTTATTAAAATGATAAATTATTAAAAATTGAAATAAACTATTAAAATAATTTCAATTGTGTAAGCAGATGAAATAACTCACATATGAAAAATGTGGAAGAATGAAAAGATCATTAATCACGGAGTCTCGCAGCAATTGCCTATAAGCATGGGAAATTGCAATATCCAGCCCTGTTGAAAGAGCTGTAAGACTAAAGTGCTATCGAACTAGAAAAGTATAAAAGTTAAAGCAGGAGATAATTATAATGGTGTATGAAACATCACAGAAGGTATGGATGTCATTGGTAGCAATGAAGCTTCATTGGAAAGAAATACTTAGGCCTGGTGAGGGTGGCCTCTGCTGTAGGGGTGGCTGAAGGCAGAGTGTGCAGTGTTAAATGGAAAGAATTCCAAAGCATGAGGAAAGATTTATATTCAGTTTCATTGCAAAATTCAAAAACAAGACAGAAAACATTTATAACTCTAGTCTTTGACTTCTGAGGTAGGAAGAGGTAACTTTTTTTGTGTTAACTGATGTTTGGGAAAGTCACGCCAGCCTTGCTTTAGGGCTAAAGTAGAAGTGGCGGCTCTACAACTAAGTGCCGTTGAGAACAGTTCTGAGCTTTTCATACTTGTGTTAATTCATGTTACAATTTCAGTGAAAAGGAAGTTGGAACCTGTGTGACAGAGAAATATTAGCAATGGGAGTGGCGATGTTTGTTAGCCTCCATAAGAAAGACAGGTAGTTATTGCTTGTGCACCACTGAGGATTGTTTGTATTCCTACATCATCCCAGCAGCAGCAGTACTGCATTTTTGCCAGTAGCTCATTTATTTTTTTAATTTTTGCCAGTAGCTCATTTATTTAATTTAATATTTTTTTTCTTTTACATGCCCATGCAGGTGGGTCAGTCTAGAGTGTGATTCCAGTGTCCCCATGACACAGCACCTCACAAATAAATCTTCTGTGTACAAAAAAACCTCAGTTAGACATTTAACATCAACAGAAGTAGCTTGATGTAAAAATATCTAAACTAAATTTTCATAGTATATATAGATACTAGAACAACAGAGAGCCTTTGGTCGTCTATGTAGTAAAAAGTTACAAAAAAATCTTAATGGGAAAAAAATCTTCTGGACTGAGGAAAATAGAATTCATGAGTTTGGTTTCATACTTCTATTAATCTTAATGAACTTTCTGGAGAAAAACTTGCATTATTGGAAATATTTTTCATATGTATTAAATTATATGTGCATATTATTAAAAGTTAATGCCTTCTACACTATTTCTTTACTACAAGACAGTATAAAACACTGAAAAATTATATCTGGGAGATTTCTGCACATTTCAGCTTTAATATCGACTTTGTTTAAAAGATTTTGCGTTGCCTCAGCAGCTTATTCATTATGCCTACTTCTAAGAGGATAAAACTGATTAACAGATTAGTAACAATTTAGTATTTTGGTAAGATTAGTAGTAACATGGACAGTTTTTTTCCTTTACATTCAAATAGGATTCTAGGGTTGAAAAGGATCTCCTGTGTGTTATCGTCGGCTATTGCAGACAATCATATCATTTAACTTGTATCATGAAATTGTCAAACTTGACTTTTAAGCAGATTTGGCTTTCTGGCCCTGGGGCTTTAGTTAGAAAAGCTATCCAAAAGACACATTTCTTTGAAGATAAGGAATCTTCTTTAAATATGCAGCCTGACTCTCTTCCTAGTGACCTAATATTCGCTTCTGTTAGGGTGTATCTTGCTTTTACATATTCTTTTCCTTCTGTTCTACATCTTGATATATGTAGGCTGTTATTTTATCTTTCAGGTTCATTGAGACAGATTAACCAAAAAAAGCTTAGTCTCATCCCATAAGATACACTATCCATTTCCTTCATCGTATTAGTTTTATCTTCTTTCCACCTAATAAATTTGGTTATTTATTTATTGATGGATTGATTGACAGTGGAGTGTAGGGATTATGCATCGTACCCACCCTGAAGTCATACTGCTTTGTACTATGGCATGAAGAGACCACTCTCTGTTGATTATGCCTAAAACCTAAGGTATAGATTCTTTTAGGGGCACAGCTCCATTTTCATACTTAGGTTCTATATTTGTTTAATATCAAATGCAACATTGTACTTGATACAAGTCTGTTCAGTTAGAATATCAAAGTGAATATCAGAGCTTGTATGCTCATATGACATGTCTTGAAAAAGGTGTTACTGTCTAGGCTCTGTTTTGCTATAAATTAGAACAAATATTTTAATTTCCATACAAATAATTTTTGTAATTGACTTCTAAAATCTAGTTCAAAATGCTCTTTTATGATCCAGTTTCTGTTGGATGTGAGGCCAACTGGCCATTGTTAATGATGTAACAGCATGTTTCCACCGGATATGATGAGGCAGAGTGTTGGTATCTAATTTAGTAAGTAATTGTGAATGCAGGAGTTTTCTCTGGTGGAGTTTATGGTGAGTTCAAAAGAGGGTGAAAGAAGTTGCTTGACATGATATGTTCCTCTCTTCCGAGTTGCCAGTCTAAGTGTTTTTGCCATCAGTATTTTACAACTTCTGTTTGACCTGATAGAGGGGGCAGGACTGTTTCTGGATTGTACTGGTAATGCACGTGAAGTATATGAGATGAGCAAGAATCTCATGAAACCTAGTTTTCCAGTGCGTTTCATAAAAAGAATAATTACAGCATTAAAAAAAAATTATAGTGGTAGAAATAAAAGTTGTTGATGACTTGTAGGCTTTTATCAGACATCAGGGTGCAGGTTCTGGTAAGTGCCTGTCCTTTTTTCTAATGTATAACAGCACTATATTGCCTTGCATTTTAATGTCTCATCCATTCCTGGGATACTTGTAGCAACTTGTAGTTGCTGAAAGCCATATAAAAGATACCATTGCCTAGCCATGTCTGGTGTGCAAGGATTTCATCAGTAAATTAAAAGACAAAAAAATATATTTGTTTCTTGGTGGGGATATATTATCTGTTATACTAGGTAGCAATGCATAAAGGAAGTAACTGGTATTTAGAAAAAGCATGACACATATGAAACAGGCAAATATAAGTAACAACCTAAGAAGGATTTCAATTTCAACTGCTACCAGTAGCCTTTGATTATACTCTAGTTGTGGGTATAAATGTGAAGTACACTTTCTCTCTTTTTCACTGGCAGGCCTCTCAAAGAACGCTGGTTGGACAGCATTATCTAAAAGGCTCCTTTCTGCCCTCCTTTAGGGGTAGGAGAGACTGAAGTAGTTGTTGGGTATGGGACCCAGATCCTCTTTCATTGTAGTACTGGAATCGGTGTTCAAGGAATTTTGTGCCTTTCTCATCACACTCAATTCACTGGCCTTGGCCTGTTCTTGTTTTTAAAATTTGTCCTTCATATTCCCTCCTCATTCTTCTCCCTCTAATCATAATTGTGAATGTTAAACAATTAGAATCAATTAGTAAAAATAATCTATGTAGCAAGTTTGCTGTTTTTCTCATTAAGAAAAAAGCCTTCTGACATGGTGACCTGCTCAAGCCATCGTAAAGAGATGTATTGTATGCTAGTATAAAGACATAAGCTTATCTTTTTCAATAAAGAAAAAATAATTGTTACAGGTATAGATGTTAATGTGTTCTCATTTAATTTCAGTGATCACTTTGCTATAACATTTTTATTTCTTTCCAAATGTCAAGGGAAGGCATTAATGTAAAATGATGCTGATACATGGGGAGTTATTTAGCCATTGTGGTTGACAGGCATGGGACTCTGTGGTTTAGTGGCTTCTTATATCTTTGTGCAGGCGCAGGCTGGAGGAAAGAGAAGGTGGGTAAAGAGAGGTGCATGTGTTTCCTGATGGTTATGTTTTTATTCAAAATGCAGTTGATAAGTTTTTTCCACTAATTTGCTTCTTGCTATTTTGAAATTTTCTTAAAGACCCTGTTTCAGAGATGACTGCTGCATTTGAAATACAGGATTGGATGTCTCTTTGAAATGCCATTCTGTTTAGAAAGAACACCTACCATTTAAGTAAAATTATAGTGCTTTGAAAGCAAAAAAAATAGTCTTTTGTCACTCCTGTATATTTATGCATATTTCATTTTAACCAGGAGGACTTTTTTCCAGTTTGGCAGAAGTAATCATTGGCAGAATGATTTTTTTACTTTTTTAAATACCAGTGTGAAGAGTTCGCTTTCTGTTTAAAAATTCCTCTTCACAGCATAGTTGGAGGGGGGGGGAGAGGAGTTTGTTTGGTTTTTCTTTCAGCTCTTTCATAAATACAACTACTCAGGATCAGGTGATTCCATTGTTCTGGTTGTTGTGTTTTTTGGGTGAAATCAAGTGCTTTTCTCTCAAAACCATCTGTAGTTCGGGGGAAGGGAGGAGGAGGCTACTATGGTGAGGGGAAGTTGGCATGGACTCTTTGGTTCTTAAACCCAGTAGGCAGCCCAGGCTCCTGGTGATTTGTCCTCGCCCAAACTTTTTTTCTGAGACAACCACTGCAGAGTGGTCATTTTCTTCCACTGTTGTGGTTGTAAAAACTTTAGAGTAAAAAAGGAACTGGCCTGTATTTAAGACAAGTGATTTAACAAAATATAGTCAAGTTTGCAACTTGGGATGATTTTGTGTGATGTTGAGGAACAACAGATTTATTATCATAGAATCATAGAATGGTTAGAGTTGGAAGGGACCTTAAAGATCATTAAGTTCCAACCCCCCTGCCGTGGGCAGGGACACCTCCCACTAGAGCAGGTTGTTCAAAGCCCCATCCAGCTTGGCCTTGAACACCTCCAGGGATGGGGCATCCACAACTTCCCTGGGCAGCTTGTTCCAGTGTCTCATCACTTCCTAATATCTAATCTAAGTCTCCCTTCTTTCAGTTTAAAGTTTAAAATTATCATTGCACTAAAGGGCATTAAACATTTTCTCTTCTTCCCTTCACAAGAAAATAAAAACAAATAGTTGCAATGAAGATTTCTAGACTAGTCATTTCATTATCTTCTAAGTGGTTGAAATTGGAAGCTGTACCTTGCATATCTGTAGTTTGTACTGTATCATGAGAAATAATAAGTTATTACAACTTCTGAAATGTAATTTTTTCAGAGTAGTGAATTTTTGTGCTTTCTGAAGATTATCTGCACAGACTTCTGTGGGCTGTAAACAGAGGTTCTTGCTGCAACCAGGTTTGTGGTTGTGGGTTAAGATGTTCTACAGTCTCTAATCAGATAGGTCTAAAGAAAGAACAGTGGGCAGTAAGGAGGGAATGGTCAGAAACCAATATGCACAGTGTAAACTTGCACGTCATTTGAACGTGCACCTGTCTGTGGATATGAAATCCACTATGTGCCTACAGAACTTCTTCAGACCCCAGTAATTTGGTTTATATTCAGATTTGATTCTCCATAATAATACGAACATTTAGTTTCTACATTGTTATGCTTTCTTTTTGCTCTATGTTGATTTTCTTGTTCTCATTTTACTGGATTTCAAGTTTATTTGTGAATAACAAAAACCCCCTTTCTCTTCTGTACATAGGTGAGACAATAGTGGAAATGATGTTGCTGGTGAATCATTTGGTGAGGAAAATACAATTGATTGTACAGAACAAAACTTCTGCTTGCATGCATCCTCTTAAGTTATATATTTCATTCTTTCCATTTGACTTTTAAAGCTTTTTTTATTACATTGTAGGTTTTACTGTGGTGTACGGGTTACAAATGGTCAGCACAACAAGAAGAAATGAATCTGAAGCAAGAGAATCTTGTTCCTAAAAGTCAATTTTAACTTGCCGTGCATAAGAGCAATTACCAGATGCTTTTAAAAATCATGGCCTCGGTCATTTTAGCCTGTTGAAAATTCCCAGAAGTCAGCTTGATCTGCGTTATATCCAGTTTCAAGTGCCTATTTACCTTTTCGGAGTATAGCAATTAATAATCAATGCATGCTTCTAATGGTGTACTGCGTAAAGTGAATCAAAGGTGACATAACCCATGAAGCATTCTTTGGTGATTGCTGTAGGCTTCTGAAATGTCATTTGTTATTGTTGAAGCCATACATGTTGGCAGTTCAAGATAGCGTGCTGGATCACTGTACTCAGATCAGTGCTTATTTGAAATGTTTGTAGCTTTGTTCTCGCACAGTTGTGCACTCGCCGGTTTTAGAGGCAAGAAATAATTGAGGTGAAATTGCCTGCTGCTAATACATAATTAGTTAAGTAAAAGTATTTGTTGCTGTGAGGAAAAAAAGAGAAGTTGTTCAAAAAGCACAAATATTATCCCTAAAGTACTTTCATAAACACTGCAAGGAAAAAACTCCTTAATTTTATCTTTGCAGTTGCAGAAGATCTGACACAACGAGGGGGATGCGTTTGTCATAATCTTAATAGCACATTATTTCATGACTTAGTGATGCATAGTAGGAATAATGCCACTTGTAGAGAATCAAAACTGTTGAATGTATCATGGGAAAATACTTAGATTTATGTTTCTAAATGGTCAACAGCGAAGGCTGTTAGGTTGCATGGGGGTGGTGAGCATGCGGTAGGAGATTTTTGTGTCTGGAGCACCTTGAGCGTTCAATACTGGGCATGGGATACTTACTGGGTAAGTATCACATGTAAAGGATACAGAGCAGAATCACCCACTGCAGCTGGCCTGTCTTGGTTTGGGCTCTGGCATATTCTCTGAATCCTGAGCCAGCCAGGAGTCTGTTCCTTGTGGTGCTCACTGAGAATTTGTGACACTGGAAAAATGAATGGGATCAGAGCTAAATGGATTGACCACCACTGGTTTTGAATGCAAAAATGGAATTACTGCTTTTTAGTTACATGTCACTTTACTTGCCTCTTTCTTTTGCTGTGTAAGAACAGAGGGAGGGGCGGGGTGGGGAGAGAATTTGAAAATTCACCCAACAAAACTCAAAAGATTATTTTTTTTTTGTCTTGCTAGAAAAGATGACTGTCTTGGCAAAGAACAGAAAATTCAAACTCAGTTTGAGTTATTGGGTTTTAAAATGGTGATGTATAAGGCTGACCATGTTCCCTCTATTTTCGTCCCATCACAAGTTAGTCTCCTAACATTTTTTACTCTGCATTTGTAGGGTCATGCAGTTTACGTGATGTAAAGGTTTTTGCCCCCTTTGGTTAGGAAACATTATTGCAAGCCTTCCTGCTTCTGATCCATTGCAAAAGACTAAAAAGATCCACAAAAACTGAATTCTGTGTATTCCCCTGTAATATCCGAGGTCTTGTTCACTCAGCTGCTGGTAATACAATCTCCTGCTCCCTGCAGACTTCTAGTTGCTAGGATCTTCGGGTATTAAGTGTCTGGCTCTTCACCCCCGACTGGCTGGGTGCCAAATGGCTGAGACTTCAAGCAAATGAGATTATTTTACAATGACTCGTTTGTTATTAGAACTTAGAAGGGTTTCTTTACATGTTAGATGAAGGTCTGAAAAGTTTTCTTAGTTTAATGTGACAGCTGCCTTTCCTGTGGCAGGAACGGAATTTTTACTTTGCTTGTAGCGCTCTTCAAAATACTGTGGTTTGTGCCAAAGACTTCAGTTTCTTTATAAAAGGCAGGAAGCCATAATTTCTTTGCTGTAAGCAGTATATTTTTAATATAGTATTCTATATGAAATTACACTGTGAACCAGTATCTTCAAGGAGCTGATTTACCTTTTTGTTCTTGGTATAAATTTCTTTTCTGCAGCATTTATAATTTAACAGTTTGGACTTTATATAAGAAAAAAAATATCATAATCTTATACCTTTATTTTATGGCTTTGTTTAAGCCATTGTTAAGAAGATGACTAAAAAAAAAACAAGCCCATCATGTTTCCTTAAAATTCCAGCATCAGTTGTGGAACGCAGTTCTGCAACTGAAAAATGTAGCACTGTACAATGAATAAGTACATTAAAGAAGATTATTTTTTTTAAAAGCATTGAGTGATGCTGGTTTTGCAAGAAGGCACGAGCCAGCACTTGAAATTAGATTTTCAGAAGCATGATTAAGTCAATATGTATTCACAAAAGCATTTGTAATTTATTTAGCACCAGGAGAACTTCAATACTATAAAAAACAATAGGGGACCTATGAAAAGTCCAACATCAGAGGGACAAGAGCCATGAAAACAAGTTCAGTCACTTTTTGACCCTGAGAACAATACTGTTGGATATTGATCCCATTGTGTGAGAAGAGATGAGATTTAGTGAGTGTTAAATTCTGTACTGGAAAAATTAAACACTTGAGTATTGGAAGATGAGAGTGGAGAGTTCAAGATGGGCAAACCCATGCAGGAATTTAGGGTTGATAGTGTGTTCATTTCATCTGTTAGAGAGATGATTTTTAAGATGCACATCCCAGATATATTAAATGAAATCAACTTTTGTCTTGATTTTTAAAAATATTCTTGAGGCAGATAGGTCTGTCTGAAATTAAACTGTCAAATAAACTGTCAGTACTAGTTGGATGGGGGTGGACATGTATTCACCCACACTGAGATGCAAAAACTTCCCTTGCAAAATGTGGCAGCTTTGTAATGCTGCAGAGGAGCTCTACACAACAGTTCAGGATAAAAAAAAAAAAAAGGGAAGTATTTCTCCGGTTGAACTTACAATAAGAATTTTAGATAATCAGAAAGGAAAGTCATAGGAATGTGACTTTCAGAAAGAATGCTACACTGTAGGAATGTGCCTTATATAGTGTATTTTTTTTCCTCTAAACCACAAGTAATTTTTTTCTTATGTCTTTCAGAAAATGCTAGTCATAGATATGGGGGTAGAAAGATCCCAAAAGGCTTTCCTCCTCTCCATGGCCAGATCAGCTCTATCTGTAACCTTCTTCTCTGTCTAATCTGTTCTGAGAACCTCCAAAAAGTCATTGGCAGTTTTTAAGATATCCTTAATTAATATTTAAGTTAAATCCGCTTTGTATAAACTCCTTGCTGCCTAACTAACAGAATTTAAGACTGTCAAAGACTTTCATCTGTCTTCTTTCCCCCAATCATTCCTTAGCTTTTTAAATCTTTCCTTTTATCACATTTTACAGAACTCTTTTTTCTTTTTTTTTTTATGCTGTTCTTGGACTGTCTCTGGGCCCCCAGAACTAGACAGTGTTACATCAGAGGTCTTGTCAATGCCAAAACCAAGTGGCAGGATAGTGTCAGATAACTCAAAGAAAAAAGAAATTGGACCAGCAAAATAATTATTGTGTATTCTAATTCTACATAGCCTCAGCTGTCAGAAATTGGAACTTGCTGTTTCTTTGCCTGCAAGGCAGGTAAATCAATAGATAATCAGATTTCACTTTCTCATACTGATGCTTATCAAAAATGCTCAAATCACATCCTGACCTTCCTTTAGAAATTAAACAGTTTAATCCCCTGCTGTCACTTACAGGAGAGCATGTCTTTCAGTTCCTTAATTATTCTATCATTCTTCCATGAATCCTTTCTCTGGTGTCCTACTTTTTTGAATTTTAAATGCTATGTATGAGTAGAGACTTCCAGTTGCAGTTGCGTCAGCGCCAAAAGCAGAGGTAATAAATCCATATGCTCCATATTCCCCAGTTCATGGCAAATGCAATTCGCTAAGACTGAACGTTTGTGTAATTACCCACTACATTAGCTAAATTTCATCATTGCTTTTTCAGAATAGAGTCCCTGTTACATCAAAGCACCTTGCATTCCATGTTTCCAGGGGCCTGACATAATATTTTGCGGAGTCTGACTTTCTGTTGCTGTTAAGTTATGCTTGTGCAGTCTCCTCCTTACATTTCCTAGTTATCTACTTTTTCCCTGAGCCAAGGTGGTAGTGCAACAGTTGTACTGTCCTTTGTGTTTTCACTTGTTGAACTGTGTATCTTTTGTTCCATTATTTTGGGAAGTCTACAGTGAGGCAGGTAGCTCTGTTTCCCGTTTTAAAAAGATGCACGTTAGTTTTCCTCCTCTTGATTGCTCCAGAACCCAAGCATTGACTTCACAGCTCTTTCAGTTTTGCTTCAAAGTTTTTTGGACATGCCAGTATAAGTGTGCAGCTTCAGTGAGTTCTCTTAAGCATCTGTATCAACAGGTGTTAGATTAGAAAATATTTCTTTTTTAATACCTAATATTGACTCTTCCCAAAATGAAGGGGGTGCATGTATGTGTGTGGAAGGAAAGTGATCAATAAATATTTATCATGGTAGAATTGATATAGTTCTCTTTGTCCCTAAAATTGTAGCAAAACTTCTAATGTGCGTTATGTCTGCTGGCAGTAGTACTTCTGCATATCATCTGGCTTTCCTTTGTGGTTTTATACACCTCTTATGTTCCTATTTATATCTGTTGCTATCAACTTTATGTTTTGAACATTATTTTTCTGTATGTATGAGATAAAGATCCTTTTGCAACCCAGCAATTTCTGTGTTTAGTGCATTTATTTATTGAAATAAATTAAAAAAAATAATTAAGCTTAAGGTTTATTCATGTACTTCTCTATAAATGATTTTTCTAGTTCTGTGAATGTGTTCCTAGATTCACAGAAGACTTAAACATATGTTTAATCTTTATGCCTGAGTGTGCTGAGAGTTGCCTTCAGTGCTTACGTGTTACTAAAGAATGTACTGGATGAAGTGGGAACACAGCATCTACAAGCACTTTTGTTAAGAAACAATACTGGTGACAAGATGTTTGGGGAGGGGAATCTTAGTTTAGGCATTTACTCTCGGGAGGATTTTTTTTTTTTTAATCTTTTAACTGTTCAGTTGCTGTTAAGTGCCCAATACAGAGACAGAAACTTTGTTGTGATCTGTTTGTCATCCCATACATCCTTCAGTGGTTTCTGTTTCTTTGGTGATCTTGTCCTAGCCTAATGATTTGGACTGTGTTTGAAAAGTTGTACAGTCCAGCTTTCAAACTTTCAGGTAGAAAGGCCTAGAAACCCAAATGGCCTCTTCCTGAGTGGCTCGCTATCTAGAAGTCTCTATATATCTCTAGTACTATTATATACAAGCTGCCATTTTTTTTTGGTCATGTTAAAAAAAAATTAAAAATCATGCTGTTCTCCTATCCACAAACAGGTGTTTGGCAAAGAAAATCCTTTTGGGTGTTGTTGACAATGCATCCCAAACCTTCCATCACACGTGTTACTAAGATCTGGAGAGATGCTAAATTTGCATAAAACAATTGTTTACAGACATTTCTGTCCTAATGTTCTTTACTGGTTGTTCTGGACAGTTTCCTTTTAGTATTTTGGCTTTTCTAAGCTACATTTTGAATGGGGAATTAATGAGTACAACATGATATTATGAGTTCTTATTGATAAGTTAGTCCTCTGACTCCCTGTGCAGGCCTTGTTCTAGGTATTTGTGCTCCTGCTGAACTGGTGTCCTCCATAAGCACCTTCAGCCTTTTCTCCTGCTATAATCTCCTCCTGATTATATTCATTAAAAGATTATGGAACCCAGTAATCCTGTTATTTGATGTTGTCTCTTTATCCTTTATTAATGAGGAACTTAGTTATTAATAAATAGAAGTAAAATAGATCCCTGACTAAGGAGCAAACTAATTGTTGGTACTAAAGGTTGAACTAACATGCTGCTTATACTTTAAAAAAAAAAAACATTCACGTTTCTATCAAATTCAGTAAGAGAGAGCCCTTTACAAGTATTTTTCAAATGGCTCTTACTGTATTTCCTGGAATATAGAATTAATGTTGTGACCAAATAAAAGAATAAATAATTTTCAGAATCTCTTAAACATAAGGGATATTACAGAGGAGGAAACCACTTGTTTTAATTAAAACAGTCTTGATCAGAGCTGTTTTGGTTTCTGTTTCTTTGGGGGAAAAAAAAAAAGTTTTAGATCTGTATTTAAGCAACTACCGAACCTGACATCTATCTTGAAGGAAATGTGTATTCTGGAAGCAGAGTGGAGGTATAAAAAAGTGAGAACAATCTCTAGGTCTCTCACCTTTATTAGATCTGTCTAGATCTCTAACTCGCACACAGAAACTGACTGTAAGTAAGTAGTTTACATGTTGTACAATCTGTAAAGAGGGGAAAGACACTTGTTCTATGTCTGTGTAGTCTCTTGAGTTATGTACCTGACTGAGTCTCCTGAATTAATGTAATGCTTGCTTAGAGATAGCAGGAACATATCTGGTGGTAGACTGTTTCAGAAATATATGGGAGGAGTTGGGGGTTGGTTGGTTGGTTGGTTTTTAAATACTGTATAGAATTGGCTCTTGAATTGGTTTCTTTTCATCTTTCGTAAACTAGGAGTTTATTTTCCTGCATAAATAGTATAGGGCATAAAATTAGTCAGACTTCAGCTTCAGAAACAGTGAATACTTGTGAGCAAGGGACTCTGGTCATGGTCTTAAATGTGTTCTTTTTTATTAAAGGAACTAGGAAAAATACTTGATTTTGTTAGGGATTCATCATCCTTTTTTCTGCCTTTTCCCTGAAGGGCATGAAAATTTCTGCTCCAGTTCTCAACCTCCTTGGTGAGAACTGCAATCTGTTCGTGAAGCATCTACATAAAGGGATGCCTGTCAACAATCTGACACCGTTGTTGTCACGTTCTTCTCCTAAACGTTTCACAGGAAGCTCCATAATTCTGTACTGGGCTGGTCAGTGTTGGGCTGCACAGAGAACGCATACAGGAACTATGGGAGCCTTTCTGCTGAGGTCCCTCTGTTGCCTTGGAAAGAGAAATGTGGTGTTAATGGATCGGTGTTAGCAGAACAGTGGTCCCAAACTTGCAGTATGAAATAATGGAGAAGACACAAACTGTTAGTGCTTTCCTTCAGGGCTTCTTCTGGTGAAGATTTTCAGGGAAATTAAGCAGTGTATGCAGATGTGGTGCATGTAATGATACTTTTGGCTGCCACAGGATACAGAGGGCAGTTGTTCTATTGAGGTTTATTGTTTCTTTATTATGATTACTTTTCTAAATATTTCTATTGAATTAACCTCTTAATCTACATGATAGAGTCAGCTCCCCAAGTGTGTTTTGATTTGCATGGCACATGAACTTTTGGAATTTTTATGTGGTAAAATTGAGTGTTTTCTCAATGTCTGAGTTATTTGATTTATTCTTCCTTTACATCTGCTTGACTGCGTCATCTTCATTCCATTGAAAGCTGTAATAGATTATTCACAAAATACTGAGAAGGTAAGAGTAGAAAAACTAACTCTTGGAGAAGGTAAATTACATCTAAGTGTCAGAGGTTATTTTAAATTAAGGTAGTCTTTGCATCATTTTCAAGAAAATCAGTTTTCAAGACATAATCAACATATATTTTTGGTAACCCATTAAATGCAGTAATTCAGAATGAAATACTTCCAGACAAGTCTCAATGAAAAATAAATCAAATATTTTTAAGAGAAAGTTATATATCCCAAGAAGATGTCTTGTGGTAGCACAAATAGAGTTACACTAATTATGCTAAAAATATCTTTGTTTTAGAAATAGGTGTTATTATTTAATATTTTTCAGGTTTAATTGCATTGAGCTGTGGTGGGTTGCCCCCAGCCGGAAGCCAGTTGCCAGACTTGGTTCAGGAGTAAAGAGAGAAAACCATATTAATTTTTTTCTTCTGCCCCAGTCATCAGATTTCTTAAAATCACTAAAGCAACATTACCAGGAATCAGGACTGACAAAGTCACCATGGTTTTACTGAAGTTTTCAATTACAACCACACAAGTAAAATTTAACAACCTTTTTGAGCTGTGTTTCTGATGTGTCAACTTTGCTTTCTGTTTGCTGTTGGGTAAAAGACTCTATATTTGAAAAAAAAAAAAGAAGCCATGTAGTATTGTTAATAAGCATTTGTTTTGATTCTCTGCCTCCATCTCCTGCTGCCTGCCCTGAACTGGGAGTTTTTAATGTCTGTGTACAAGTAGCTTGAGCAAAGTGGTGTATACTCAACATT
>JAOQGH010000040.1:34975371-35100115 GCA_025769975.1 Gallinago jamesoni | reverse complement strand
GGGTGTTTATTTTTGTCAGAGTTGGGTTGATGGTTGGACAAGATGATCTTGAAGGTCCCTTCCAACCTAGAAGATTCAAAGATTCTATGATTCTACTGCAATATCCTTCTGGTACATTAGAGGCTGCGTACCAGTAACATAGAGTGAGGGAATGATACAGAGCTGTTGCACTGATAGAAACACAGTAATGAATGGCGTCTACATAGCAAGGCTGGACAATATTAACTACTCTAATAGCAAATCTAGTACTTGTAGATCACCTTGGGATAATTCATATTTAATTTTTCAAAAAGTTTTTTTGTATTAAATTACCTTTTATTTAAGAAATTAATGAACAAAATGTGTGGATGTAGAATGCAGAGTTTCTCTGTATGATAATGACAGTCTTACGGAGAACAGATATGCTAACTTATGCATTTTTTTTTTGGACCAAATATGGCTGTGGATAGGCACATGCAAGATTTAATGTAAGTTGTGGACAGAGAGACTTGTACTTAATAAATAAGTAAATAAATACTATAAAAATCAGACTACTAGTAATATAAAAATTAGCCATACTGTTGTTCAAAACTGTACCCATTTGTATTAGACAGTAAAGTTTTCAGCATCATGATTGTTACGTCATATCGGGTTATCTACTTCATCCTTCTAACCTAACATAGAAACATCAGCTATTGGATTCCCGACATTGGTTGAAATTGTTCTCTTCAGTAATAGAGATTCACTTTCTTCGGCAAACAATAAGATCTTTTTTAAATTCTTAACCTTGCAAAGCTTCCCTTGTCTCCAGTCTAATTCTCTGTATTGTATCCCTTCCCGTGTGTTGGATTTGCCACTCCTTAGTTTTCTGTGCAGAGGAGAAACAGATTGTTCCCTTTTTATCAGCACCAGTCTTTTATGTATTTGAAGTCTGTAATAATCTTATGTCCAGATCCCACACAGGGACCGCGTGTGTCTAGGCTAAAGAACCTTCCTTTTTATGGAGGATTTATCTAATATGATGTATCTTCCTAATGGTCTTGCATATCCCTCATAAATTGCCCTTAAGTAGCAAAGTTGAAAGTACAAGTTTGGAAAATTTATTAAAAAGTACTCTCACCTTTTCCAGAACTTCAGTGTCTATGGCGAAACAGTTGTCAACTGATCTTCAGATGCGCTGAACCTTTCATTCTTAGATTGATACATTTTGTAGTTTTAAGTGTCTTAGAAACAGGCTTCTTTTTACACTGGAAAGTATCTAATAAATAATAACATCAAGACTTAATACTGAAAATTAGCTAAATTGCTGATCTGGAACCCAGAATTGTTTGTAAGTGATGTAAATTGTGTCAGGGAGCTGATCTTTCTCTGTCTTGGGGGGGGCAGTGGCGGCGGCACTTGAAACGTACAACTGAACTGTGGCAGTTTAACAAGTTATTATGCTGTAAAGGTCTTTTGTCCTGTTTCAGTTGTAAACTAATGCACCTTAGATTAAATCACACTGAAAGCAGTTTAAGAGTATGCATTGTATTTCACACTTGGAGTAGGCAACCAATGTGTTGGTTGGACAGTTGTGATGTCTTAATGACTACTGATGCCTTCTTAAGCATCTAGAAATAGATCCTTTTTCTGAACCCCATGAAAAAAAAATCCACTCTTCTTACAGAAATATTATATTTCCTCATTATGGAAATTACAATGACAACTTTACTCCTGGTAGTTACACTTGAGTAGCTATTCTACTGAACCAAGGGCTTTTATTAGTGTTGGAAATTTAGATCCAATATCATTCTTGTAGGGTTTTAGTTAGCTTAGCTTTAGTTAGCTTTTAGGTAGCTTGGCATATATGCATTTCCTGTTTTGCCCTGTATTTGGCAACAACAAATGCTATTTATAGTATTCCAGTACCAAGAAATGTGGCTGCTTTCTGTTTACTTTTGTTTTGTGCATATCAACATTATTGTTGGCAGGAATAAGCTTAGCTGAGGGAATATTTTTGTCACTGTTGCAACAGTTGGTCCTTACACAATGTTGTATTTGGAGAATCACACCATCAAAATGGCTTTCTTGGCATGAGAGTAGTTTATCTGAGGAAAACTAACTCGAACCCAGAAGATAATTCTTTTATATACCTTACCAAAAAATTTTGTGATTGGATTTGTTTTTCTCTACAGAACATAATAAATGATACCTCCAAATACCCATATTTATACACGTATATATATTTGTAGTAATAGCAAGCACTGCAGGAGCCACTCCGATGCCTGTGCTGTGGTGCTCCACGGCTGGAGAAGCTCTTCTTCCCTCACTCCAGCCCTATGGCTGGCAGCAGGAAAATTCACTCTTCTCGAACTTTTTAAATTTAGAACATGTATGAGACAGTAATCCCAATAGGATTATAATTTTAATTCAACAGGTTTCTACCTTGTTACAGTATACAAGCCTGATGGCATGTCATAAGAGCGAAAATTTTATTTTACATAAGTAGTGAAAAATTTAAAATATCTTTTAAAATGGGCACTCCTGACCAAAGACTGAAAGAATTTTCTCATTTCACTGGATTTCAGAGCTAGTACAAGCATTTCCCTCTAAACTGATTATGACTTTGTTTGTTCTCTCCTTGTATTCCCATTCCATTTGCTCTTTTCAAATTAGCTCTATTTTTTTTTTCATTTAAAATTAAAGTAAGCTTTGTCTAAATTCTCTTTCCAAAATGCTGCTGGTTTACCTTCTTAGTGAACTTTTAAAATAACTTAAAGTCAATATGGTTCCTTAATATTACATTTCTTCTGGTAATTGAATAAAAATTGAATGTTTTTGATGTGTAGGCACCAATAATCATTCCTGACCACACACAGGCATTGTTCCTGGCTTCACAGGAAAGGCACTGTTCTCAGGAAGTTGTGAAGTAAATAGGAGTTGCCTGCACAGTGAAATTGTCCAAATATGGCAGCATTTCATTACTTCACTCATTATTTCATGACAAAATGTGACTTTTGGCTGGCTAACAACTCCATTAGAAGTGTGGCCTATATGACAGTTTTATTTTAAATGAACAAAAATTTTGTATCCATCTCTACTAATTTTATTCCACCTGGTGTTGCTTCTGTAAATTTGGAATGTGGTAATACGTATCTTCTAACAGAACTAGGTTATTCAGTACTCGTTATTTCACAGAAGAATATGAAAATAGAGAATACCATTTTTGCTTCTTTTAACAAGAATAAAACCAGGCATACCATTTTTCAGAAGGTAACAGGCCAGTCTTTAAGAGACAATTTTTTGGTCCACATAGAGTTGGTACTCATCAGTGAGAAACATTTTGGAAATGTGGATTGACCATGACTTAGTAAGCCATTTTCAGCTTTATGAATATGGTAATGTACTCCTTGCTGTTACTGTTACTCTTCATTTGACTGAGTGTGAATATGAATGGTTAACTCATTACTAGGAAAGTTTTACGAATGTATATCTCCTAATGCATAATCCTAATGCCCGTAGAAGTGCTAATGCTGGTGCTAGCCTTCTCCCAGTTTGACAATAGATTGCCAGCTCTTTTGGTTCATAATTAGTAGATGATAAAGGTGCTCAAGGAAATGGCCTTCAAGTAGTATCTCATATTGTATAGATATGTACCTATCTGGGATTTCTAATGTAGTCCACACTGGACATGAGCAAAAATTATACATCTTTAAACACATGCACTATGGCAGAATTTTTCAGATATTCTGCGAGAATATTTTATGGTTCAGGGACTGGAAATTGTTTCTGTTCAGTATAAAACCTGCATGAATAAATATATACAGCAACTATTTTTTTAAGGCGGGTACTCTACCCAACCAAGAATTAGCAGTCAGTTAGTATTTATGGTATAAGACAGACAAATAAGACAGACAAAACTTCAGAGATGTAGATGCATTTCGTTCACACCAGGGATCTGACCATTTTCTCTCTCTCTTCTCAGTGCATGCTTTAAAACTTTAAAAAAAAAAAAAAAAGAACAACAACAAAACCATAACTTTCTTGAGTAGGTTCCAAAGCTTCTAGTAATCAGTAATGTTTTAAAGTACTTTTTGTTGGGTTCCTTCCATTCTGTATTCTTTTCATGGTAACTATAATCTCAAAACCTGCCAGTTTATCTCTTGAGCCATGCTTATCATTGTGTTTCTTTCACTGCATGTTGATAAAACTCCCAAATAATACATGAAATAGTTAGTGATGTAAAATTGAATTGAATCTTTTGTATCAGCAAAAGTTTCTTGGCTGTGTTTTCAAAGCAAAGTTCTAAGTCTTTAAGCTGAGAGCATGAAAAAATTTAACTCCCATTTTTGTGCTGCAGCAAAAAAGACGGAAAAAAATATTACTTAGATAAGTTTAATTTATAACTGAGGTTTTTTTAAAATCTTTTTTAGTTTAAACAGAACTTAATCTGGTTTCAAAGCTCCATCACCTTTGCATTGAAATAAGTGGTTATTAAGTTTGGAAATACTGTTCTATGTGTGTAGTATCTTAAGGGAGTATGTGTCTAGTAACTTTATTCTCAAGAAATAGGTATTTTCTAATGAGCTGTCATTTAGGCATTGCATTTTAGGGAGAGCTGAAAAATATTTCTTCCAGCCTCGAGGCATCTTTTTGGCACTAGTCTGGGGAGATATCATAGAATCATGGAATAATACAGGCTGGATTGGACATCCATGGGTCATCTAGTCTGAACACCTGCTCCAGGAGGGTCTAATTAGATCACCTTGCTTGGGAACTTGTGTTTGAAAAGTTATCAACAGTGGCTAAGGGATGCACTTCTTGCTATCTTGTTTCATAGTGGATACCACATTGCTCACAGAGGAAGACAAAGGCAAATGATCTTACTTGCTTGGGGGGAAAGCCATTTTCAGAATATAGATATATATTGACATAGATGAAAAATATACATCCTGTTTGGTACTAGTTTGAATAATGGACTGCTCTGCCCTCAGAATTAATAATATTAATTGTATTTTACAGTGTAGTAAATTCTCATGCATTTGTATTTGCAGTTTCCTGAATGTGGTTTCTACGGAATGTATGACAAAATTCTGCTCTTCCGCCATGACCCTAACTCTGAAAACATCCTCCAGTTGGTGAAATCAGCTGCAGATATTCAAGAAGGAGACCTAGTTGAAGTTGTCTTGTCAGGTAACTAAAAACTAGTGAAAATGGCTGTTGAGCTTTTGCAACTGAAAAAGTCCATAGCCTTTTTGTCCCAGTTAGGATTCAAGAAAAAGGATATTTCAAGAGCAGCACTTTATGCAGTACTTGCAAGGGATAAAGGAGAACTATATTGTTTAAGACCACTAGGATATTTATGGTTTTATTATTTAGGTGAAGCATCTCTCCACAAAAGTGGTGAAGCATAAGCAACTCTGCAGTATTTAGGGGAAGGCTATTAAATCAGCGCTGGGTGAAACTGTGGGTGGTACCTACAGTTGCCCATAATCTATGTATTTTTTCGTCTCATGCTTCAGCTTAGAATATACGTTGCTGACTGAAGGCCTGGATTTTTTGATATCACAAAGTATTGTTGTACTGTGTTCTGGTAAACAGTTTTTAACTAAAGTTGAATCCCCAAAGTGCATGATTCAG
Source organism: Gallinago jamesoni (assembly GCA_025769975.1). Taxonomy (NCBI): domain Eukaryota; kingdom Metazoa; phylum Chordata; class Aves; order Charadriiformes; family Scolopacidae; genus Gallinago; species Gallinago jamesoni. The sequence continues at coordinate 35,094,517 of JAOQGH010000040.1, read as the reverse complement.
ACAGAATAGACTAAAGCAGTCAGGAAACAATATTTGAATTATTTAATTTTCTTACCCCAAAACTATTTTGATATTTTAGTATCAGATTAAAGAAGTATTTTATAGCAGATCTATCAATCTAAGAGAAAATGTTTTAATTTAAACTATAAATTTAATTATGTTTTAATCAACTTAAATACTGATAAGGGGTGTAAGAAATTATTGCAATAGTATGTGCAATTAGAAGATTTTGTTTTCTCTTACTTCCTAATCCTCAAGAAAAGCATAATGCATTTTTGAACACTATTCTGTAAATCTGAATGGATGTTTACTGTCTTCTTTGGCAGGTAAGATTGCAAGTTTCTTATATAATACAAATAAAAATAAGATTGTAGTTTTATGATTTTGTTACTTCAAGCAATGAATGCACGAAAAGATTATCCAAATTTGAGCTTTGAAGGCAGGCAGTTCTTTTGCTTATCGCTTTACTAAGGTACTGGGAAAGAAAATGTGAGATGTCACCACTCCTCTTATAGACTAATAAACGTAATTTACAAGTGTTCTTCCCTCTTTTTCTTTAAAAATAACAATTATTTTTCTTCTGCTACTACTCTGATAATCAAAAAATTATATGGGGCTTCATGGAGTACCTCTGCTTACGCATCTCATTCATGTAGTTCCAGAGTTGAGGCCTTTTTTTCTTCTTCTCTATTACAATGGTATGAGTTCAGCAAGAAATACCATTTTATTCCTCATATCTCATCCTCAACTTATCTTTGTAGATTACAAACACATAAATGCCCTTCTGCTAGCAAGGTCGCGCATATGAAGTTTTAAAGTGATACAGTTAACAGATGCAAGCTGCTTCTTAGACCAACTGTGGTGGGTTTTTTTTTAAAAAAAAACCAGAAATAATTTAAAAAAACCAAACAACAACAACAAAATAAAAGCACGAACAAAACCAGTTTTTACCCAGCCAGGCGTGTAAAGAGATCTTATTATAAAACCTTGACAACAACATGAGGTTTGCCAGACAAGGAGAAGTGGAGACTCTTCAGTCATCAGTTGGTGATACCTCAAGGAGTTTGACAGCTTAAACCTGAGAAAAGGGGTGGGTCAGTTGTTCGCACGTTTTCTGTCGCACTGTCAGACCAGACTCCTCAGTGTGATTTCCTGAAGCTGGAATCCCAGCTTTCATCAACTTGTGTCTGCATTCAGTCTTCCTCCTGTCCTACTGCAGGAGTTTCTTGTGAAGTGCAATTGCTAAGGTATGTTTTCTATATTGACATGCTGTAACACCAGCTCCTAAACATGACAGCAAGAGTAAGGAAAAGATCAGCCATAGAGTACCTTTTCTAATATTATAGAATTGGGAATGGTTTCCTTGCCCAGTTGCACAGGACCTTTAACATTGCAGAAATTGCTGAATTTAGTTCAACTCATCTGTTTTTCAGTGGACAAAACTCAGCTCAGAAGATTGACTTTCTCTCTAAGGGCAAAGGACAGCAAATGAAAGTTGTAACATGTCATGGCCTGACTGACGATTACATTGTTAAAAGCGAAAGCCTTCAGTCAGATGTCTCAAGTTATAAAAGAAATTTAATACATTTCCTCCATAAGCACAAGAAATTAAATACATTTCCTCCATAAGCACTCAGGAGTATCAGCGTCCTCCGACAGATAAGCCTTAACTAAATGCAGCAGTTCATTTCCACAGTGTTAAAATTTCTGTGTCATGGAGGGGAGGAAAGTATGACCAGTTCTGCAACTCTGGAGAAGAGAAAAAACTGTGTAAAACAGTCTGTAATATTTGGGGAAGTATTCAAACTAATGCAGGCAGTTTTTTATTGAAATATATTCAGACATAGTTTCAAATTATTATACATTTTGGCAATAGTGCATCACAAATTAGCTGAACTGCATCATAAATCTCTCCTTTTTAATTAAAAAAAAAAGGCTACCTAGATACAGGGACAAATATTCATAAGATTTTTTTTCATGATACTTAATAACTTTGAAATGCCTTAATTTATTTTAAAGGTAGGAAAAACCCCTCTGAAAACAGGAGAGGTTGGCCTTGTGCACTATAGTTGATGATACTGACCACTTGAACGGTTGGAAGGGCAAAAGTAATGCAGTATGTGTTCAGATGCTTACATTGAACTGGTTGAAGCGTTTTATTTTTAGCTTATCTTACAAATATCTGAACAGAATATACATTCTAAAAGTCTGTAAATTCAAGGAATATTATGGCAATTGTTTCTGAATAGCATGTCTGAAAGAGGCACTAGAACAAAGTGTTACTGCTACAGCTTTGCTGCTGAAAACTCTGAGTGCTGTGGGTAAACATCCCCCGAGGCACTGATATCTGATGTCAAAAGCTACACTGATCCACTGCATTCATTTTTTATTGCACATGTCAATACTAGTCAGGGTAGAGAAAGCTGAACTGTCAGCCCTAGTACTATGGGGTTATACAATCAGTTTCTCTCCTGATACTGTGCATTTTCTAATTTTTGTTGTAGTTTACTTAATTACAAGGCCTTTTATAAAGGCTGGACAACCTGTGATTATTTTTTTTCTTATTGTACTTACATTCTTGACAGTTTAAGGAATAGTAAATTTGATCATCTTCTGGCTTAGAGTTTATGTTACAGGTCCTTGATGAAAGACAGGAAAATTTATCTAGAAAAATTTATAATTGAGAGGAGTTGCTCATTGTAGCTGAAGCACTTAAGTCCATGTTAGGGAAGAAAATTGTCACACAGTACAAGTGAAACAGTCTGTGGTAGAGCTAGAGGTTTCTGGTGAAACACAAGAAATTTAATCAGCTCAGAATGGAGCACCTGCTGTGCTTTTATATTCATAATGAACATTATTACTTTTATTTTGCATTGGTGCATTATGCAGTAGGATTTTAATGGAGTGTAAGAATCACAGAGCTTGCTGAACAAATGTATGTCTGTCTGCTGACTGCTCCAGAGGAGATAAACACCAGCGACTGCAGTCAGCCAGAGGAATCACCGTTCAGTGCCAATATAGATTATGGCATTTTGGAACAGAAAGGTTGGGCGTTATTATGAGAGTGGAAGCAAAAGGGTGTGCTGAGTTACACATTCAGTGAACTGCACTTAAAAGAGGAAAAGGGAACTTTCATTATGAGCATTAGTAGCCCTCATAAGTACAGTTGTATTTTCACCTCTTCTTTCTTTTATGTAGTCTTTTAAGTATTGCCTCTTTTAATACTTTATTTCAGTTGACTACATGGGATTGTGATACTGCTTGTATAGGTGATACGGGGATGTGTCAGAAATGTATTACATAAACCCACAAATTTGTATGTTGAACCCAGTTGGTTTATTAGGTTGTACTCCTGGGTGTTCATTGAACAGTAATACCATTCTGTCAGTAAGGTATCACTTGCCATGTTGCTGTGTTTTCAGCTGTGCATGTTCTATTTCATTTCTTCTTCTAAATGTTAGAAAAGTGGGTCTGGTCTTCTGATGCACAAAAGAGGAAGGTCCTTTACTAGTGCTGTGGAAATCTCGACTAACGAGTTCATTGAACCTGACATTTACTGTTGAATTGCATTTCAGGCTGAAAAAGGAGCTGAATCTTTGGAGAATGGATTTCATCAAGTTCTATTTGTAGGAAGGGTTCCTTTTGATTATGATACTCTCAAAAATTAGTAGGCAGCCCAAACCAGGAAGCAAGGTACAGAAGCTACAATCGAAGCTATAATCAAAGGTGGCTTTAAATGAGCAGCCAGTCAGTTGTAAACACTGAAAGGAAGAGAAACCAAAAATGTCATCTTTGTAGGTCTCTCTCTCCAAAATGCAGTCTTACAGTTTGCTCAAGAAAAGGAAGTAAAAGTTTATGTAAGGTAAGGTTAAGTTGAAAAAAGTTCTTCAGTCTTAGTGACTAAGTAGTATTTGCTACAAGCTTCAACTGGACCTATGCAAAGGTAACTTTCATGTTCTGCTCATGAAATAAAGGATGCAAATGCAAATCACCAAAATAACATAATATAAATTTCACAATAGATTTGAACATAATGGAATATGCTTTCTCTGATAAAATGGCTCCTTAAGCTGGCTTAACTTCTAGTTTTTGAAGCTGTTTGCTATTCTTTAACTAGCCTTTAAATAAGATTTATTTCCACTGCCGTTTGTTAACACCAATAAAGAGATATTAATGATCGAGAGGTACAGTCCTTCACACACTGACTCTGTAGAACAAGCTGACAAATCAGAGTTACTATGGCTCTATACTTCTCTAATCTGACTTTTTGAGTTCTGTTTGTTGAGGCTTTGAAGGAAATAATTACTTTAGATACCTCCAGACTTCTGTTCTTGCCAGCATAGTTCATGTCCTATGCTATACTTTGTTCATGAAAGTTTATTAAAAACTTCTGTGTAAATTTGCTAAGTCTTTTCATGTTATATAGAGCAAAGAGCAATTTTATATTTACAGTTTTAATATGAGTTTGCTTATAAAAATTCCATCTATTTTGGGCAAAATTATATTGGGATATAAGAGATCTTTGCCAGCCACTGGAAGGCAGATGATGAAACGTTAGCATCTTGTGCAAATTAGTGGAATGTACTTTATCTGCTTGCTGTGAGCAGTTGTGCTCAGCTTGGCAGGATTCCTGAAACAAGAAAGTCAAATAGCAGCTATTTTGCGTTCCCTTGCTGAGCTAATGAGGGCGGAATTGATCCACTGCTTTTGTTAAGAAGCTGTTTCTGTTTTAATATCACATAGATGGTACACCATCTGATCATTAGATGCTGACATCTTATTTGGATTCAGTGCAGTTTATACTGTCTTGTGTATGATAAAATATATTGAACTGAATAAATGCTTTGGATAACTATGCAGTTATATTAAATGCCAGATATCAACATATAACTGGTTTGTAATGTTAGCTCGACTGCAGCTCCTTGAAACTGCCAGCTCCTTTTGATATTATATCTGAACATTATTTTATATAAATTAGGTAGTTGTTCATAGTTTGTGACTTTGCTTTAGTGTGATTGAAAAACAGCATTCTCTTGGTGTCTTCATGGCTATGTTAACACCCTCTTTTTCTGGTGCCTTTGAGAAATTCTCCTATCTTTTCTCTACTCTGTCCGACATGATACCAATTAAAATTATTCTTCTTGTATGTCCTTTCAGTTGTTTCTAGCTGTCACCTTTATTCTTATTTCTGTAGAAGTAAGGCTCACTGCTAATTAGGTTAGTGGATTGATTTTGTATCCCCTACTGTTCATTTGCCCACCTCGTTCTTGGATCTTGAATTTCAGATAGATGACTCTGTTGGAAATTCTTAAGATTAAAAGATTATTTCCTTTATATTTTGCCTGATTTTCTTTTCTTCAGCTCGTAAGTGTTAGAAATGTTACCTCCTGGATACAGACTTCAATATTTCTATTTGCATTAGCAGAGTCTTTCTGAGCTCCCTGCCTGTCTTGCCTTACTATTCCTTTCTCTCTGTCCTGTCACCATCATCACTTCCTTATAATCTCTGGCTGCATCATCAACAGTACACAGTGAGTAAAATGATAAGCAAGAGGAAAATGTTAGTAGAGAAGCAGTTAATGTGCCAACTTTACTTCTAGGGCTCTGACAGAAATACAGGCCATGCTAGATATTTTTCCTTGGGCCTTTCTTTATGTTTTTTGTATTTAATGATTATATCAGCAGCTGAAAATCTGAAATAATTGCAAGATTTTGTGAATGTGGATTTGCAAGAAAGCAAGCAGTGTATTTCTTCATCGGAACAAAATCATCTTTATGTTTTTAAGTAAGCTTTTTGAACATGAATAATTTGTCACTCATGTCAAGATTTTAGATGTCATTTTAAAGCTTGATTAGTTAGTAATCATAAACAATGTCATCTTGTATTTATAAAAAATTAAATTAAATTTGGGAAAGAATTCTATTGCTAAGGAAGATGAGTTTTCCTTGAGAGAATCTACAAATACACATCCTTCTTTTAGGACAAGATCTGTTTATGAGATCTCACTGTTCCACCTCTAGCTAATAGATTGGGCATCTTACATTGTGCACCTTTAATTGTCCAATTTTCAGAGATAATACATTTTTAGTTTATTGGTGTGCTGTTTAATAAAAATATCAAGTTTTCTGTTCAGTTGAGAAGGTGTACTTAGTTTTCCAGAAGTCATATAAACACTCTATTTTCCAAAGGCTCCTAAATAAACTACGCTTTCATGAAAGAAAAGGATAGATGCTCAAATGGATAAATAGCTATATGTGACTTAGGAAACAAGAGGTGGAAATATATGCTGTTTTCACAGTGGAAGCAGGTCACTAGCAGAAGTTTCTAGGTCTGTGCTGTTAAATACATTCATAAATGACCTGGAAAGCATAATTATTAGTGTCAGTGTCACTCTAGATGAAATTTGACATATATCAATATAAAGTGCCAGGGGAATTTCTTGATCTTTATCGATGTAACAAGTGGCTTGGAGTTAGCTGATACTACCAAAAATTGAGAAGTCATCTTAGTGGTCAGTACCAGTCAAGAAAAGCAAGTACAAGTCGTGGAATTCTTAGGAAAGGAATACAGACAAAAGAGAAAATGCTTGTAATGTCACTGCCCTTGTGTCATCTGTCTTGGTCACCTTCTCTCTGCTTCAGAGGATGCTTCATCTGCAAAGTGTGGGTATCTGAGGTGGTGATCTGGGGAAGTGCCACCAGATGCTGATGCTGCTTTAGGAACTCCTCTTTGAAGGGCAGGATTCCAGGCTTCGTAGATTATGCCTATTGGTTTCTAAGGTAGATCTAATTTATTCTTGATTTTGATTTTCATTTTATGTTATATAGTAGGTATGTGTGTGGGGAACAAACCTTGCTTAGGCTAAGGAGAAAACTCTTTGATTTGTCATATAGGTTTTTATTTATTATGTTTGACAGTTTCTTTCACCAATACATGCTTGACCAAACCTTTGTATTCTTGCATTTGTAAATTGATAGTAGTGAGTCTTGAATGTACAGTAGCTGTAAATGATTCAGAGAGGAGCATAATTGAAAAATAAAAGGTAACCCACTTGGAAGGACTTGCCTTATCAGACAAGTTGTGTTGTTAACCTGTCAACAGTGTATTCTACACTGCTTGGATATATGTCAGGAAAAAACCCTACTGTTTGGAGGATCTTTCTGCTTTTTCAGTCTCTGAATTCATGTTTTAATAACTTATTGCTCCAGTAGGTTTCAAATTAAATATGGCTTAGGTAAAAAAAAAAAAAAAAGTCTTTTAATATCACTGTTAAACTCATCAAATGTACTTTCTTTGGCTGACAGCTGACTTTGGTATTAGAAACAACAGTGTCTCATGTTTATTTCCAATAAATGAAGTTTGCAACCCTTTGTGGTAGAATGCACATCTTCTTTTAGGAAGTGCTTGAGGCTTGTAGCTAAATCATATCTGAGCACAAACAAGCAAACCACCTCCCCTTGGGGAATATAACAATTTGAAACGGAAACTAAGGAGGAAGAGAGTCAGGAACTGCCACAGGTCGCAGTCTGCTGTTTTTTGTATCTGGATGGTGGTGTGACTCAGGCCTGGAGACAATGTCATTCTGACTGAAAACTGGCTCATTCTAGCTCTTAAAGAGGCCCCAGGAATGTTTCTGTTAACCTAGTTAAGTTGTAACTTGTTTGCAAAAAAGAACTTTGGGGAGCTTGCCTGCTTCTTAGGACACGAAGACTCCTGTCACTGTAGTTTGTTAGTGCAGAAGGTTATACTACAGGGGTTGTGTTTGTTTCCTGGTTTGTTTTTTTGGTTTCCTCCTCTTCTTGAATCCAGCAAACTCTTACTCATTTCCTCTTCCAATGAAACAATTCCAGTCTTTTAATCTCTCCTTATATGGTGGTTTCTTCCATTCCTCCAGTGTTTTTTCTCATCCATCAGTTCTTCTCTGTTACCATATGTTTTTTGGGGTTGGTCTTGCACAAACTAAACACAGAATATCAAGTGAGGAATATTAGTATCGCCGTTTCCCAATGTTCATTTCAAACCCATTTATTTATGTGCATGGGTAAAATCCTGAGTAAACTTTTTAAGTCACTAGAACACTTCTCTTATCTTCAGTGAAGCAGTGATATATTCTCTAAACATTTTGCTTATCTTTTTGCCCTTCAGATCTACTTGGCTATGCACTGGAGATGTTTCCATGATGAGTCATTGCTGAATTGTTGTAATTGATTTTAAAAAATCAACCACAATTCAGAACAATAATTAATTTCTTTCTTCCAGGTTAAGTTGTCTTGCGCATTTCATGTGCAAATTTTGCATTTCCTTAGCATTTTTAGGTTGCTAGTGTTATCCTAGCAAGATTGGAGTGGGGCTGAGAAGATGGTTGTATGCAGTCATGCTTCTGTTAATTTTCTGTGGTGTTTCCATATAAAAGAACTGAGACCTGAAGAAAGCATTATCAGTCAGGCAGACACTAAAGCATGTTCCACAAGTAGTCATATATTTCCAGGATTATGCCTATAAATACTTAAAGGGTGGGTGTCAAGGGGATGGGGCCAGTCTTTTTACAGTGGTGCCCAGTGACAGGACAAGAGGTAACGGGCACAAACTTGAACATAAGAAGTTCCATCTAAACATGAAAAGGAACTTCTTTACTTTGAGGGTGCCAGAGCACTGGATCAGGCTGCCCAGAGAGGTCGTAGAATCTTCTTCTCTAGAGACATTCAAAACCCGCCTGGACATGCTCCTGTGCAACTTGCTGTAGGTGGACCTGCTTTGGCAGGGGGGTTGAACGAGATGATCTCCAGAGGACCCTTCCAACCCCACATCATTCTGTGATTCCGTGATTCTGTGATTGTTTCGTCACCTTCTCAGGACTTGAGGTAGGGCTGACTGGCCTGTAGTTCCCCAAGTCCTCCTTCTTGCCCTTCTTGAAGGTTGAAGTGACATTTGCTTTCTTCCAGTCTTTGGGCACTTCTCCCAATCACCATGATTGTTCAAAAATTGTGGAAAGTGGCTTTGCAATGACATCAGCAAGATCCCTCATCACTTCTGGGTGTATCCCATCAGGGCCCATGGACATCTGATGATGCCATTCAGACACCACCCCTAACCTGTGTATATTCTCTATATAATGTTTATAATTCTTAACGTACTTTAAGAGATATCTAAACTTGTGCAGATTGTTCACGTTAAAGAGTGTTGAAAATAGTTTAATGTACACAAAGGTTCCATAGTGAGTTCAGCGTGACATAGTATTTTTACTTCCATTATACTTATAGCCATCAGCATTTATTCACTATATAACAAACAATTTTCATGACCTTTTTTGAAAGAAACTTGAAGGAATTAGATAAATTTTACAACTGCTACTAGTTCTTTTTGAACACCTATAGTTTTTGAGGGGTATAATTCTGACACTGACCATGTAATCCATCACTTGATTATTTTTTTTAGTAAGCCTTGTAGAAGAACTGTGAAGAACTTACTAAACAAAGTTAAAGGAAATAAAGATGTAAAAGACATGTAGTGTTTATTTTATTATATTAATTTAGATCAGTGTGAGCCCACAAAAGTAGCAGGAGGCTTTATTTTTAATTTGGAGCTGCCTCTTATTACAGTAGTCAGAGTTAATTTTGAACACTGCATCAATAGCTACAGTAAACTTGTGGAGTATTTAATTTTGTTTTCCTATGCTAAATTAATACCACTGCAGTGTAATTTTATGATTAACAGGGTCTGAATCAGTGAATAAAGATATTGCTGTTTTTCCCACTGGTGAAAAATGGGTAAATTCATAAAGAAAGAATTCTGTGCTGGGATTTCAAATGAATAGAAAACCTACTGTGCTGTATAGTTTGTAGGTTTGAAATTGTGGAATCATTGTCAAATGAATAGAAGTACATTAAAATTGAACTTTAAAACTTCAGAATGTACAGATGAATCAACTTGACTCATAAATGTTAATCTTTTATTAAAACTCTCCATAGAAGTCTGAGCTAGCACTGGACAAATAATTGCAAGTGGTTTATTATCTCCTACAGTTTATTGCTTAAATCTCATGCCACGGGTGAGACAATGTAAGCAGCAACCCATAGTGAATCTGGATTCTGGCGTTTATTTAAGAACCAAGAAGAACAGAGCTTTTACCTTACTCGAATGCTCCCCAAGCTGGCTCCTTTGCTCTCTTCCCAGTCTTACATTTGTTAGCTCCCCACTGTCCCTCCCAGTAAGGAGTTATCTGCTGTCCAGGAAATCATAGAGTTGTAGAATGATTTAGGTTGGACGGGATGTTAAAGATCATCTAGTTCCAACTCCCCTGCCATGGGCAGAGACACTTCCCACTAGACTGGGTTTCTCAAAGCCCCATCCAGCCTGGCCTTGAACACCTCCAGGATGGGCATCCTCAACTTTCCTGGGACACCTGTTCCAGTGTCTCACAACCCTCATAGTGAAAAATTTCTTCCTAAAATCTAATCTAAATCTACCTCTATCTAAAACTTCTTCCAATTTGAAGCCATTACCCCCATGTGATGAATGCCAGCAGTTGTAGGGAAGGACTCGGTTACGAGTGCCTGCGGGAAGTCAACAGGATACATTACTCTGGCATTCCAAAGGCATTCCAAATTGGAGAGGATAGCAGCAGAATGTCTGCTTTCCATAGCTGCAAGATACTGCTGATCATGTGGTTGGTGGTTTCTTATGCTGTGAGAGGTGTGGCCGCTCGATGACAGCTTCCATTATGCGAAGCTCTGCTGCTTATAATAGCAGGATCTCACCTCTGCTAACAGTTCAAGCCCTTGGAACTCAAAATGATCAGTAAATTGTTTGCCTCTTTCTGAAAGCAGGACCTTACCTCTATGAATTGTAATGGCTTCTTGTTCTCATTTCCAGCTGTGCTGAATGATGGACCTGCTCCTGAGCCCAGGATAAGGAGTACTAACCATTAACAGCCAAGTCATTAACAGACTTGATGAAATAGTCTTGCCAAAACTGTTGTAGTTTCAATGTCTGTGTTTTGGTGATACTAGGAATGCTTAAATAGACGATGACACGTTAACCTGAGAGTTAACAGTGTAACAGTATCATATTAAGAACGTAATATTGCAGACTTTTTGCGGAGTAGTAAGTTTTTCAGGATATGTTTGTAGGCATATTTGGAACCCCTTCTTTTTTTACTGCACAATTTTACATACTGCCAGAAAGTTGCCTTCACTGCATCAGTGCTCCATCAAAGTGAAAGGATAGCCTGACATGACATAAGTTGTTTAGTTAATAATAAAGGTCTCCATTTAATAAAAATTTTAAAAAAAGTATCTTACTCTACATCAGCAGGGCTTTTTTATTTTTCAGTGAATAACACAGGACTATTCTAAAAATTAAAACCTTTCTAGATGTGTAGTTTAAAAAAGTTATGAACTACTAGATGATGGAAGAAGTTTAAAAGAAGACCTTATTCATATATGACTGCTTCTTGAATTGCATGCTCTGAAAATTTAAGCTGTGCTAGGTTTAGCCATAGAAAGTCAAGTATGCCATGCAAGTGGCAGAATAAAAAATATGAATTGTCCATGTTTATACAGATTAAAAATTTGTGTAACTTTGCTGGTTTATATGGTTCTTCTAGATCAAGTTCTAACAACACACTAGTTTCAGTGAATAGTGTTCTGAAATAACATCATTTCATGAGACAAGAAAACAGAATGCTCTCTGCAGAGTGTGATGAGAACACGTAAATCTGAAGCCTAGAAAAACACTCATTTTACCTTAAAATCAAAACCTAAAACACTTCCATGCCTTTCAACAGTGGAACGTTGCCAAAACAGTTTCAAAAGATGGAGAAAGAATGATGCTTTGTATTCTTCCTTCTCTATTCTGCAGTAGTTGCCAGATTTAAAGCTTTCTTAAGATAAAATATGGTTTTGCTCTCTGCCTTTTATTTTTGAGTATCATCAGTATGATGATATGGCTTTTTAAATGTGCCATTATTTAAAATTATAAGTTCCAGTTATTCAGCCAGGAGGGCTGAAATGTAGAATAGGAATGGTATTTATCACTGCTTATCTTTACCATTGCTATGGGTTTTTTGATAATGGTGGAAGCATCCTAGAATTTTGCCTCAGTTACCATTTCAACCAACAGATTGGTGTTCTTAGCTAGTTGTTTGTTGTTGAGTTTAATTTGTTGCTGACCTTCTCTATGGGTGGTGCCTAAGGGTGTCTTTAAGCTGTGGAGTAAATCCTCTAGTACTGATTTGTTGGGATGGTGGTCTACACTATTTGTATTCCGGTCCCAAAACCCTGTACAAAGATTGGATCTGTCCAGTCCTTCGCTGTTCCCTGAAATTGTTTCCTGCCTTTCCATGCTTTATCTTTGGTTTCTGCAGCTTCTAACTGTAACTTTCAGGTGGACCCTTATTCTCTCAGTTCACGGTAGGTGAATAGTTTTGCAGTCAGCTCATCCCTGCTGAGTTCTAACTCCAATGCATACCTGCTGTTGTTGCAGATACAGGAGAATGAGTTCACCATGAAAACGACAGCCTGACCTGCTGCAGAGCTATTTAAATCCAGCTGTAATTCAGCTCAGACAATTTAATTATCTGTGAAGGAAAAAAACCCCTATGTTAATTTAGTAATCAATTAAATGCTTAGGCAAAATTTAAGCTTCCATTGAAAGGCAATTTCCTTAAATTTTGATCATCTCTGTTTTGCAAACGTGTACTGTGCAAGAAATTTTAAGGACATTTAAATAAAAAAAAACATAAGTATGTAACACTGCATGTGTGTCTATAATAAGTGGTACAACTTCAAGTTTAATACTTTGGGAGGTTTCTTTATATTTGATTTCTGCCTCCCTAAAATTGCATTAATATTATTACTGGTAAGTGTAGTATTTACTTAATATCACATAGATTTGTAACATGAACTAAACAAAAGATATAATAAAGCTAGAATACAGCTGTAGAAATACAGCACTTTTTTTGGCCTTGAGAGAGAAACATTTTGTATTACAAGATCGTGAGCCATGATAACCCATTAATTAATTTGCAGGGAGACTGGAAAGTTCAGTTACAGCTTTAATGGAAAGGATATAAATTATTTCTTCACCATTTGTGAAGGGGCGGTGGGAGGCTGGAAGAGACCGGTAGAACAAAAATGGAGTTGAGAGCGTGACATTCAACAACAAAATATTTTCCATCCACTTAGCGCCTTCAGATGGAATTGAATTCAGGACACAGGAAGAGAGCCAAATGATCAAATCCCTAAGGCAAAACTGCTTGGGGGATGTTTTACTTTTAGATTTGCTTCTACAGATATATATTGATATTTACTTTTCACAAAAACTAGTCTTTTAATATAAAGCTGTATTAAAATATTTTAATCTATTATCTAAATTAAGCTAGACTAAATTGTTACAGCTTTTTCTAAGATTAGTTGTGTTTTTACTGCTGTGTTCATACTATTTGAACATTCCCACACCCTAGCAAATTCATGTAAAACTCCTTTCCAATCTTCTAATTTACCAAATGTCATTTACTCAAAATAGAGTTTAAATACATTCATAACTATATACCTATTTATTTGAATACTTACCTAAGCTTATATATATACTTAAATCCTGTGCTACGTTGAGACTTACACTATTTTTATGTTACACATCACTCACATATTTTAATAGTGCTTTAATTATAACTTGTATACTTTTAGAAATTACTCAGGAAAGTCTTTTCTTTTTTTAGAAAGTTTGTTTCTCTAAAATTCACATTTGTTATCAAAATTCATGGCTATCATGTCTGATGGCCTTATGCTACTGTATTTCCTTGTCTTGTCCCTTGGGGAGAAATGAATGCTCATCAAGTATCCTGTTTTAGTAAGCTTTTTGGTTTTATATTTTTTATGTGCAAATTTAAAGTACAGTAGCACAGAAGCATACATTGCAGTTCTGTTGGAAGCTGATAAGTCCTAGCCAAAGTAAAATCACAAGAATTCTGTTCAACATCTAAAATGTGTTCTGATGAGTTGTGTTTTCTAGTGTACCAAGAATGGCATTGCCACCACAGAGTGAGCATTGCCTTAACAGCAGTGCACTTGACCATGGTAGACTGGAAAAAAAATAGAAAAATAACATACTTGAGGAAGTATTCTTATGTGTTTGGAAGTCCTTCAGGCTGAAAAAAATGGCTGGCCTAACATTGTTAAGTAACTATAAAACTATTTTATTTCAGATTCAGGATGTTCTAACTATTTTATGAAGTCCTAATTTTATGAATTAAGTAAGCTTTTTAACATGACTTATTATGAAAACTAGGACCAGAATAATTCTGGGAAAAGAAAATGGAATCCTGTAAGTAAACAAACGCTTAAGTGATTTGGGTTGTTTTAATAAACATTAAAAAAAGGTTTGATATCATTGGAGTCATTGGATCCTACTTTTATTATGGTATTCAAAATACCTCTGTTAAAGGTTCCTAGACTGGAAGTTGGTTGAGACTAGAAACATATTTTTCTGTGGACATTGTTGGAAGAGTTTTTCCTAAGAGTAGCAGTTTTGTGCACAGAAGGAATTAAGTCCAGGACATAGGTCTTTATTGGTATCCTGTTCTAATTAGTTAAAAACCTTTTCTTGATTGGTATGCAGATTTTTGGTCCTCTTTTCATTAATACACAAGGAACAAGCCAGGGACTAAGGGTATTTGGAGTTTTTAGGAATTCATTTGAACTGAGCCATTAAAAAAAAAATGTTTTCTTTCCTCTCGGTTGCAAATCAGGAATGTATATCTATTGAGAGACAAAGTGTTTCTATTAAGTGGCTACAGGCCTGGTTTATTCATACTGATATCTGTGAAGAGCAAGCACAAACTGAAATCAACTGTTTAAATGGCAGTCTGAGCAAGATTAAATGTTTCCATACATGTTTAATGTTTAATAACATTTGACAGATTGTTTTACATGTTTAGCACATGTAATAAGAAAAAGAATAATTATTATTAAAGTAGATTTTAAAAACTATTGTTGTACTGGCTGCCTCTGTATACTAAATAGTTCTTAAACACTGTCATTGTTTATTTTTATAGTTCACATTAGTGCCTTTAACTAGCCCCTCTAACTTTTGCAACTGTTAAATCTAGTTGGAAGCTCACAACCCTTTGAAAAGGTTGATACTTCAGGAAATGTGCAGTAGTCTTCCAGACTGCTCTGCAAGGTTTTTGACTGGGTGTGTAATTACATGTTTTCTTTTTAAACTCTAATGTATATTTTCAACTTAAGCTATCAGCTCACCAATACCAACACAGGCTTCTGAATATGGTATACCAAATAGTCAGCTGAAATGACCCATTTTTGATACACTTTTCTTTACTTGTCTGAAAAAAAGCATGTTTCTTTACTGGGTGTATTCAGTTTATCTTTTGTTTATAGACCTTTACAGTCTGTAAAAGAGTATGTTGAAAAATTTCCAATATTTGATTGAACTCTGCCAATTTCTGATAAATATTTGATACGCTGTTACCCTCCTGTGTTTTACTGGAAAAATATTATCAGAGAAATTATTGCTGCAAGTTTGTAAAAACAACTTTATTCTTTTTCAAGTGCTCATTATATATATTATGTATATACTATTATATATACTATTGTTTGATGGTATATCATCAACCTTTTCAACCTTTTTATTTTCAAAGTATAGTATAACGGCCAATAGAAAATTCAAAGTTCATCATCATGCTGACCAAAGAGTTGTTTTTCCTTTGATCTGTGATGAAGTACCCCATAAATGAAGCATGTTACTTATGTCAATGATTTTGCTCATTTCCTGGATGATCTTATTGTTGCAGCTTCTGCTACATTTGAAGACTTTCAGATCCGGCCCCATGCTCTTTTTGTTCATTCGTATCGAGCGCCAGCCTTCTGTGACCATTGTGGAGAAATGCTGTGGGGGCTGGTGCGTCAGGGACTTAAATGTGAAGGTGAGCAGCACTGAGATGTGATTTTTCAGTCTCCAGAAGAGACCGGTCCACTTAACATGTATCATTGCTGATGCTGCTTCTAAATCGGTTAGGCATTAGAAAAAAAAATAAGACAGTAGGTAGAGACAGTAAGAACTATCAAAACAATTAATTGATTGAGGAGCTAATCCTTTTGACTGCTCTGAGACCTCCTAAATATGGCTCTGTAACCCGAAGTGGAAAACAATTGGTCTTGTATGTATTTTGTATATGCATCTAATTCTATATCACAATAATTCAGATCACTTAATTGAAATTACTGTCAGTCCATATGAGGTTGTAGTAGCTATCTTTTCCCATTTTGCCACAACGATTTGACTCCTGGCAGACTGTATCCAATGGAATGTACCATGTCTGATGAAAGACTTCCTTACCTCCCAAATGTAGATCACAAAAATTTCTTGCACTTGGAGACTATAGATTTTTGAAGTATCAAAGAAAAAACACTGGTTATAGATACAACTATTCTGAGATCATAACAATCTCTCTCTAAAAAATTGTAGAATATAAGAACTAAACCTGCAGAGTTAGAGGAAAAAAGTTTAATCCAGAATGTGTGGTGTTTTAAAAAAAACCCCACAAGTTCTTTGTTTTTTCCAGTAATAAACTGTAATCAGATGGTTTTAAATTTCTCTTTTCAGGATGTGGTCTAAATTACCATAAGAGATGTGCATTTAAAATCCCTAACAACTGCAGTGGTGTACGGAAAAGGCGCCTGTCGAACGTTTCCCTAACAGGACTCAGCACCGTTCGGACAGTTTCTGCAGAGCCCTCGCCCAGCGTGCCGGATGAAGCCCTTCTGGTATGGGGTTCCCTAGCTGCAGAGGCCAGGGCATTGCTGATAAGAAACAATGACATTTAGTGCCATAGGATTATAGACTACAGAAGAGGGGGTGGTACGTGAATCATAAAGCGTTGCTGTGAGAAAAGGCATCTTGATGTAAAAGGGAGGTCACCAGCTTAAGGTATGTGGGTTTAAGGTATGTGTCATTTCTGGCACTCCCAGGAGTCTCCTCCCTTTGTCAAGAATTAGGTTATTTCGAAGGTCTGAAATTGCCACCCAAGCTAATGTGAGTAGTTGCATCTTGGAGGGTGTCTTCTCTAGAACTAGAAGTTGAATTTCCTCTGTCAGACCATTATATCCATTCGTTTATGATGCAGGAAAGATTTGTCCTCAGGAGACTGTGACCCAAACACCATGGTATCATGCTGAGTATCTGTCACAGTCAAGGCTATAGTTAATTAGTTGGAGCCTGTGTATTTAGTGTATTTCTAAGTGTTCAGAAGAAAATAAGAGAAATCTCCATTATTTCTTTCCACAGATCTTTGTGATGAATGTATGTGTGTATCTGTGTAAATGTGTGTGTAGATGTACAGTTTACACAGAGGCACATGTAAATATACTTGTATATGCGTTAATATAGTTGGTTTTCATCATGAAAACAACTCTTCTGAGGACAAAACATTATGACTAGAGTAAGTTAGAATAATGTGTATTTTTTTTATCTTTAGGATATTTTTTCCTTTTAACACTCATGGTCATAATATACTTGAATAGTTAAGAATTTACACTGTGTGTAAATTAATCCACTCCTAAGTGAAAGTTTTGAAAACCTTAAGGTTTAAAAGAGAGGAAAGAATTTATAAGTACACAACAATTATCATGTTTTGCTCTCAATTAGATTATTAAACTTAATAAACTTGACATACTAAAAGGACACTATTGCAAATGATGTAGACCTAGTGTCATGTGCAGTACCGTCTACGAACCATAATTATGTACTTATGCTACTGATTATCATTAGCCAAGCTACTTGGAAATTAAGGTTAACATTATGAATCTGTATTTTTAATTGAAAAGCTGCATAAATGAGTAAGGTGCTTAAGTTCTGCAAAAACTGCAGCAACATATCTTGATAGATTATTCTTAATTCTCAGTCAGTTTTTTCAGAAAGGCTGACTTATTCAGATCAAGACAAAAAATTTTGAGGAAGGCTGTCCCTAATTCTGAATTGTTTCTGGAATTTTGGTTAAAAAAATTGTGTGACTGAGTGTCCTCATCTACTCTCTATAAATATTCAATGCACTGTACAGTTACGAGATAGCTAAAAAAATCAGTTTGAAACCATTTTTAACTATATGACTTCCTGGTTTGCTGACACATTCTTGTATGAAATACCTGTTTTGCAAAGCTACATATTTTGAAACTGTTGAAAATAGTAAAATTGCCAGTAAAGAAACGCAGTAAAATTCATAGATACTGCAGGCTATACTTCTCTAAGAACTTGTAATCATCAGTGTACCCACTCTGATGATTCAGAACATCACACATGCGCACACACACGTGCACACACAAAGAAAATATGTTTACAGTAGGTGTGGGGATGGGCATTAGTCTAGAGAAATGAAATAGCTTTCTGATTTCATTTTTATTTCAGGAAATCGCAATATCATTTACCAGATTTTTATAAGTGCTTTCACATACAGCTTCTATATGTCTTTTGTTTTGGGTTTTTTGCACTCAATGTATTTCATTTTTTTTCCTCTTTTTTTTTTTTTTAAGTGTGCATAAGCTTTGTCAGTTCTCGTGTATCATATCTGTCCTTTGGACTCCACTCTCCCACAGTACTTGAGATAAGTTTTATAGCAGTTTATGCTGTGGTACCAATCAAAGCATGCACTTTGGAATGTGTTTCATTTTTCTGCAGTCTATGTGAATATACTAAGAAACATCATCCTTGTTCACAAAATCATATCATTTGTTATTTGTGTTGGCATAGCGCTTAAATCATTGGTAACAAAATATGAACTCTGTTTGGGACCACCGAATTTAATCAGATATCTGTCAGTTCTTTAAATAGGACTAAAATAAATGTTATTTGTACCCCTATTTGCTACTTAGAATTAGAGCAGTTGAGAGAGTAGGAGTTCCTGGAGATCTTTCACAGATGGAATTATTAACTAAGTTACAATTTCGGAACCTTTTTCTACATATTGTGTGGACCAGAAAGAAGCCAACTTTAGCTCACAGTGTTAAATTTAGCTTGTAAGTCTGGTCTCTGGAAAAACACCACTTATGAAGTGAAGAAGTTATGCCCTAACATGAAATTATGGCATTCGAAAAATCATTTAGACAGAATAATGTGGAATCCTGCAAAGGGTACTTTAATTATTGTTTCATAGTGAACCACCACACCTGGACAGTTTCAGTTTGGGTATAAATGTTTTCATTTGCCAATTAAAAATGTCATTTGATCTGGAAATTGACTGGAGGCTACATTTAAGCGCAGCTTTAAAAATTTACCTCCAAAGAATAAAATCTGGGCAATATTCGTCCTTTTGATTCTTAATTTAGAAGTGTAAAACTCATCAAACAGAAATGCTGAAAACATGTAGAACTAGGAGGATGCTGTGTAACCCAGATTTTTACCTGCCATAGCTCAAATGCAATTCTTTTCCATTCTATTCTAGAACATAGAATGAAAGTATAAAATAATCACACATTCATACATTCATGCTTGCTTCTAAATTAACATTATTTTCTTTCCCTCCCCTTATTTCTTTATTCTGTTTTTTCTTCTTTCCAACTTCCTTTCTCAGTCTCCTGTCAGCCCTGGCTATGAGGTATGTACCGTATTTGCTGTATGCCCTATCCTATTATCAGAAACATATCTTTTATGATTTTATTAGTGTCAATGTGAAGAAATACAGGAATTTAATCAGATTAAATTTTATGATTTTTAGAACTCAAGAAAATTTATTTTTCTTTTAGAAAGAGTATATCCAGTGCAAATTCTGAAGTCTGGATTCCAAAGTGAAGGTCATAATTCTTACATTAAACAGTAAAATTAGCTAGCATTAAAGTATTTAATACAAAAGTGTTTTTTTCATCTCTTAGGCATGATTGAAGTCACTGGTTGGACCAAAGCCCTTTTTTACTGGTAGTAACACATGGCAAGAAAATTTTAACTTCACTTTCAGAACATTGGGAATTTGGTGGAGTAATTTAGAAAGTAAACATTTTATTTTAAGATGAACAAACCTGACCTTTAAGTGCTCACCAGCAAAAAACTTCTAATAACATGATGCAGTGTTGTAGCTTTTTCCCCAGTATATGGTTTCATTAAAAAAGCAGTTAAGGATTCTGTATTTATGTGAAAATAGACATGAACAGTGTACAACTATTTTACAGATATATAAAAAGACTATAAAGTCTAAATGAGAAAACTCTTATTTTTTAATGTGTAGATCATGTTAAAGGTTCTTCTCTTTGGCTTTCAGTATGGATTTTTCCAAATAGTTTTGTTTCTTGTTTAAAGTTTCAAAAGTTTTTGAAAATATGAAATGTTGGCGTCTGTTCCTTCCAGCATATATTTGAGATGGAGCCAGAGAAGAGCAGGCTTTGCAAATGTTTTCCTTTTTAGAAATACTGCATAGTTAATCCGAGGAATATTTTGTTACACTGACATGAAGATTATCATGTCCAAACAACTATTTTTTCAAAAGAAATAACTTTATTTCTTCCTAAACCACATATATTCTTAGTGTCCCTAAGAATCATAATGTGCCCCAGGATTACAGCTCCACAGAATACCCATAAAACAATACAAACAAGCATATATAAAATAGGGGTTTTGTAATATCTAAGATAGTTTTGTTATAAGCATGTACTGTCTGAAAAGTGATGAATCCATCAATCTCGATGATGATGGATTACCCTAAATTAACAGTAATTAAAAGTAGTAGTGAAAAAATAAAAATGCTTGGAGAAAAACAAAAGTTGTTTCTTTTGTAAAAAGAAATAATAATATGTTAACTATCTCTGTTTTTACTTTAAAATGCATTTATACGACACAATAGAATTTTATTTCTATTAATTTTTTTATATGTTTCCATTATTTTGGTAAGTTTTACTCATTCTTCTGGAAGCAATGAATGTTGATGTGTTACAGTAATTTTATAGACACAGTGAAAGTGATTTCTCAGAAAAAGCCCAACTGAGCTTTGCATTTAAAATAGGAATGCTGTGTCTTATGGGGCACAGGGAAGTGGAGTATTACAGAGTTACTATACTATCCCTGCTTTTTGATGAAGAATCAGGAATTATATTTTACTAAATAATTTAAAATATTTTTTTTAAATTTTAGTTAAAAAAAACTATTTATGTATAACTGACAGAATACAAAGCAGCAGGTGTTGCCTGCCTCTGTAGTTTTACTGTAAGCAGAGGTGGCTTGAGGCTTTTTAACTATATATAGAAGAATGATTTTGCACAACTAGGACAGTAGAGTCTCTGTGTGGGAATTTTCTTGAGTTGTAGATGGACATTTTCCCTTTCTTCACTTACACCCAGCTCTTAATACAGCTGTTCTTTTCTCTTATTCCACTGAGATAAGGAGTCCTCTTTTCCAGTGACTCAAAAATTCTCACTCAACTTGTTTTCCACACTTAGAAAGACGCATTTCCTTTTCCCAGTCCCAGTCCCTATACTGCCTCATATGCCTCCCCAACTCACTGGACTGGAAAAAAGGAGCCCTTGAGGAAAGGGTTAAAGAAGAGCTAGGGTGTTGCAGCTGAGTGCGGCTTTATGCCTTGAGCTGGTTGTAATTAGTAGGAGTCCTTTTTTCAAGAGTAGTGTTCATTAGACCGAAGATTCTTGGAGGTAAAAATAATATTTCCTCTTGAAGAAAGACACTCAAGTTAACTCTGAATTAATACCACTCATGTTTTATTCGTGTCACCTTCAAGTTATCCTTCCATACACCAGTGCTGTACGTTGTACATTCCTGTCTGTCCTATGGGAACTTACTTCCAGTGTGCTCGTTTCTTTAATTAAAAAACCCTATGCTATTTTGGGGAGTGCCCCGGGAAATTTTGTGAGGTCCAAAATCTAGATGATATTTAGAATTAATAAAAGTGTAAAATATAAGCTATAAACAAAACCAATCCTAAGGAATGTTTACATTGATACATTGCCAGATTCACCAGGTAAGTCTAGGTTCATGCACTGAATAGAACTGAGAATCAACAACTCACGGAATCTGACACTGAGAATTAAATACTTAAATATAAATCTAAGTTAATTCCATAATCTTTTAGGTGTCATTTTTTAAGCTTTCTTGCTTTTTTACAGTTATTTGAAATATTAAAACATATTAAAGGTAAAAAACAACTCAATAAAAACTATTAGTAAATGATATAGAAAGTGTAATTCCCTTATTTGTTAAGCATCACATGTCTGTGAATTCATGACCCTGAATTAAAACAATGTAGGATACAGAAAATAAATTTGGAATGGCTTACATTTTATCCTACTGGGCCATAAAATAATAGTAGTTCATGCACTAGCTGTCATGCACTAAATACTGTAGGACTGAAGTTCTTGTGACTGACTCAAACTGTATTAGAGCTTTTCTGGTCCAATTTGCCCAAATACGACTATTTTGGAAGTTCATCACAGCTAGATGAGATCTAAAAGATGCTCAAGCTGCTTATTTTTAGTTAAAAGATATATATTTAGGAAAGTGTTAAATATTGCATTGGTTTTGCACCTAATATTTTCCAAATATCTGGGAAGGTAGGTAGAAAAGAATGTGGTAAGCATTTTAAGATATGTTCTGAAATTTCCTATGTGCCACGTCTGCTGATGTTTTTGAGTGCAACTTGGTTTTGATCCTTTGGAGAGGTTTTATAGATATTTAATTCTTCAGCTTAGAAGAGGAGAGAGGTTCAGGTTCTTCTCAGGTAATTGCCACTTGCTCTTAAGATCCCCTATTTTGTTTTTAGAAAAGACGTACAGTAATAATGCTCGTCAGCGTATGATCTTTTGTAGAAGTCACTGATGCTTTAACTGAGGACTTGTAGGTGCTCTGCAACGGTGGCAGTAGGAATTCTTAAGGAGTGTATGGTACATCTAAGCAAAAGTTCACAGTTTTTTGTAGTTTCTAAGTGCTAACACATGGTTTTGCACATACTGAAAATACAAGAAATGGCAAACCCTGCAGCACAAATTTTGCTTTCCTATAGCATCTCTGAAACATCATTCATGTTAATGCTGTGTCATCTGAAATGGTGTTCAGAAGACAGGTCCCGAAGTGTGATTTGTATTTTGAGGAATAGAGGCAATAAGCAGAGTCTTTTATCTCCACTTACCTGGCCCAAACATGTTCGATGGTGCTTTCCTTTCTGATATATAAGCTTGGTTTTGTGCATTGGTAATCCTGCTGCCCGCAAACTCTCTTCCCTTTAGACAAAGCTTGCTAAGCTGGTTTGTCTAGACCTTCTCTGTCCAGTGCCTTTTTTTTTTCCAAAACAGTGGCTGTGGTTAAGCCCAAAGGTCTGCTGGTTATCCCTGATTTGGTACGGGTTGTATGGAGGCAGTGTCAAATGGGATGTATTTGCACAGACATTTAAAAGAAAAAAGAAAAGCTGTATTAATATGAACTGGAATTACACAAAGATTCCCTGAAGGGTTTTGTCTTGAACTATAACTTGACTATGCCACCTTTATATCGTGGTGTGTGCCTTTTTTTTTGTTGTTTTTTATTAGTTCTATGGAGTAGGAAGGACTGAGCTGCTGAGACTGGCTTATGATATGGGCATTCTAGTAGTGCAAGAAAATAATTTGTTACTTAAAATTATTATACTTAGAAGTATGAAGCACATAATAGAAGATCAAACTAAAACTAATTTTTTGAAGGGACTTATGTCAGGAAGATGCAGGAAAAAAGCTTTTTGCTATACAAGCCCTACTATGCCTGCTGTCAGTAGCAAACGCTTTGCCTGCAAAGGGCTTTTATTTTGGGAAACCCCTGACTCTGAGAAGTTAGTGTAGTCACGCAACGACTGCTGAAACCCAGTAATCTTCTCTTGTTACTTTACAAAATAAGGCAGGTTACAGACAGAGCATTCAAACCAGTGTTTGCTGGTATTGATGTCTGAGTGGAGGAACAGGGTACATAATAATTTCCATCTGTGGATAGTTTAATATTAACATCTTGTACTGAAGTCAGTTCTTTGATGTGTTTACACATGTAACACTCAAGTGTTTTTCAGACCACAGCTATCTAACTATGGTGCTTGTAGGATTAATTCATACACTTGACTTAAAGAGAAGAGTGCAAGAAGCCTCAAAAGACAACACAGTTGATTGCATATTCTAAGTGTGGTATTTCAGTACATTTAACTGAAGATTTGTTTCCTTGAATTCACTTAATTACAGTCACATAGTTTAATTTGTAAAAGAAAGTCAACATTTGCATTGCATTAAACACATAGTAGTTCCTGCGGTTACATAGATATCTAGCACCTCATTTGACAGTAGCTTCCTGTGAACAAATTGTATATGAACATATTAAGGCTTTATCCTCTGCTTTCAGTATGGGAAGGAAATGCATGTTTCAACAAGTATGCTTCAACACTGAAAATGAAACTTCTTGTGGACAGTTATTGCTGCTTGTTTTTTTAAAATATACATCAATTTTCTCAGTTGTCCAAGTAAATGAGAAAATTAGCTCATGACAGTTTGTTTCTTTCGTTAAGGCAAACATTTCAAAATTGTAGGAGTACCTCTGTTGTTTTGAATTGAGTATCTCAGTGTAATGCACAGGAGTAATGTCACAATACTTTTTAGATATTGATCCTGCAAACAGTTAGCACATATTTGTGAGCAATTTTGAAAAATTATTTATTTAGGAGTACAGGGTGTGTAGCCTGTTCTCTTCTGAGTGAAGTTTATTGGCTTGAATGTGTTTCTGCAAGCATGATTTAAAGTAAGACGATCAAATGTCAAAACTGAGGTATTTCTTTTCTCACTCTTCTAGAACATGAAGCGATTCAGTACAGTTTTGTCAGAATTCCTGGGATATTTTTAGTAGGACTGTTGAAACCTTTTAAAAGAAGTTAAACAAAGAGCAGACTGTTTTATGTTTTAGGCGAGCCTGTGCAGTTGGATTGCAGGGCTCATCCTTGTCTTTGCTCCCAAGAGGCCAACTCTGCATCCAGTCAGTCAGCGTTTATTGCTTCCTGTTAGTCCCTTCAGCATCTCCCAAAAGTCTCTTTGATTTCTGTGCCTGAGAGGTATAGATGTGGTGCTGGAAGACAGTCATGCTCACCCGGGTAATAAGAACAGCTGAATCCATTGGCAGGGAATCAGTATTTCTTTCAGTTTCTTAATTGTATTTGGACAAAGTAAAAAGACAGAGACATCTCCTGCTGAGGGATTGTACCTTTGGGTAGCAGTTATATGGAGGACTGTCTCCTTCCTGCAATGACAGGGTTCTGCACAAAGACTGTGCTTCTGGCTACTGTAGACAACCTTCTTGTGCCCTTGAATAGCTTTTAGCAAAGCTCAACAGATAAACCATGAGTATAATCCAAAAATTCAAAGAAATTTAATATGGAGGAAGAGCACGGTATCAGCTAATAAGTCATGCAGAATGCCCCATCTTGGGGAAAAGGTTGGCATCTTCCTTCTTGGAATAAAAATACCCACAACTTTTTTTTCAAAATGAGAGTAATCAAACACTGGATTCTATTGGATGTTTTCATAATTTAAGGCATAATTGAATTGAAGTCTCTGGATGTGATCAGCATCACTGGCTTGGTTGCACATCCACACAGTTAAATCTGTGCATGTTTCTTTTTGTTTGTTGTCAACTGGAAAATCATATTCTGAGCAGTTAAAGTATAGATTACCTTGCTGGGATGATTGTTCTAAAGAGCTGGTTAGTGTTTGATGCTGTGCAGGCTGTTAGTTTCCATGGTGTAATCCAGTTAAGCAATCATTTCCTGGGAAGTTTCCAAATTTGCTGAGTCAGTAGCCTGGCTGGCTACCAGGAAAAACTAATTTATCTTTCTAACAAACCAGGCACACCGGCTAAAGAAGAAGGTGCTTTGTGGAAAAGATTCTTGCTTTTGCAGTGAAAATAGGACAGTTCCTGGTTTTCTTTTCTTTCAGGGACTTTAAATTGTGGCATCTCTCTGATGCTGGAAGGGCTGGAAGTTAAAGTTGAGGAATGTTGACAGGAGTTTTGAAAGTTACTGGGGGGAGAAGCTCATCATTGACAAGAGGGAGGAGGTATTCCTCCGACTCATCGGTCAGTCATCAGAGGGGTGTGGGGTGATGCTCTGGCTGCTGCTGCTGCCATGAGTTCTCTGTCACGAGCTTCCCTTCCCTTTGCTCCCTCTGAGCAGGAGCTGAGGGTCACCCCTCTCTGGCTAGAACAGTGAAAGGACTATAAGTCCATTATTTGAGGCCTGGGCCTGCACAGATTCGTTCCAGGACTGCTGATGTCTTTTCTAGGATAGGGCAGAAGGTGAAATTCAACTTTAACTCTTACTTGACCTGAATTCACTGTAAATTAAGAATTGCTGGTGTGTAACACAGTGTGCCTATACTGCTGTTGCATAGCAGCCCGGTGCTTGCAGAATGGCAAGGAAAAGTTGAAATATTTCTTATGAAACTAGAAGCAGCTGACAGATACTTTCTACAAACAATTTGTTTGAATGAATTTAGGCCTACCTATTTCCTTTTACTCGTCTTGAGGCAAACATGGTGAAATTGTGTTTGTTTGTTGTTGAGCTTGTTATTAATATTCAGTATATTTTTAAAGATAAATATAAACAGCAGTTTGAATATTAATATGATGTTAAAAAAGTAAAGTAGGGACCAGTCTTGATGACCGACATTCAGCAGTAGGTCTTCCAAAAAGGTAAATACTTTGTTTAGTATCCATTACCCCTTGAACTGTAGAGAACACTTCTAAATTGCTAGCAAAAACATAGTTGTTTGTAAAAATGTGAAGTGAGACTGGAAGTAAATCCTTCAAAAAATTGTAACTGTGCATTAACTGATAGAAATTTTGAGAAACAAATAAACAACAGTACCAAAGCTTTATTAGTGGTAACTCACTATTTGATCAAAACTGATGGTATGATGAGTTATAACTGTTGCTGAGTTAGAACACACAGAATTCCCTTTTTCTCAGAAGCGTATACTGGCACACTAAAACTGCAAAAACTTGCCATGAAACTGAAAAACCAAAAATTATAGCAAATAATTTGTCCCACACTTGTACTGTACCACACCTGTGATTTGATCAGACGTGATCTAGGCAGTGCATCTCAGTGGTCAGAGCGGTAGCAAAGCCTCTCTCTCGCTGTTAATCATAGAAGTGCCTGAGATTAGCCTCAGTACATTTCACCAATGTTACTGATGTTTCTGAAACCTGCAAAGCATTTGGTGAGGCAAACTGGGCCACACCAGCCTTCTGAAATGCTTGGAGCATGAGGTTAACTAGGTATAAGTAATTTGGCCCTTCTAAAACCTTTTAGCAGTACTCGGTTGCCAAAATAATTTTTGATTTGGCAATAATTCAGAAAACAAAAGCAAATAATAACAATACACAGTAGATTTAGTTTAGGTGATATTACAGCGGGTACTAGGAGAGATCATACTGTTAGGCAGTATTTGGGTCACTTGTACTTCAGATAAGAGTAAGATTGTCAAGAAATAGGTCTAGTGGTAAGAACAGTAAACTGAAATACTAATTTGTTGCAGTGACATAATGAAAGCAAACAATAGAATTCTTTCCCCTTAGAAGTTCTTACTCCTCAATTAAAGTACATTTTAAGAGAATAGTGTGTCCATATTCAAAACAAAGACAGAAAAGTGTTGTGACTAATGTCTTGCAGCTAGTGATTAGAATTAAGGCAAACCATTAAAGAATTGCTGTCTTCTAAAAGAAAATGCTTATATTAAAATTTAGTATGTCACATGTATACCTTTTCGTTTTGTCAGCACTGAAGAGCAAACCCAGAGCTAAGTACCTGACCACAGCATAGAGCTGAGGGTGGAACTTGTAAGGCGCTGCACAAAGACTGAAATAGCATCATCCTGGGCCAAAATTGTCCCTGTTCTACACGTGCAACCGAGAGGACCGCATCGCTATTTCTGGCTCCTCATGTGAGCTTTGTGCTGTCCACACGTAGTGTGGGCTGTCGCTTGCAGGGAGTTTGCAGGAGCTGAGCAATGCAGCTTGTGCTGTACGTGTGGGCTCGCTCTTCCTTCCTGACGGGCTTCTGCCTTCCCTTCCAAAGCCCTGCTCGTGTTGACTTCATAAGATTTAATGCAGTCTGCCTTGGAAACATTACACAAGCAATATTGCTAAGTAACAAATGTTAAACAAATTGAGACTGGTTTGAGGTTTTTTCATATGCATAAGTACTTTACAGAGCATGAAGATCTAAAACTCAAGAAGTAAATACATAGTATCAAAGTATGTACTTGTTCTTTTTCCACTCTTATTTGTGATGAAGAAAAGACAGATGCTTTCTTACATTTGTTTCAATCTAGTTTGATTATGGTGACCATGTGTACCTGGCTTATACAACGTACTTTGCATATTTCTCCTTAATTTGACCCAACTGCATTTATACAGTGCATAAGCATGGGATGTTGGCATTGTTGTCAATTAGCAGGGTAGCTCTGATGTTCAACAAATCTATTGTGTGTGCGTCTTTGCAAAGACTGATAGTTATGCAGTATAATCAAAAGAAAGATTTAGGTCTTCATGGTAAGAAACCTATCTGATCTTTAGGAGGAAACTTCCCCCCCCCCATGGCAAATACACTATGAAGGCAAAGCCTGGACCTCCTTAGCTTCTTCTGCCATCAAAATGACTTTAAATTCCTCTTTACTCCAAATTCTCAGACAGAAGCATACAGAAATGTATTTTTATATTTTAGTGGCAAGGAAATTATAATCAATAGGCCTTCTCAGATGCAGACTTTCCTATAACATTATCAGTTTGAGAAAACAGTCTTTCAAGTTAGGCCAGTCTGAAGTTTCAGCTACTACAGCTTTTTGAACAGTCTAGGCTCACTGGCGAATGACTCATTTTCTAGCCTTAAGTTATCAGATTATTTGCAGATAATGGCAAGAAGATGGCTGAGTTTTAAATCTGGTCACTGCATCTTGTCACTTTTTTCTCCTTTCTGTGTTAGAAATGGGTATAGTTTGGTTGTTTCTCAGGGGCAATTTTTAGGAGAAGGCAGTTTTCTGGGTCATTTGTTTTCTGGGGTAGTTAGCATATTTACATCTAACTGAATTTAGTAGAGAAAATAAGGTAACTTGTTTCTTAGAGGGATTCTTTTGGTTCCATACATTAGACTGAGTGTCTTCATACATATTTTTGTATATGCATTTAAATACCTATTGTGATCTATTGTGCCTAATCTAAATGTGGTACGGTTAGTGATAGCAAAAATCGTAAATGAAGGGGATGGAAAATACTAATCTGTTTTCTATCAAAAACCTACAAGCACATAGAATAAGGTAATAATTTTCTTAATGTTTATACAAAAAATACAGCCTTTCAAACTTAACCTTTGGTATAAAACAGAAAATAAGTGAGGTAAAAATGGTTTGTGATTTTATCAGAACCCAAAATACTTTTCTGAGAAATCTTTAATGAGTATTTTAATTTTTATTAATTTTTTTTAAAATGAAAACCTGTTTCAGCCACAATGTGAAATGTATGATAGTTGGCAAAGATATCATTTGATACCATTCCAATTTTTCAAAAGCAGCCCGAGAAGAGGGTATGTTGCATGTTCTGTTAATGTTTGAAAGCACTTACGTTACTTTTTATGACATATGACTTACTGTTCTTGAGATGAGTATATGTGAATATGAAAATATTTTAAAAATTAATGTAACGATATATCAATGTTATTTTTATGTATTTCACAGCAAAAGACACCATCAGAGTCATTCACTGGGCGAGAGAAGAGATCAAATTCACAGTCCTACATTGGACGACCTATCCAGCTAGACAAGATCTTAATGTCCAAGGTTAAAGTGCCTCACACTTTTGTCATCCACTCTTACACACGGCCAACAGTTTGCCAGTACTGTAAGAAGCTTCTCAAAGGGCTATTTAGACAGGGTTTGCAGTGCAAAGGTAAGTAAACGCCCTCTAGGAACATAAAAGCTAAGCGTCATAAAATTGGTAAATTAGCATTTGAGTAGTTACTATGTGGCCTTACTCATGATTTCTTCACTGAACTGTCTAGGTGTAGGCACACGTACAATTACATTGGATTAAGCTGGAATCAAAATTGCAGTAATTGCTGTTCTGCAGAAGCTGGCTGTGTTCATTCTTACCCCGTGGTATATCTGCAGTAGCTCGCATCTGTTTCATTGAGGTGTAAAATGTCTTGTATTTGGCAGTAGGTGAGCATGTGCTCACAGGCAGTTACAGCAGAGGAGCTAACACAAAGGACTGTATTCTTATCTTCATTGCTTTCAATCTAGAAAGTCTTATGCTTGAATTGATACATGTGCCTGAGTCCCAGCAGTTCAGGGTTTTGAGAGAGTTTTAATGGAAATAAAATAACATGAACTTATATGAGAATTTAAAACAATTTTTTTCAGTGTGACTAATGTGCTGTCAGGTCTCACCGTGGTGTACCTCGGCAGGTGCCAAAGTGAGTCAAGCCCCTTGGACTAGTGGCTCACCTTAGCCAGCCAGAGTGCCCATAAGTACAAAGCATTGTGCATGCTGTGGTGTTAGATAGATAACATCAGCTAACAGATCCTTAAAATCACATTCCTTCTTTTAAGACAAACAATAACTATCATGGACTTGATCAGTATACTTTGTGCTGCTTCTTTGAACTAACATCCTGCAAAACTTCAAAGTTGCATTCATTTAAGTTAAGATGTGATTCTGATGTGAATTTAACTTGAGCAAAATCTCTGTGAAGGCATCACCTATTTCAGTTCATTTTGAATCCCAGTGACATAAGCAAATATTGACCTGATTTAAAAAAAAAAAAAAATTACCTACAGTTTAGCACTGCTGTACCTCACTTGGTTTTTGGATTAATCTGAAGTTAAATAATTATAAGGATATAAACATCCTTAGTATATTTCTTCCTTTCTTAGTCTTTGCTTTTCCAGGTGTGTTAATAAGTTACAGCTCCTAGTTTATGTAAAACGTGTTCTGTAAGCCAAAAGAAAACAGTTAAGATGACATCTAATAAAGTGCTAGTTACAGGTAGGAAAAAAGTAAAGGTGGGGTGAAATAAAAATATCTAGAAAATAAGGAAGGTATTGAAGGAACCCTCCACTGAAAGCTGTCTAGAAGTTGCTTTGTGATGAAAAGAGCAAATATTTTCTCGCTTACAGTTGTTGGCTCGGGTTCTGCTGTTTCAATTTTCAGTCTTCACCTTTTGATTTGCAGTCAGTCACATAAGCTGCAGTGGGTATACTGCAGCCCAGTCTGCTGCTTTCACTGGAAAAGCAGCTCTGGTTTTGCAGCCAAGCAGACGGGTCTCCCAGTCACTCCCCTGGATGGGTTGGGTGTGTGCTGCAGCTGCATCATCCAGCATCTTCACCCTGTCCCGCTCACGGGCAGGTGGCATGCAGCCAGGCTAAGGAATGCTCTCTGGACATGCTAAGTTTGTACCAGTGAAATGATAAGGCTCAACATTTATGGTCTTGATAGCAGGAAAAAATATAATTGTGTCACAGAAAAAGAGAAATAATTTTACTGTATCCCTTTTTTTCTTAACAGATTGTAGGTTCAACTGTCATAAACGCTGTGCTCCTAAAGTGCCAAATAACTGCCTGGGGGAAGTTGCCATTAATGGAGGTGAGTTACCTTAGTGTTTCTGTCGTTGTTTAAACTACTGGTTAAATAAAAAGGGAAAACTGTGATGCATACAAAGACAGAGTTTTCCATTGCTTGGGAGTGACTTTTCCTCTGCGATATTTCTGTTGTACGTCAAAGACGACGGGTGGGAGGAACCCTGCGAGTGGTTCATACACCATCAGCTCCAAGTGTGTGCCTTCAATATAGCTGGCACTGATGGACAGGCTCAGCTGTGCCACGGGGTGGTGGCAGCAGCACAAGAGCCAGGTGATCGTGGTGGCCTGTTGAATGCAGAATACCAGAGCAAAGCAAAAAGCTGCATGCACGAGAAGTTGGCATTCACCTGTCAGATGCAAGCACAAAAATAATTTTTTTAAGTTCGGGGGGGAGTTGGCGGGGGGGGGGAAGAAGTGGTTTCTTCTAGGATAATCTTCCTGAGAAGGAAAAGTATACCTGGAAGAACTGGGAAGGCCCTCCAGGAAAAAATTCCGCCACTTACTGTTGGTATAAAACTAATCGTATCAGTTGCCAGAAATAAAGGCTTGAATATCTGCTGATTTTGCCATACATGTACTCATGGTTTTATGTCAAGCATAGGAATGTGTGGGTAGGTTTGACAGACGGTACTGGAGAAAAAAAGGGTGGTTGTAGATGAGTTGTTGATTGCCTTGGAAATGTCACTTTTCTATGTGATAAGGGAATGAGAAGTGTGGTAAAGTGTTCAATTTCTAATGCATATTACCATGGGAAGTTGTCAGCCTAAACTGCTTCTGAGGTTAATAAAGTATTACCTTATTAGATAACCTTTTTCAAAATTAAAATTGGTGATCTACTTTATTGAAGAGTTATCAAGAATTTCCAAAAATTACGGAATTTAACTAATATTTTTCATGGTATTTCTTATAGTAGTGTGACTGTATTACTACAAGGTTTTTCTGTTTATTGGCAATTAGGGTGGACAAAAATATTTCAGACGTCAAGTATCCAACTTGAAATGTGATAAGTTGCATGATTTTCTGGAAGGTTGATGTTGTATTCCTACTGATTCCTCTCTGATGCACCTCAAACTGGACTCTTGGAGTCTCTATTGTTATTAAACCTTTACACGATTTATAGCTCACTTAACCATTAACCATCCATAACCATTAACCATAACCATCCATAGCATCGCAGTAGAACTCTGTCCTAAGTGACTGATATAGGACCCGTAGGATTGTAATAGGCAATTTCATCCTGGTATCTCATTTGTATTTTTACAGTAATTGGTTTCACATTATTTTCAAACTTAATAAATAAATACAGTATCTGTCACTCTGTCCATCTGCTGTGTGATGCATCTTCCCCAAAATAGTAACTGAAGGAAGAGCTGAAGCAATAAGATTCCAGATATGGTCTCATTAATAAACACATTGAACACTAAATGTGGGAGGTTATGTTTAACTGATTTGGTTTATTAAAAATAGAGACTAAAACAGTGTTGCAGGAATAGCAAAGAGAGAGCCTTGTGCTGTAAAGTGTCATTCATGACTGAATGACTGTTTCTGCTAGAGATGAAGTAAAATGTGTCTCTTAATCACCTGTCAGTAACTTATATCCAAACATTTTAAGACTGCTGTACATGGAAACAAACCTTTCAGCCCTCCTCTTCCAATTTGCGTGAAATGCTACCAATTCATAACGTTTTACTGTCAGCCAGTTCAGTCTGCTTTTTCTTTTGGGGCATTCTCTACATTGACTGTCAAGAAACCTTCCTGCACACAATCAAACACAAGTTTCTTGACGAGAATATTTGGTGTATTCTCTGTGATTTTACCTTACTTCCCGAAATGCTGCAAACATCCCAGAAAAACTCTTGCTATCTTTCCTGACAGGACTGATGATTTTGACATGTTAGATCACAGCCTGTAGAGCAGCAGGCTGAGTTTCAACAAAATGCCTTTTTTTGGGTGGTGTTCGTTGTTTGGTTTTTTTAATGTTGGTTTTGTTTTGTTTGGGTTTTTGTTTCTGTAAAGTAAGTCCTCAGGTAAATAAGGTTAAAGGTTTATCTTCCTTTCTGTCTTCCAGATAAATCCATTCACAAGCAGAAATACAATAAAAGGCTTGATCTTGTTTAGGCATATCTAATCTTGAAATTGGAAATTTTAACATAATTTAAATATAAGCTGGAAGATACCATAATCAAATAGGTTAAATCCTAAGTCTTTGTATTTTTTGCTGTTCTGTCCTCCATTAGAGTTTTTGATATTTATTCAATATTTCTTTTCTTAAGGCAGGGAATGTTATTTCAATAGTATGGACTACTGTGCCATATTGCGCAGCCTCCACAGAGAACACTGGTGCAAAGGAAATATCTTTTTTCCCCCAGAAATGTAGTTCACATTTTAAGTAATTGTCTTGGGAGTTATTTCAATATTTCACCATCATGTCATCATCATATTACAAAATTCCTAGTTTTGAACTTACTGCTCTTCTAGCATCAGTTTGCAGCTGTAGCCTGCCAACAGCCATCAAGTCAGTACACAACATTCAAGCTGTAGAGAAAATTTGCCAGATCTCAGAAATAAAGCTCATTATTGTAGAATGTTTGATAGAAGTCCATGGATAAGAAGTTCTGCCTTGACTTTCACATTTCTTAATAGAAAGTTGTATTTCTGAACATATTTTGGCTGGACGCATTTACAGTTTTCTGTAGTGATTTTCTGAATGGCTGGTTACAGACCACACTTCACCAGTACACACTGAGGAAGAAAACCTGTGTTTTCCTGAAGCTCAAAATGTGCCAGGATGTTGTGATCAGACTATTATGTGTTTTCAGATAATAACTTCTGAAATTATATTCCAGATCTCCTTAGTCCTGGAGCTGAGTCTGACGTGGTCATGGAAGAAGGGAGTGATGACAACGACAGTGAAAGAAACAGTGGTTTTATAGATGACATGGAAGAATCTATGGCTCATGATGCTGAGATGTCAATGACAGGATGCCATAGTGACAATGGGGACATGCAGGATGCTGATCCAGATCATGATGAATCTAACAGGATGATCAGGTGAGCTGGGGAGCGTACCTTTCATCTTCTTTTATTTTATTTGGAAGTATCATGCTTGGGGCGTAAGCAGGAATCTACATGCACCCTATTCTCACTCCTTGAGAATGGTGACAGCTAGTCATATGTGGTGGCTCTGAAATTTCAGTGAGATTGCTTCGCAGATGCATTAAGAACTGAAGAGAAACCTTAAAATTATTGTCAAGTTGAAGTAGCAACTGAAAACTGATGCAAAAGTAATTGTTACAGGTCTACTCTCTTGTGAAAATTACATTATAATACTTCATTTGTGCATGAGCAATAAAGAACAATTTATTTTCACAAGCTTTTTTTCCCTGACTAAAAGTGCAATACCTAGTCATTCAAAAAAAAAAGAATAAAGGAAAAAGAAATCAGGTAAGTGGCTGTGGTATAATCGGCTCTAGATTAATTGTTTACATTTTTCGATACTTTTAGAAAGAAGGAAAGTTTGACAAACTTGAAGTAGTAGTTTCAAGTAAGTTACAAAATATATTGGTGGTTTGAAATGACTAATCTAATCAGGAAGGAAAATGGGAATTGAATTGTGCAACTTACCTTAGAAATGTCTGAAGAGAAGAAAGCATTCTTCCCCTATTGCAAATGAACAATTTGGGAAGTAGGGAAGTATGACAAGTAGGGAAAAAAGTAGGGATTATTCATTGTCAGGGAAAGTAAACTGAGTTCAGGTCCTTTCAGCTGTAATTTTCTTCATGCAAGGGATGTGTACCTTGAAGAATTATATTTTTCTTTCACAGGTCTAGTTTGACCTGCAGTTTCCTCTTTTATTTTGCTTACTAGAAGTCGGTTTTGATAACGTGTTTCCCCTTAGCTCTCTGTTACTAACATACACCTGTTGCGCTGATAGAAAGCAGTACATTTCAACAATATGCAGTTTTACCTCCTGCAGCAATGAACTGTTTTTCCTACTGTCATAATTATTTGCAGAGACACTGTATCTAGACACCTTGTATCATTTGCGTGTAAGCCTCTGCTTTTATCATGAAGTTAGTGTCAAATAACATTTTGAATGCCCAAGTTATATTCGATAGACAGTTTTGCAGGTTTTCAAAATACGAATACCCAATTACAACTAATAAAAGCATTGATAACCAAGGTACATGTTTTACTTAGTTGAGGGGCACCCCTGTATTTCCAGTAATACCATTGTAATGAATGCAATAATACACTCGTAAGGGTAGTCTCCATGTCCATGGATTATTTTTAAGTGATCTATTAAAAGCAAATACAAAAGTTAATATCTTGTCCGTACAGACAAGAATAGTTATATAGGGACTGTAGCTCAATTGATCACTTTAAGGCAAAAAAGAAATGTTAACTGTATGTTATAGTCTTAATGAAACTTTAGTACAGTACACCTTTTGCTAATTCGCAAAATGTTTTATTTCCAGGATGCATTACAGGGAAGCAGGGCCATCTGCGGACACCCACAGTCAGAACAGTTGTGGAAATTTAAGATACTGTTCTTTTCTTGCACCGTTTCTGCCCTTTTTTGTTGGAGTTGTTGCAGCAATAGCTTTGCCAGCAGGGCAGAAAGCATGAGTCTCTGTTCTGTGTTTTCATGTACAGTGCAGCATCTCCACGTAAATTTCTGCCAGAAATAATGAAGCATTTATGTTTAGGATTGAGCAGATTCTGAGTTCGTATTCCATTACGCAGAATCTGCTCTAGGAATGGTTAACTCCGATAGCAAGGAAAGTGGGAAGATGGGCTTGGCTTCTTAAACCTCTCCAACTGGATATTCCAGGTTTTATCTGATGGTGCTACCAGGCGTACTGTCAAGTTCCCATGTGCTCCCGACTTACTGTGTGTCAGGCGAGTTGTGGAAAGTTTCAGTACGCATACCCCAGCGTGCAGGGCAGTGGCATATTGCTGTAGGTCTTTGATGATAAAACGTGTTAGCATAAACCTCATTCTCTGAGAGGTTCCAGCGGACTTTTTGCTACTCCATGCCAGGGTACGCGCAGCTGGGCAGCTGACACATTTTTTACTCTGTAAACCTTTATAGCTTCACTGTGTGTTTGAGCCCAAGAAAGACCACAGGACAGTAATCTGATGGGCAGTGTTTACTTAGGTTATGAGAGATTCAAGATCAAGTACTGCTCTGAATCATGCATAGCACAGACTTGAGCTATGGCTTCCACACCCTAGTTGAGGCCTTAGTCGTTTGCCCATCTTCTTTAGCTCATTTTTAGGAATATTTTTGGGAGTGTGTGTGTGTAAGACTTCATAAGATTTCTGACATTCTCTTTTAGCTTTACAATTTTTTGTCTTTGTAATCTCAAGATACTTGGAATGACAAAACCAAGTAGTGTCCAGGTCTGATAATGATGATAAATACAAATATGGATATTGGATATATATTATGATTTAAAAGATTTTTTTCTTTTTGTCCAAAGTTATCTTCTTTTTAAAAGCCTTTATTGATTTATTCTTAAGCCCTTCAACCAGCAACAATATTCCATTAATGAGAGTGGTACAATCTGTGAAGCACACAAAAAGGAGAAGTAGCACAGTAATGAAGGAGGGTTGGATGGTTCACTATACAAGCAAGGACACGCTGGTAAGAAATGTAAAGAAGACCATGTTAGGTCTTACTGTACATACTATATGATAGTACAGAATTAAATCCTAACAATACTTTCAGAATTAACAGTCATTCATGTAAGGCATTTTTTGCAGTATCCTGACTGCAAAGTCAGTAGTCCTGACTCATGTCATAACTGAGGACTGGCACTGCTTGTAAGAAACAGGAGACAACTGAAACACACAAAAAATACCTGAATGTGTCAGTTGCATTATCATAGGCAGCCAAATGTGAAGACATGCTGAAGGAAGTAAAAAATAATATTAGCACCTTAAGGGTTCTGCAGAGTAGCTTTACCTTCCAGCTGTGGTCTCCTAGATATCTTACTGATAGGTGAATTGAAAGTTTTGTAAAATAGATTTAGCGTAGAAAAAAGTTTTTTTCTTTCCGACCTGCTAGAATAGGAATAATGAATTCAGTATGCGACCTTCTAAAGTGAGCTGGAGTGTTATAACTGATATAAAAAGAAAGTTTTATTGTTTTAGCAGCACACCTGTAGCAAATTGTGCTGAATGAAATGCAGACATCAAAGGGACATTTTAAATTTTTAAAATGTGAACAATTTGAACAGAGCTACCAAAACAACAGAGGGTGGCCCTATAAATCCTAAATTTAAATATAAAGTCCTCATAAAAATAATGTAATAGCAAATGAATCCTTACCATTCACAATTCATCTTTTCAAATTTAATGAAACATTTTGGAAGCGATACTTTTGAGAAATGAATATTTCATTAATTTACTTGAAAAATGCTAGAAGGATTTTCCCCTTGTTTTTCACTGCAGAGGAAACGACACTACTGGAGACTGGACAGCAAATGCATCACACTTTTTCAAAATGATACTGGAAGCAAATATTACAAAGTAAGGAATATTTTTCAATCTCTTTTTGTACCAGCAGAATATGGTGACTGAATTGCTGTGTTAATAGATAATTTCTACAAGTACACTAGTAGTATAACTTAGATGATCTATGTTTGTTTTCATTATTAAAGCTGCACATTTGTGTTTTGCCTTTCACAAACAAATCTCAGATCAGAAAGGTGTCAGCTAACAAGGAGTGGTAAAATACAGGTTGTAGAAATTGAAGGTTTTTATATAGGGGCAATTCAGTACCAGTGACAAATTCTGGCAGGACCCTCTTCTGACATTCTTATTCATAATACAGAGTCTTTCCGAACAATTAGGATTGTATATGTTACTTCAATTCTGTCCTTTGGACCTTATGTTGTGATTTTGATTGTAAAATATTATTTTAATGCTCATATTTGTTTACCTGAGGCAGTTAAACTCTTTAGGTATTACTGCAATAAGTTTTAATAATGGAAAGTATTTTATTCATGTGGCTTCCTGTCAGGGAAATATGTTACTGTAACATGCTGTAAGTGTTATTCGGGATGAAACAATCAAGTTTATACCTGTGTGAAAGGTGGATTTGGAATCCTCATGTTGAATTGATCTATTCTGCAAATAATTTGTTTCAAATACATTTTATTAAATAAGGAGTCAGCAGGGTTTATTTTTCTAGTGAATTTCTGTTGATATATGGAGTGTGCTGTTCTTGTCTGATGGCACCTCACTCCTCTCTTTGATAAGTTTAATTAAATTAGCGAAGTTCTACTTTGTCTTTGAAAGAAACAATTAGTGTTTTACTGTCAACAAACTTTGTGTCTTGGAGTTTCAGGTTGCAAGAGCCTTTTTGTTTGTACAAGAAGCTTCTGATTAAAGGCAACAGCTAACATCGTAAATTAGTTAAATTTCATGCTTTAGTTTTCTGTGTAAAGATTATCAACCTATAAAATGATATTTTTTTTTTTTTTTTTCATTTTAGGAGATCCCATTGTCTGAAATTTTGTCTCTGGAACCTGCAAAAACTTTCACTTTACTGCCTCAAGGAGCCAATCCTCATTGTTTTGAAATAAGCACAGCAAATATAGTCTATTATGTTGGAGAAAACATAGAAATCCTCTCAAGTGTTCCACTGAATAACAATGTTATCACCAGTGGTATTGGCATCGACGTGGCACGAATGTGGGAGATGGCAATACAGCACGCCCTGATGCCTGTCATCCCTAAGGGGGCATCAACTGGGTCAGGACCCAGCCTACACAGTAAGTTTATTCATTTCCTCCATTTCAGATAAGTAGAGTCATATCACAAATGATATTGCTCAATCTTCTACACATGTTGAAAGGAAGTATTGCACAGCTAGTAAGGGTTGTTCCGTCATGGCTTTTAGATGTTAGATGTTATTTTAGATGCCACAGTTTCTGATCCATGTGTTTCCAGTTTACACTACGAAATCTGTATTAATATACAAGATATAGATTTGTTAGTGAGCAAATAGTTCTTCTATTTGTAAGGCATCTTATCCACGTTTGTGTTGCTGACATAAGTGATAGCCTCCTTGCGCAGAGGCATGAAGTTTTCTGAGCTCCAGTTGGGAATTGATAGATTTTTCCTGTCATGACTGTACTTTACATTTCTAGCCATCTGCAGGAGGAGCTCTTCACTCTTTAGGTTACTGCAGCATAGATGATACATTCCCTTTTATCACATTTGGCTGTACAACTGCAGCAAATATTGTCCCATGCTGAGACAAAGTGAGCTCAAGTGTGAAGAACAGCTGTTCTAAGCCCAAGAAGACATGGATGTTAACCAGGACCAAAAGGACTGAATATATCTTTGCCTCCAATTTACATACCTTTGGGTAATTCTCTAGCAAGGATGACAGTTTATCTAAACCAAACATGAAATTCATTTAAATCTAGCTCAGGTGCTGATAACAAAGTAGCACAGAACAAACAATTCCCCACTAGTAGCCATGTGCTGCTGTGATTGCTCCACTACTTATATTCAACCTAGTTAGTGTAAAGCAAATTCGTGTATGTCTACACAATTTGAATTAGACCTTTTGTTGTAATATACACCCGCTTTAGCGCTTGACATCTGGATGCTATTAATGCAGCACGAAATGCTAATAGGACCACAAGCCCCTCAGAAAACAAGTGATACAACAGGCTGTGGCATTACATCTCCGGGCACAACAGCTCACATATCACATTAGATCAGCTCTGTCCTTTGCTTTCTTGACTGGGTTCCTGCATAAAATATTGTGAAATTCTGGATGTCATTTCAATCAGGCTAGTTGCCTAGTGCCCCTGGTTTGAGCCCAGCATAGCTAAACAAATCACCGAAAATGCTGGACTCGGAATGACAGCTGTCTTCTCTCTTGGGAAGTTTGGAAATTTTCTTTACAATTTAGTGGTTATCTTTGGGGTTTTATGCGAAAATTAAGGTCATCTGAGACCTCTAGAACAAGCTCCTGTGGGGACTGAGGATGACAGCAACCTTCTGTCTTCTGCTTAAAGTCTTTGTCCATGCCTTTTTTCACAAAAACACATTTGTAGAGGTTGTTGATATTTGTTGTATTAAAGTACAAGTGCCAGTTTTTATTTCCATTATGTGTTTTAATAATGTCTCTTAAGCAGGTTGAAATGTTTATTACTTTTAACAGTACACATATGAATTTCAATGTGTATTGATTGATGTGAATAGCATCAAATACACTGTAGATAATACTATAAAAAATTATTAAATCCACTGAATAAAAACAGTTTACCCAAGTTGCAGTTATTTGTATGAGCTGTAAAGCCCTAAAAAAGAATGCACAGAAAACAATAATAAACTTAAAAACTGGAATTATGAGATTCCTCTATTAAAAATTAAAATAAAATCTATAATTCTGTTCTTTACTATACTCTGCAAAACTTGTTCAGGTCACATATTTGTGGGCTGGTGTAATTTTATATTGGCTGTTAGATGAACAAGCTGACCTAATTGGTTCAATTTCTAGAGCTGTCAGTAGATATTGATGTAATGTAAATGTCATTTCCTATTACCACATGTTTGAAGTAAAAGCACAGCAATCTAAAGTATATTTTGCTTTCTTCCCCAGGGGATATATCTATCAGTATTTCTGTGTCAAACTGCCAAGTTCAAGAAAATGTGGTGAGTGTTCTCTGGATGCTGGTGCTAGACGTGCTATGATTAAGCTTACGAAGTCATTGATCTATTTTGCAAAGAGGAATGTTTGAGAGGAGTTCCCATCAGCCATTTTTTCACTTACTTTGTAAAAATTAACAAACAATTAGCTTTTCTAACTTCTGAGAAAAATCATCTTCATGGCACCTTGTCTTGAGACTCAAGAATTACATACGGGTAATTTCTTTCATAGGTAATTTCTTTCATAGGTAATGTATCCTTGCGGGATGTTGATTAACAAAAGGAAAAGCAAGCTGTAGCAGTTATTAGTTCATGGGTTTTCTGTCAGCTGAACTCTGTAAAGCTAATCACAATCCTTGATAAATATACTGTTTCCTGTCGTCACTGAGATATCAGGTATTCTCTGTTGATCAAAGAAGAAGCTCTCTCCAAAGGAAGAGTTACACATGGTTTTGCACATACCTAAATAATTCTGGGTTTCTTTCACCTAGGACTTCAGACACAGGGCACGTGGTCAAGGTGAACAGTCACATTGCTGATTTTTTTGTCTCGGGGCAGAGGAAATAAACAGGGCTGCCTGCAGCCCTGTACAGCTTTGGGGCAGTTCTGGTGTTTGTCAGAAAAATACTAGGGAAGGATGTGTCCATTTGTTTCCTAAGAAAAAGCAAGACAGCCTTTATTATCAACTCCTAGACATTCTTTTACTCTTCATTGTATTTGCTGCTTGATTAAATATCAGGAAAATGAAACAGAGCTCCAAGATTTGAGGTTCGTTTGAGTCTCCCTAATGAATCTGCTAACAGCTTGTGCTTTAGCCTCTCTTTAGGCACTAAGAAATAGTGAGATGTGATACTCCCTCTCTGGCACAGATGGATTATTTTACTCCTCTCAGTGGACAAACACAAATAGCCAAAGCCCAGAACTGCTGATTTTTCACAAAGCTTTCTATAAACTAAGAAACCCCTTGCATTTCCGTGGCTGATGTGAGCTGGCATAGGAACTTTTGCAAGAATGTTATAAATTTGTAATTTCTCCCTTTTCATTAAAACCGGCAGCAATTCCTAGATCTGAGATCCTGGGATCTGGGTAGAATGTTGCTAACAGGACCCTCTTTATTTCCATACCTATTTTCATTTTCAAATTTCACAGTGTAATGTTGTGCACTGGGGGCTACTTGCCTGGAAGGTGGCAGCAACTGAAACCTACTGAAGATGCAGCAGCTTTTAAAGCAATTGCGGTTAATGTGGCTTTTAAGAAAACTTGCATGAATGTTTTGGGCAGATAATATATTTTGAAATGTACTTTAGTAAATGCAAGCTACTTCCCATTAGAAAAAGCAAATGAAATACAAATTTTGTTTCTGTATCTCAAGGCTTAATATTTGTTATGTTTATGTAAACAGGATATTAGCACTGTATACCAAATCTTCCCAGATGAGGTGTTGGGATCAGGACAATTTGGAATTGTTTATGGAGGTAAGGCTTTGGTGTGCTGTATGCTTATGCTTAAGATAGAAAATGTCTTGAATGATGAATGTATTTGGACTCTGAAGTGTTTTGTTACAGAAATTAGTTGCCCATTTTTTTATATAAGCAGTATTCATTAAGCAATGCAACTGCTTTTTGTTGACAAAGTCATTTTATAATTTGAAGTTTTCTATCCAGTAGTGGGTCAGTGTATATTACTAGCTTCATATTCTCTGTAACTTCTGGTAAAGAAAACCCTGAAGTGCAGAAAACTGTTCTTTTTGAGAACTATAATTGAAGAAGAAAAAGTTGTATACTTTCTTCTTCCTGCTGTTTTTCTTGGCATGTTGTGTGCTTTTTTTCTTTGTTTTTCAGTGTTTTGTTAGAATTGTTTCTTTGGTTTTTATTTTATTAATAATTGTTCCTCTTTTCCCTCCTTTTTTCAGCAGTTTTTGGGGGTGTATTTGGGTACAGCTGTTGTTTGAGACAGTGTGAAGTGAGAACTAACTACGAATTTCTCACTGAAATATCTCTGTGAGTCTGATAAACCTGGGACATGCACTCGCATGCCTAAAGGCAGTCACCTATTTGGTTTTTTGCTGGTCTGGAACTGCTATCGAAGGGCTTAATCCTACAACCTGCCAATTGCAGACAATACAGCTTAAGCATATGAACAAGCACACACACGCACTTACTTGCATCCATATTCTTGAAATGCAGAGATGAATTTCTCATGTGTATGTTTCTTAGATGTTTAAAGAGCTTTGTCAGATGATAATGAGAAAAGTTCTCTTGTCAAAGGGTAGAAAGAAGGGAAACAACAGAAAACTTTTAACGACTTTTGTGGCTTACTTTGCTGCAGACCTGCTCTGAGAATTAGTTGGTTGTGGTCATTTGTACAATCCAGTAAAAGTGGAACATTTTTCAGAATTATTCATCTTAATTGATAGAGGCCTTTTGTTTTATTAATGCAGGAAAACATCGTAAAACGGGAAGAGATGTTGCCATTAAAATAATTGACAAACTAAGGTTTCCAACTAAACAGGAAAGTCAACTTCGTAATGAAGTAGCAATTTTACAGGTATTTTTCTATTCTTTTTGCCATATTAACTCCATTTTTATGTTACTATAAATAACAGATAATAGGATAATTATTTTAATTGATATCACTAGTATTTTGGGAAAAAAAACCCAAAACCTAGTATT
Organism: Gallinago jamesoni; assembly: GCA_025769975.1. Classification (NCBI taxonomy): domain Eukaryota; kingdom Metazoa; phylum Chordata; class Aves; order Charadriiformes; family Scolopacidae; genus Gallinago; species Gallinago jamesoni. The sequence goes on along the minus strand of JAOQGH010000040.1, from coordinate 35,050,532 downwards.
TTTGCTGCTTAATCTGCATAAGCAGCCACGACCAAATGTGTTTGGATTGTAATGTTAGGTGTTACAGTTTCTGCAGTTTTAACCACTAGGCACAATAAAGAAAATGTATGTTTATTAAAATTATTTGAAGTTCATTCATTCTCCTATACTGTCCTTAGAAATTTCATGCCTATTGTCTACAGATTAAGCACACAAATTATGAAAGAGTGAAATGTTTTCTGGTTTAGGATGGTGCGAAGATTTGCTATGTAATGACAAAACCTACTAATCATGTTGGGAAATCAATGTTATTCAAGTGCTGTATTTATCTTTAATAGAATCTTCATCATCCTGGAGTTGTAAATCTGGAATGTATGTTTGAGACACCGGAAAGAGTGTTTGTTGTTATGGAAAAACTCCATGGAGACATGCTGGAGATGATCTTATCAAGTGAAAAGGGCAGGTTGCCAGAGAGAATAACAAAGTTTTTAATTACTCAGGTAAGAAATATAATTATAGACCTAGAAGGAGATTTGAGGTCAGTTATTATCACTGTTTGTTATGGTCTGCTTTTGGCATAATTTACCTGTCTGTTTTATGAAAGCCGGAACTGTAATATCAGGGATTGTACAGACAGCTTTGTCTACGTTATCTGATAGGCAGTAAACCATTAAGACGACCTAGAACTAGACACGTGCAGCGCTCTGGCTGCTGGATGGAAGGGCCATTGAGCTGCAGCTTCTCGTGGAAGAGTTCAGCACAAAAAAGGGACACAAAGCACTAACAGCAAACTGTTGAAGACCTATGGAAAGAAATTTGAGCCTCTTGAACTGCCCGATACTTAACCATTGCAGTTCATACTGTGCACTTTTGTGGATATTTTCTGTGCTGAGATTGGATCTTAACACTGCCTCTGATTAAATTAGTTTGGTTTCCTGTATGAATACTGTTAACAATGTGATCTGGGTTGGGTTTTTTTGTTCTTCCTGTTGTCGTATTATCATATTGCTTCTGTGGCTGCCTGTAATACTAATTTAAATTTAGATACACAATTGAGTAGTGAACTGCCTCAGAGTCAGAGTAGTCTGTGTTTCAGCAGTCAGAAAAAAAGAAAGGAGCAGGAACAACTGTGTTATGGTGGAAGTTTATTATTCAGGGTAGACTGTAGTAGTTTCTAGCTCCAGAATTTGGTTTCTTGCCTTCTCTGATTCATTCAGGCTCCTCGACACTCCGTGCTCTAATGTTTGGTGGGAAATTCTGCCAACCCCTCACCAGACACAAGGAAAGGAGTTAAAGCCATAGGAATAGGATAAAAAGTTCTGTAGCACTCTGTTGCCATGTTCTTGTGTTTGGAATGGAATAAAAATACATGCAAGGCTCCTTATTCTTTCTTTCCTCAAGGAAATGTTTAAAATGGATCACTAATATTTCTGTGATTTTTTTTTTTGAGTGAATTTAAATCTGGAAGGTAATTTTAGAAATGTTCTTGCATTCAAAGTTTTCACCAAAAAAAAACCAAACCCAAAAGTCCCCAGGTAGTTAGGACCCAGTTTTTGAAAAAATGTTTAGAATATGAAGTCTTTGGAGAGGGAAAAATCCTATTTCATACAGTCAAATACCAAGAAGACTTGAGACACAGCAAATAATAGCTGACATTTTTGCTTCCTCCCTCCCCCCCGCCCCACATTGTAGACATTATTGTGATTCTTGTTGGATTGTTTCTCTCTACAGCAGTCCTTGATTCTCTGGTCACTGATATTGTCTGAACAGTATAAAACCAAAACAAAAAACTACAACATTCAGAACTTAATTTCTTTCTGATTTCTTTCTTCACAGATTCTTGTTGCTTTAAGACATCTTCATTTCAAAAATATTGTCCATTGTGACCTCAAACCAGAAAACGTGTTACTGGCATCAGCTGATCCTTTCCCACAGGCAAGTAGAAAATGTCCTTTCTTAAGATAAATTGTTCAAATTAATGTGTTAGCAATCATTATTTTATGAACAAACAAAAAAGTGACTAGCGACCTCTCTGTATCTCCTCCAGGAACTACACAGAAATTTTAGATATGAAAAAATGGATCACTTAATCAAAAAACCTTTGAAAGAAAACGTGTTTGAAAATCCTTGCCTTTTATCATTTGCTGGAAATATTCAACTAGAGTTGACATAGCTGCTTGTGTGCTTATTTCTAATTTGCTCACTGGTAAAGCAAAAATTACTTATCTGATTGATTTGGTCCAGATAAGCAACAATTTGCAATCACTGGAAATACAGCTATTTTTCTGAAAGTTAAGGTAGAGCTCATTCAAGATCTTCTTTAATTTTATGCATTTAATTCCAGGTAGATTGCAGATTGTTTAAATATACTTTATGGGTCATTGTTGTATTTCTCATTAAAAGGCATTTTGTATCAGCTCCTGTTACCTTTGGTCTGTGGAGTTCAACTATAATCTCCTTCAGCTGTTTGCTGTGTCTTTATGCTGTGAATGAATTACTATTACTTTGTATTACTACTTTCACCAGGAGCCTGAGCTGTTAAAGCCCATCTGCAATTGCATTTCTTTTATTCTGAGGTGTTCTGTGTTACTCGTTTTACCATGGTTTATTCAAGCAGTGAAGGAATAGAGGAGATGCAATGGACGGTCAACTGGTCTAACGTCTCGGTAGAATAAGGTTATTTATTCCTCTCAAAGAGTTTAGCAGAAAGTATCCTTGAAGAAACAGTAGGAGATGTATCTTGCAACTAGACCATGCTAAAAGTTCCTCAAGTATGTGTTTGATAATAAAAATGTCTGTCTTACTATAGCACTTTTCTTTAAACAGGTAAAACTTTGTGATTTTGGTTTTGCCCGAATCATTGGAGAGAAATCATTTAGGCGTTCAGTTGTAGGAACGCCAGCCTACCTTGCTCCAGAAGTGCTGAGAAACAAAGGCTACAACAGGTCTCTGGATATGTGGTCTGTGGGTGTCATCATTTATGTAAGCCTCAGTGGTACCTTTCCATTCAATGAAGATGAAGACATACATGACCAAATCCAGAATGCTGCTTTCATGTATCCACCTAATCCTTGGAAAGAAATTTCTCATGAAGGTAATATCTGTTTGTGGCTGATTTTATATAAATGCCAAAAAAAGAGTAGTTGTATTTCTCTCTTTTTTCTTTTCCTGTACCAGTGGAAAAGAAAAAAGATTTGAAACTTCAAGGTACAATAACGTAAAGTCTCTGTTTTGTGCTATCAGCTGCTTTAGACATTTCCTGCAGAGCACGTATAGTCTGTACATGGCGTAATCCTGTAGCGTGGGATCTCTCCAGGAGGTGTTGAAGGAGGCACGTAGCCACCTACAGATTGGGTTGCTGTCAAATCTGTGGGGAACCTCTGGTGTCTTATATTTACTTCTGTACCTCTTCATTCAGCTCTAGTATCTCTGCAGTCTTTTTCTCATTCTATTTGTGCCAATACTTTAGTTTCATTGAGTAGGATGCTGTACCCTGATAGTCCTTCTGTGGAGAAGATAAAAAAGATACTGAACAATTCCAACCAGATGAGGTTTCAAGAACAGTGTGAGAAAGTGTCATAGAATAAGGTTTCTGGAGGTGGGGGAAGGCTTGGAGACAACCAGTGAGACTTTTGAAACTAGGATTTTGGTCAACGATGTCAAAGATTTTTGATAGTAAAAGAATAACATAAATAGTTCACTATGAACATCTTTAAAGAAGGTAAATAAATTCTATTAAAGATGTCTCTGAAAATAACTATGGCGGGCGTTTAACAAAATTGTCAGTTCTGGTTTCACCAACATTTCTTGTACATAACAAAGATTTTCAGGCAGCTTGATTTTCTCTGGTTTTTGTATTATTTTTGAATCTTTATGTCCTTAACCTTTTGCAAGGTTGCTTCTTAAGTCCTAAAGGAAACAACATAAACATCGGATTCTTTTCTGTTTTCTGAACCTTAGTATGTACCAAATTTAATTAAAATATTAGCATTTACTATTTCCATTATTTACAGTACAGTTTTTTGGATTTCATGTGACATGTTTAACTTACATCTTAACGGTGCCTTAGAGAAGTGAGCCTACTGCTCATTATAATATATATAATAAATGTGAGAGATTGTCAGCTGAAAAATACTTTGAGAGCATTGTCTGTTGTTTTATCTCGGTGCCAGATGAAGTTTCATGAGATCTGTTGGGGAAAAAAAAAAGCAGCTATAAATCTGCACAATTACACACTGAAGTCCTCCTGAACCTCCACACACTTCTGATATGTAAGCTGACAGAATCTGTTGGCAGCAATGCTTTATCTGGCGCTAGAGATAAGCAAACAGCAATCAACACAGAAGAGGCTGCAAGAAATTGTCTCCCACAGGTTTCTACTGTGGTAGACAGGAGATCAATTTCTACATTCAGAGGTGAAGATTCAGTAGAGCACCTACAGAAAACTCACCTACTGGGGTGTTATCTCTGCTTTTATAGAATCACAGCCTTCATTAAGAGTTGATGGATATCAGGCTGCAAGGATGCAGAATGGTGGGAAAGAATACACTTAAACAAACTACTAAATTTAAATCTGCTTATACGTTCTGATTTTATTATATATTTTTATTTCTTAGCTGATGAGCCACTCTATTGTGCTAAACAAAAACCTGAAAACATCTGAGCAGATCCATTGTCTTTAACACAGGGAGTTGGAGCCTGGATATCTGCCCAAATATTACTTGATAATGCTGATTTTTAGAGCTCAAAATTGAACTCAAACTCCAGATTAGCTAGGGGAGATAAAGGAATGGTTTTCTCATGCCAGCTACTCTGGTCCATGCTCCTGCGTGGGTCAAAAAGAGGGCAGGTGCAGGGGCCCTGTAAACCTACTGGCACTGTCAAGTTTGTTTTACTAATGACCATATAGATGGTTAAAATGCGTATCTGTACCCAGTGTCCTAACACATCTAATCTGGATTACAGTTCTAAACAGTGCCATGATAATCGATGCTATTGACCACTGAAGCATTTGGGGGTGAAACAGATGATTATTTAAAGATTTTTATGAAGTTGCTTACTCAACACTGCAAATAAAAATGATTTCATAGGATGGTTCAGGTTGGAAAGGACCTTAAACATTATCTAGTTCCACTCCCCCTGCCACGGGCAGGGACGCCTCCTACTAGACAAGATTGCTTAAAGCCATTCACTGAATTGCTGTATGACAATTTGACCTTGATTCAGACTTCCTTGGGGAATTTTGCTAGATATTCATACACAGGCATCTACTTGCAGAATTATTTTCTATTTTATAGCTTTAAATTTCACATCTGTCAAACATGGAGTCTATTTACAACAGCATTACTGTTCATTTCCAATTTTGATCTTCCAGTCCACCAAATCTGCATCATCTCAAAAGATTTATTTTGACTTGGCTACAGGTTACAGAAGATAAATACTGCAAAATAGAATGACAAAACTCCCTGAAAGACATTTTCCTTCTGCCTGTTATTGTATTTTACCTAGTGTGGCATTATTGTGGTGGCTGTACTTTTGAACTGCATGGTCCTAAAATGTGCTGAGTGAAACTTTAGATTATTCATGGTGTGTTTTGTTCTGTTGCAGAATTTTCATAAATCATTGTATTCACTTTTTTTTTCATCAGCTACCAACAGAGCTATGACTACTAGCCTGGTGAGCTATGTGATATGCACACCTAGGCACATCACATTACTTCCTATTATTAAATAATTTGGGAAGAAACAATGCTATTTCTTCCGTGCATTAAATTTGATCACGGTGTGCCTGTTACACTGCTTTTGAGTCAGAAATAAATACCACAGCTGCCTTCAAGCCAGTGTTTATATAGACTTCTTTCAGCATAATGTAAATAGAAACTCTGTTTCACACATTAATGACCCAGTCACATGAATGAGCATTAAGCAGGAGGAGGCCAAATGTATGTTATAGCTCAAAGATGCTCTCTACCTCAGTAAATGTTTAACTAGCTGTTTAAACTGAAGTTTTAGCTCTATTTACACGTTTCCTAGGATAGATTAGTATTAGAAAACTCTCTTGTAGAGGTGTAGTTTATAATTGCCAAAGATTTCTTGAATCCATGTCCCTGAAAATAATAAACTCTGCCAGCTGAAGATTATTTTCTGCCAATCCCTCCTGCATTTATGCTACAGCATTTGTCAACAAAGATGTATTGACCAGCAATAGGGAAAGGGTTTATGTGGATGAAAAAATTATGCCACTAATCAACAGAGCTATACTCAGAAGAGTCCAGGGCCTCGGAAGTCCTTAGTTTTACATCAGTGTCTGCAGCTTAAATTTTTACAAGGCATGGCTGTAAGAGTAGCTAATATTATGGGTTTACTTTCAAAATTCTAGACCAAGTATAAATCGTTAAATCAGGACTGCTTTTCTTGCTATTCTTAAGGTGATTTATTTTTTATAACTTACGTGAAAAGCTAAAGTCTCTATGGTGGGACTAAATGAATGGTAGGTTCATAATAGGGTTTTCAGAAATTGCATAAGCTTTTGCATTAATGTATGGGTCATATCCTATTGGAGTTAAAGCAGTCATTTCTATATTGTTAATATGATACTTACAGTGAAAATTGTTGGTGTCTTTACTACAATTAATTATTTACCATACTAATAAACTGCCATAAGCACTTTAGAAACACGAATCGCCTGACTTCAGAGGTTCTTTCCAGTAAAACTAAAGAGCAATCTTTCCTAAAATCAAGGGGATATACAGCTTTTTAAAGTTGCATTTGAATCTTTCCGTTGGGGATTCTGCTGAATGATCACCTGTCTAAATGACCAGCAGTCATGATACTAGAGTAGCTGGCTAGTTTATCACCTTTAACAAAGTCTCCAGCTCCTGGAACTTGATAAGACCTCAGCTGGCTACTTATGTTATCCTTAAATCACGGGAAGTAAACAGGGTTAACACAGAAATGTTAAAAAAGCAGTACCCTAATCCTCTCAGACCTTCCATTCAGGTTGCTACTTTGGTAGAAACTTGTTGGATTCCAGTGGATGATGTGCAGGCCATAGGTCTTTCTTAATGTTCTACATTATTTGAATTATTGATTTTACACATGAATTTATAAATGTCTGACAAGGATTACTTTAAAACCTAGTTTTAAAACAATAATCAGTCTCTAGTGAAAATTCATAACATTTACTTTAAAATATGGTGTAATTGCTACCCTTTTCTCTAAACTACTCTATCTTCCTAGACAGAAAATTTAATTTCCTAATTGTTGATGCCGCAGTTTCAATCCCTGAATCACACTGAAGTTTTATGTCTAAACTAAATGTTAATACCTTTCCAAATAACTAATACCTTCCAAATTTTTATTTCCAGTGTTCTTAAACAGTACAACTCAAATTGTAATCATCAAACTATGTATCACATCTTGACTTCTGATACTCAGAACTCTTATGCTTGAGAAGTGTTTCTTTCTTGGATTACATGATTTCCTGGTAAAAAATACCAAACACTTTTTGCTGTTGAAACTCATGTTTGATCTCTTTATTCACCTACATTTGGAAACTTTTTGTATTAAAGCAAATGGAATTGAATCAGATAGTTTGGGCCCTAAGTCTTCATAATAGTCAGGTTGCATTTGTGCTTATTTATTGGTAGGAAGCAAGTGATATTCAAAACTTTACTGGCAAAAATAAACCCTAGGTAAAGAACAAAAAACAAACACCAAAAATTGTTACAGAGACAGCAATATTCAAGAGTTTTCAGACCACCTGTCAGTAGTGGTCCTATTGGCTATCCACTTCCTTTCTGGTTCCGCATCCACTTCACAGACATTTTGAGAGGGAACAAAATGAACATGAGTTAGAGAATTTAGCATGAGCTATACTTTACACTGAAAGAGACGGTAGCTAAAAATCTGTTTGTCCACAATGGAAAAAGTAAAATTATGACCATCTGCTTCAGGAAAAGCATGATTTCGAGCCTCTGGCAGTGCCTTCTCTGTCAGAAGTCCTAAGATTTTTTTGTATCCCGTTCCCACTATCGGTTTGATTTCCAAGATAATATTCAGCACCAGGAAGTCAGGGCTACCTTAGTGATAGTCTGCTATTGCTAAGAATAGGTTTGTCTGTTGGACTGACTGGATATATCCAGATAGACTGCCGTACACTTTTCGGTTTTCCTGGACATTGTGCTCTGCTCCATGGCAGAAACACATAGAGTTTGGCAAATTTAGCCTGGGGAAAGGAAGCCTCTGTTGAAAAAGAAAAGCTTTTCCATATTGCTGCACAAAATACAACCTCAGAGATGTACCAGTTTAAAGAATTCTATTCCATCTCCTGCATTTAAAACAGACAAGATGGATACTCGGGTCCTTCAACACCCACCTGGCAAAATGTCCGTCTGACATGTTTCAAACCCAATTCCCCTCGGGGCTGTACCTTGGAGAAGCCAACAGATATTGTGATGAAATGGGAATGTTGCAATGATACTGTAATTCCTTGTGGCCAGTGAATTATTCTGTAACAATAAACTTCCCCCAGAACACGTACCAAACATTTAGCATCATTATAAATAGTAATATCTATAATGTTATAAATAATATAAATATTATAAAAGTATAAATTATAAATATTATAAATAATAATATTTAACCTTTCACGGCACTCTCATTTTTTATTTTTTTTAAATGGTTTCAGTGGATATATTCAAAATTCAGCAGTAACTCAGTGGAGTTCCATACACTGGTCATTGAGTCATGGGCCTTTTCCCTTGAGGCACTGCATCACACGTGTATAACCTCAGCGAATCATGGACTCCTTCAAAAACACAGAAATTAAAGAATCTGTAAAGAATCTCACCTTTATGAAACAGCGGACTGCTGAGTACCAGGTAGAAGCTATACTCAGTTCAAAAGAACAGTATTACACCACTTAGTGACCTACAAAACCTGATTCTTCCACTGAATGAGTGCCTGGGAAGGTGCTGCTGTCAGTCATCTAGAAGTGACACTGAGAGTCTCAGAGAAATATATACATATACATATATGTATTTACTGTGGTACCTGAGGAACACTAGTCTTCACTTACATGAGATTTTTTTTTTATTTGAGCAGGAACTGAGTCAGAATTGTCTTCAGTCTTTGCTGTGTGCCTGCAATGAACACACAGAGGTAGAGGATATACTAGCTAGCAGGCAGTTGTTTAGTAAAACAGTTGTAATCCCATTAGGAAGGGTTGTGTGGGTACCTTCAGGGACATCAGTATTGGCTGAAGTTTGTAAAAAGCTGGAGTAAGAAGGGGTAACTGTCCTCTCTTTCCAACTGTCACGTCTGTCTCTCTGTTTGCATGTCCTAGTTTAAACAAATATATTTAAACTGACATTTTCCAATATTATTTCTTTTCAGCTATTGATCTCATAAATAATTTGTTGCAAGTGAAAATGAGAAAGCGCTACAGCGTGGACAAAACTTTAAGCCACCCATGGTTACAGGTATTGCTACAAATTCCATGTTTTTTTCCTATGCATTTAGACTCTCAGTATGTAACAAATTTTCATCTTCAAGCACAGTAGAGCCTAAGCAAATCTGAAGACAAAGATGTTTTCAGATCCTGAGAACTTCATGCTCCGTCATCAATTTATCTATAGTTTGTCATTAATTTTTAAAGTATTAGATTCCAATAATAAACTCTCTCTTGCTTGCAGAATGCATTACAAAAATATTTTATATTTTTTGTTCACTGAGTACATTATATATATATATTTATATATATATATATGAAAACCCTTAGAGTCATTTGACTTACATTATCTTATTGCCTGGACTCTACCTGATTCACTTCTTATTAAAACTAATGAATCAGCTTTCACTTTACAGTCATCAGATTAGCTAGTGAAGTTGTATGCTTTCCAAGAAAGTTTATTAGCCACCTTCAGTTGAAATCTTCAGCTAAAAACTGAAATGTTAGGAATGTTTGAGATGCTTGCAGCTACTGTCCTCTGCTCCTCATACTGTAATGCTTTTTATCCTGGCAGCAGCCAAATCACTGCCAGTCAAAGACCTAAAAAAACGTCAGAACAGTGAGCCAATGGTGGGCCAGTCCCACCACCCCCAGTCAGGGAGTAAGACAGACTGGGGGCAGCCCCAGGCCAGGGCATTCAGCCCCTCCCTGGGGACAGGAACAGGCTGAGGTCAGGCTAGGACAGCAGCCCTCGGGATCTCCCGAGGGATCCTCATTTCCACCTAGGAAAGTGATCATGGCATAGACATGGCACAGATCAGATGCATAATCCACAATCCCAAAGAAATCTTTATCCAAACTGAAAACTGACTCCTACTCCAGTGCTTTGCACTGGTACAGTTGCAACTGTTTCTCAAAGTAGAGGGCATAGGAAGAAAAGGGCTGCAACCTCCCACCCTGCACCCCGCATTCCCCAGGAACGTTTCTCCTGGCCTTGATTTCTTCCTCACAGATTTCATATCACTCTCCAGTCTTTTCCTCCAAGACTGCTCTTCTCCCTGGCAACTATTGCAGATGTATTTGTCTGAACCTTTGGGGACCAGAGGTGATGTGGGCTAAAGTCTGTAGCAAGGGTGCTAGCTGTCTCACATGATGGGACATGATGTCTTCACCTCTCTACATCCGCTTTTATTGCTTGTGCAGTAGTGAGTGGAGCTGAACTAAGGTGAGGCAGTACAGCTCTAGCACCATGGAAGAGGTGAGTCCTCTTTCCAGAAGAGCCTGGCCTTGTGGGCTAAGGAGAGGTAACAGTGGTGCAGGGCAGCGAGACGTAGAGATAGTTTCTGAGAGGATGCCCGTGTAAGAAGTGGGCCAGGATGTGAGATACTAAGGATGCTTTTACAGTGTGTGGGTTTCTGGTGCTGTGGCTAGGTGACCAGGGTTGTGTCTTAGGTTGAGACAAGATGAAGGAGAAAAATAACACTGGATATAGGTTTATGAGCTGAGGTTAGTCTTCATGGGGCTAGGGTTGGCTTTATTACTGCAGCTTCATGTATGCTTTGGGTGGGAATAAGAAAAATTATTAAACTTGAGATGTATTTTAGGCAAATCAGAGGCTGCAGAGCATAATGGTCTAAACAGCATGAGAACCAAACCAGTTTCCACCCTTACTGTTGACAGTCAACAAGAAGTCCAAACTACCTTGATGTTTAGTCTCTTTCAGCACACCAGTAACTGCTTACATTTGGAAAAACAGATTTTTTTTTTCTAGCCTAAGATGAATTCTGTCCAATACAGATCACTAGGATGTACATATATGATTTAAAGATCTTCCTTATTCATCTTATGACGAGTGTGAGGAATTGTTTTAGCACCCATGCTTCATTTAGATATTATGGAAATATATAGACTATCCATACATTCTGCAAAACAACCCGTAACATCTCCATTCTATACTTATGTCAGAGTTTAATAAAATTAATTTATCAACAATCCTCTAGAGATGAAACCTGTCTCTACAGGCACATTTCGTATTTATTAATTGTAAGATTTTTCCATTTCAGAGCAATAGGGATGCGTGACCTTTAGATTGCCAAGTTAATAGCACTTTGCATATTATTGGTAGTAGAAGGGAATGTCATTTATTTTAGGAACTTTAAAACTAATACTGTTATTCTGTTTCAGGACTATCAGACCTGGTTAGATTTAAGGGAACTTGAATGTAAAATGGGGGAACGTTACATAACCCATGAAAGTGACGACTCCCGATGGGAACAGTATTCAGGAGAACATGGATTGCAGTATCCAGCACACCTTATCAGTCCAAGTGCTAACCATAATGAAAACACCAAGCTAGAAGAAACAGAAATGAAAGCCCTCAGTGAGCGTGTCAGCATCCTTTAAGTTGCATCCCTTATAATCTGTCAAAACACTGTGGAATTAATAAATACATACGGTCAGGTTTAACGTTTGCCTTGCAGAACTGCCATTATTTTCTGTCAGATGGGAACAAAGCTGTTACGCTGTTACACTGTTGATGTATCTGAGTTGCCAAGACAAATCAACAGAAACATTTTTGTGTGACCAACTGTGTTGTATTTACAAAAGTTCCCAGAAACACTAAACTTGTTATTGTGAATGATTCATGTTGTATTTAATGTATTAAAACCTGTCTCCACGGTGCCTTTGCAAACTAGTGTTTTTCTTACTTGACCCTCATTTTGGTAAGAGAGAACTTTCCCATGAACATCTGGGGGGTTTTTTGTGCATCGTTAGCATTGTAATTGTAAGCAAACTCTTGAAGAGTAGATTATAACTGCTGTTCTGTGAACAACTTTTACCATTTGGATAAAAGCTTTATTTAGTGTCAAAAAAATAGAAAAAGCAAAAAATAATGAGTTGCATAGCACTGTACATTTTCAAATCAGATAACCTGTGTGTATGTGTTTGTGTATATAGATACACACAGACACACACACACTGTAACTTGCTCTTAAGCCTAAATGCCTTAGTAATGTAAACTGCATGTCAGTTGTATTTCCCCTTTTCTTAAAATATTCTTCTCTAATATGAATATTCTCTAATATGTACATTCAGAAGCTAAATAACTTGTTGACTTTGTCTATGTTTTCAATAAAAGTCTTGTTAAAATAGGTTCATTTGATTAATCTTTTTTTTTAAAATATCACTGGAATGGCATCAGAAGTAGGTGGAGTAGATTAGTTAATCATTACGAAGCCCGAGGTAGGCAGGAAAATACCAGCTAACCTGCACACCTAGAAAACACACTTTTTAAAACCCTACTCGGATGATTTTATGTCAGAAGTTCAGTTAGTTTTGAAATGTACTGGGGAGCAGAGTCGAGTACACTGATTTTGCACTAGTGAAATTGGGAATTTATTTTTTAGAGAACTGTGCTGCTTCTCCTTTTCCACCGAGTTCTGTTGAACTGACAAGGTTCCTGCCCTCCTTCCCCCAAAAACTTGAAAGATATTAATTTTCATTTCTGACCATTACTTAGTGTTCCAACCTGACCCATTTAGCTTTATCTGTGAGAGGTTCAGGCTGCACTGTAAAACACATGCCAGAGTAACTCAGTGACAAGCTGAAAATTATTCTATGCCACAGGCCATCTCTGAAAAAACAGGTACTGAAGTGTGAGGTTAAAAAAGAAGAGATACATGGGGTGAGCGGCAGAAATGTGCAATGCCTGGAGACACGTATGATAAACTTCTACTGATCTTCGACTTGGCTTTATGTTACAATCAGATAAATCTATTCTTTCCTCAAAGAGCTTTGTCCAGAGGAAGTTTATGCAACTTACATAACACGACCAGAGCCAGCAGAATTTTACTTACTTTGCACCTCTATGGGACGAATAGTGTGTACTGTAGAAGAAATTAAAAAAGGGCGTCTTTATTCAAACAGAAAAATTGTAGAAAACTAAAAAGTATTGTGAAAAATGACTTCATAATCTCTTCTTCCTCCTCCCCACCTCTTCCCCAACTCCCGCTGCCAGAAAAGAAAGACACCAGTTCAAGCTCAGAAATCCTTTTCCACTTCAGCTGACCCTGAAGGAAGCTCTCTGATAACTCGAGCCTTGTAACGTTCTGTAACAACGCTGGTCAGGCGGAGTTCGGCTGCGTTGACTTTTCTGCTATGCTCTAAGGTCTGTATTTTCACTCAGGACTTTCCTACAAGGCTTAATTTGGCTAAACATTGGCCATTGTTTCATTTTCATTCAGCCTCGTTCTTAAACCAGATGTAAAATAAACATAAAAATAGATTCAGGCTGATTATAAAATTTCCATCAGTGAAAATGCATACGTATGTTTAAAGGTAATGCGACTTCAAGGTGTGGTGGTGGGCTCACTGAATGTAGAGATTATATTCTGTTCTTTAACAGCTTCAGGAGTCAGAACAAATTAACTAACTTTTCTAAAAGGAAATTGAGGAAAATTATCAGAATGATACAGACTTTGTTCAGATGTTGATACTGAGTGTTCATAAGGGGGCATGACCTCACAGGAGTGCCTTAATTTTGTTGTCTCGTTCATCTGTGTTAACCAGTAACAGAGATTTAGAGTTCTGCTTTCATACTGATCAGTTTAGGTGAGTCGGGCTTTTATTAGTGGCTTGTTTTTATTTACAGTTAGCGTACCAACCCTAACTGGTACACTGACTGAGCAAAGGTAATTTTGAACAACACAAATTCTCAAAAATGTCAAATAGCATACTGGCACTCTGTTCTCAACCATAGACACTAGTCAGAAGATTAAAAGAGAAAGCAAACTACTTTGCAGCTTGTAATGGCATCTCTAAGAAGCTGAGTGACAAAACTAAAACCAGCACATCTTTTGATGAAGGAAGAACATTGAGCAGTTCTGCTAAACCCCATCGCCTGCTGATTTCTGCCATAACAATGCTTAGCATGCAGAAGGGTTTGCTAAACACAGGCTGATGTTGATAAATTTACTTAATGTCATGGAGCACTTCTGATAAACTCTTTGCCAACAGAGCAGAGACAGAAGTATAAATAAATGCTACTCTGAAATACTTTCTGACTGGCACCTAAACATGATTTCAAAGGAGCTTTTGTTTTATTACTAGAGGCATATTATACTTTTTTTCTTCCCCATGCCTGTTACTTTTAGCATTGAATTTTGCTTCATCGCTTTAAGGAACTTGCTGTGCAAATATTCACTGCTTTTCAAAAAAAGAATCTGCCATTAGCCAATATAATAAATCAAAATTTTCCCTGCCGCCGTTCAAAAATATTGCACTGTGAAATTTGAACTGTTTGCAGTTCAGCCAGACAGATGAATTCACTGATTCCTAACTCAAAGCCTAAATGGAAACTTGCTCTTCCAGACAAATCAGCATCAAAGTGTACTGAAGCAAATCTGGAATTGTGTCATCCTACAAGATTTTCCTTTGCTTGTTTTACTCAGGGAAAGGGAATGGTAGGCTGCTCTGTAGTAATGTTTCCACGGACTTCAGATTTTCCATTAGGCCAACAGTTCCTGCACATGCATCACGGAAGCAAAGTGCAACGATGGTTATGCTGCACATAAATATTGACCTGAGGATCTCTTGATAGTATTACCTCTTCTGTTGTGCTACTGCGTGTCATATGCCTGTCAGGCACATGTGTACACATAACCATACATGTCTATACATGTTTTTTGTGTCAAAGCTTAACTGTGGAGTGCAGAGAGCCAATATGCACTTGAAAGCTAGAACTTCTGATTTATGTTGTTGCCCATTTTCACTTCCGCCTTCTTCTTTATTCATTCAGATATACTTTCTTTATCCACTGTTTTATCCAGGCAGTTTAACTAACTCAGCAAATAAGGTGAACAAAAAGCATGCACTTGCCAACGTGTACGGCTCAGCCATCACACAGCTGCTCAGCCACGTGTGACCATCCATCCACACCTTCACGCTGCAGGACAGAAGGGAATTCCTGTCAGCGAGCCTTGCCTCCTTATTGTCTCAGATACTACACCAGATCTCCTTAGTCTCAGCTTAGCGGGATCTCTTCAAAACTAGTTGGATATTCTGCCTTCCCCTTTTCTTCCTCCGCCCTCCTCTTTCCCCTCTGTACCTCCCTGCTGAAAAGCCTTCCTAGAATCTCACTTCTCCAGTGATGAGAAAGTTGTAAAACCTGACCTCATGGCAAGGCAAGAACCATCCACTTCTTCTGTCAGCAACAGTCAGGTGGGTTTTTTTTTTTTTGAGAGAGGTTAAACAAGCCAGGTTATTTATTTTCTATTATTGGATAAATCAATACCTCTTCCACCTGCCTGGATTTAACCTGGGCAAGGAAGTCAGAGAGATAACATGAAAAATGTTAAGAAACTGGGAAAAAAAGCCGAAAACCTTCCTGGACTAATGGGAACAGATACTTGCCATTGTGTGAAATTGGGAAGAAAGGAAAAAAGGAAAACTCCGAGAGAAATTTTAAGAGTTAATCACTAGGCAAGTTAACCCCCATTTACTTCAGTAGATAAGACATAGAAACTCTGAACTGAGAAAACTCAGAGTCGAGTCATTATGGATTATGGTGCAGATTATGGTGCAGTATTATTCAGATAGATCTACCAAAATACTGACATCCTGGAAAAGCTGTGCTTCATGCAGGTAAATCAGAGCCTTCTCTTTGTTCAGCACCCAAACTTTGCTCAATTTACCACTTGGCCAAACACACTAATTCTTTTTCTTCTTTTTTTTTTTATTTTCCAGAAGGAAAGGCTATAATTTATTCCAACAACAAAAGAAGCCAGCCACATACTGCACTGCCCACTTCTACCTCATGACCAGACCTGTGGTGCCTGAACCAAAAGTCTCATATTCCTGGGGTTTGCTCTGCATGTGCCAGATGGTAAAGAGCCAACCAAATCAAATGTAAACCAGAGGAATTGCCTTGGTAGGTCATGTACTTTTCAGTGGTAACAACTTTGACACCTGAATGGGATGCAGAGTTTCAATTTGCTTTTAGCTTAGCTACTGGGGCAATGAATGCTGAAATCAGGGTCTACTGGGTGACATCGTATTTGTGCTTCTCACTAAATTTTTGCTTTATTTAGATGAAAGACAGGGAGCACGCATTAGAAGAAGTATAAATTATTTTGCTGCCTCACTGAGCACATCTACTTACTTGAACATCAGCTATTCACAAGTAAGAATTTTAGAAAAGTCTCCTTACGTTTCATCCTGAAAAGTTGCTATTTTGAAATGTCCCATGAATTGAAATGTTTTGCTTGGGCATCTGAGCACTAAGGTCCTACACCCTAGGGCATCTAGCTCTGCTGTGAGCCTGGGGGGCCTGAGGCCTCATGCTGCAGAAGTCTGCCAGGCAGGGTGCCAACCAGGGGAGCTACAAGGAAAACAGGCATGATGAAAACGTGCCTTTAAGGCAAATACCGAAATCCGCAAGCACATGTGTGCTGCCAAAGTTTGACAAAAATTGGCAACTCCTGTTGAAGCATTTCTATCCAGACAAGCTATATTCCAATATGAATTTATGATGCACTTGCCAATTATAACTTAATTTCTCATATAACTTCCAAAATGAATAGTAACTTATTGGTGATGACCTCTTACACTTCTAATGGGTACTGATTTTTCAGAAAGTCTTAATAACTACCCTTTGAAAAGCAAGTAGTTCATTTTGGTTCCGCTGTTGACTTAGGCATACAGAAGTATGAGTTAATTTTGAGCAGTTAGGTCACTATATTTAATAAGTGGAAAGAGTACTGACACATTCTTAAGAAAATATAAAAATTGACTTGAGGGACCTGGCTCACATTTACCAAGTAAACAGCTGCAGCAGTTTAAGATGTTATTGTCTCTGCCCCCAGCTGTTTGTTACTGACTTAAACCAGAGCGAAAATAGAACATTTCAACTTTTCTAGTTGATACTCAAAAGCCCCTGAGCACAGTGACAGGGACAGGTTTAAGTCAATTTGCTGGATTGTGAGTTGGAGCTGCGTTGCTCCATTCCTCCAGCTCTGTCACAGGGAGACATTTGGAAGAGGCAGAGGGGAGAGGGTGCAGGTATGAAACTCCTGGAGCCAGATTTGCCAGAAATCGTGGGCCAGAGCCCTCCATCACATTATGTGAAAATGACTTAGGAGCTCGCAAGCCTGAACCTCTGAGGATTTCTAGGTGTCTCAGGCTTCCTGATTTCTTCTGAAACAGGATTTAAGGTCCTCGGTGAGTAATTAAGGACTGCTGAGGTTTCTAACCCTGCCACTCTTGCTCGTGGTGTTGTATCTTTACATGTGCTCACTGCAGATGATCATTACAGGTTTTAAGAATAGGAATCTTAATAAAAACAACAATTAAGGTGATGTTAAAAACTCATGTTTATGCTCGTGTTTATGTATATATCCACAGGCCTTATTCTATCAAAAGGAAGTATGTTCAAAAGCCTCTATGGTCAGGAATATGCATGGCAGAATGTGGCAAGTAGGCATTTGGCTCACAGCCCCAGGCTGGAAAACCTCTAATAGGCAAAACGAGACCTACTAGTAGAAAGTTAATGACTGTAGTCTTTCATAGGGAAATAAGGAGCTCTTAATAAGCAGCACTTTATAGTTCCTGGGGTAAACTCAACTTTACCTTAATCCTAATGGGAAATTTTTTACATCAAAGCTTCTTCTGGAAAATGGGCCACTTCCAGATTAACTGCTTTGAATCTGATAAAGGCTTTTTCATATTCATTCTGGCCTGAAAACAACCTCCCTTGCCTAAAAAATGCATATTTACCTATATGCATACACATTAATGGAAAGTTGGAAGAGTTCCTATTAAACAAGCAAAGCATCATCAGTAGTATTATACATTTGAAACTGGAATACAGCTTCTCATTCTCAGTAAAATATCAAGCAAAAATGTCACAGACTGTTGGTTTTCAAGGTCATAACATTTCAGGAAATTCAAAGAAAAAATTGCAGGATTGGGATGATGAATCCATACTTAGAAATTGGAAAGAGCACAAAGCAAAACCGCTAGATACCCAGAATCTTCTTCCCCTTTTTACAACTACCGAGATCCGCAGTACTTTGACCTTTTTCTAAAGATTTATGACTATTAGCCACTTGTCCGTGAGAAAGGAGGCAAATACCACTGTTCGTGCTTCACAGCCAGAGTAACATACATTTAAATGGATAAACTGGCTTGCTCAAAACAAGCTCACATTAAAAAAATATTAGCCTCAAAAGCAGTCTCAAAACAAGAGTACCTTCACAGCCAGACATTATCCCAACTTATATTAGTTTCCTTATGGAATTAATGACAGTTGGAAAACACAACATTCAGAAATATGCAGGAATGTACAATATTCTCAGTCAGCCCCTCATTACCTTTCTATATTTAACTCCATTTGTAGATGGCGAACTGACAAAGAAAGTAAATGAATGACTTGGGAGCAGAGAGCAATAGCCTGGAACTCAAAGCCAAGAAAAGGCAGGCATACTGGGTGGCGTATCCTCACCTTTCCAGGTCACCTTGGATGCATCCAAAGAATACGCATCCTTAGATGAGATATTTTGTAGGAGGCAAAGGCTATACTGTGTGCATGAAGTGGGAATTATAATCCATTTACAAAAAAGTCTTTATGTCACGTATTTAAAGAACTGATAAATGAACCTGCAGCTACAATCACAGTTGCCTCAGAGGTCACAGCGTCCACGTACTAGCTCCTGAGTAAAGGCATAGCCCTTAAAGTCCTCATAACAGGCACTAGCCAACCATGGCAGACCCATGGGTTTCCAACATTGTTCACTACAAATCTCTTAGCACATGGCTGACAAAGTGCCACGACAAAGTAGGATATAGTTTCACAGGATATTAGATTAAACTGCATCTGTGCATCTCCTAACTTTATGCAAAATGTGCAACACCTCTCAATGAATATTGAGAAACTAATCTTGCCTTTGAATGTAATAAAGAATGCACGCACAAATAGACCAGCGTGTCATGTCTTTCATCTCTTTCTTTCATGCAGTATTTTTCATACTTAATGACTCTGCTATCACAGATATTTAAAATCATGGTCTACATACTCCATGTCTAATTTGTTTTGCAGACTTATTCATGTATTCATAGCCTTAAGGCTGAAAAAATTGTTAATTTATTACTCTGATCCTCTCTCAATATTTGTACTCTTTTGTTGGTTAAGCTGGGGCTTTTTACCAGTAAAATTATATTGGCACAGCTTCTAGATAATACGTATTTATATGAGCACAAAAGTCCCTTACAGCTATAGAGGTTAAATCCCTACTCACACGTATGCAAGTATGACTAGATCTAGACAATAATATCACTTTAACTAAATCCACATAAGCAGCACAACTTTGTTGTTCAGACATAGCCTTAACCTCCCTTTACAAATCACTTTGCCAAGTAGCTGTCATCATTTTATGACGTGAACAATTGTGTATTAGCCTGAAACCACCAAAGCGATCTCTTTTGAGCCAAGTAGGTAACTATTACCATCCTAGATTGAACTCAAACCAGTGATCAAAGACAAAAATGCCAGGGTATTGCCAATTTTCAGAGCCACCCAGTAACCGGACCTTGTGTTGTCTGATTGGCACGATGACTGTGAAATAAAAGACTGTGTGATATTATTCCATTCCCAATATCTTTTCATATTTTTTTATTATTTTTTTTGTAGAAGATACATATTAACAACTTCTTATTTCCAACTCAGTGCAGATTTTATTATTAAACGGCAATATTCAATAAGGAATCATACTTGGGGAAAACTGAAAATGCTGACATTCTATCGAACATCTCTCAGTAGAGGGAAGAGTTTTGCTTCCCAGTCCTTCCAGGGTGACTGCTGGGCAGCGCTCCTGGGTTTGGTGTCGCACCGTCCCGGAGGCAGCGCTGTGCACTTGTGTACCTCGCCACCTACTGGCCATCTTGGGTATCGCCACAAGTGGCTTAACTCGGAGGCGCATAACAAGTCCTGAGGCTTTTCTCAAATTAGTCAGTGAACGCTCTGTTTTTACAAAGCCTTAGGCATATATGAGGAGTATAATATGCCAGTTTCCTATGCCACTTTTAATGTGAAAATACAATAATTCATCATAAGAGAGGTAACTTAAGTCCCCTCCTGAGTCAGACTGTTTCAGTTTCCACTGCTGCTGCTAATTACCCTGTGTTTTAGAACAATAAGGTTCCCCTCTGCCTTCAATATCCGTAACAAAGTGACATCTTCTTTTTAAATATAGAAGCAGATACCCAACAGCTAGGAATCAATATAGCACTTCTGGCAGCTTCTAGTCAGCAGAGTTCACAGCGCAGTGCTGCCAAGTGACTGACAGGCAGCTAAATTTTAAAATAACGCCGCATAGGAAGAGTGCTGAATGTCACAGTTTCAGTTCAAAAGCAGCAGTCAATGAGACAATAGTAAGAAATATAAGTCAAATACATTCATTGACATTATTAGCCCTTTAATTGATAATTAACATTGTGCAAAGAGTCTCTATGAAGTAAAAAAGTTAGCTTGCATAAAAAAAAATCTTTAAATGATTTCAATATAAATAAGATCTCGAAAGTTCTTTAGACAAGTTAGTCAAATAAAAGACGTACTCATAAAAGTAAAAAGTAATCTGATTTACTTATGTCCACAGAAGCCAAATGCAATGTTTTTATCTTTAGAGCTAAGTAATTTTTCTCTGAAATACAGCAGCACAGTGGAAAAACAAGTTAAAAACCACAGCTAAACTGTAATGAGATATACTTGGAGATACAAGAAGAAAGATAAGATATCAAAAATACCTAAAGTTGATGTAAGCTGATTATTGCTCTCAGACACTTTTTTCCTTCTTGCTTTATACTTCTTGATATTCTTCCTCTTCAGTCCCACCATTCTTTTGCTTTCAAACCGTTCAGTATCTGGCTTCTACTATATTTTGAAAACTTTGACAGTTTGCTTTGTTATTCAGCATTTTGATTGTAATCTCCTTCTAAGTCTGTGTTTTTAAAGTCTATCTTCTGCCAAAGTTTTTCAACAAACAGCTATATAGCCATCTCTATTTAGGAATTTAGTGTGTAGCTCACATCTATCCACCATTAGAGTTCCCCAAGTAAATAACTGGTAATTTCGTGATTTGACCATTGCTGGTAGATGTGCGGTTCAGACCTCCATTCCCTTGAAAATTCTTGTGTTGTAGTCCACACACTACATGTGGTAATATTTTCCCCATTTCCCCTCCTACCGCTTCGACTTGTCTGCGTATCAGGCATCACATATGAATAGAAATGGTCTCTTCCTCTGGAATATCTTCCTGCGTGATTCTTGTGTGAGCTCTCCCAAAACTGTCCATGGTTGGTTTCCTTTATGTATTTATTGAATAAAACCCATTTCCAACAAAGCCTTTCTGGTAGAGGGTCTTTGCGTTTGTCAGGGCAAACCAGCTGCAGTCCTGAAGTAGCCAGTTTGGTACTGGATTACCTTTGCATTTCCTTCTTCTCTCTAGCTGTGAAGATTGTGAAGTTGCTACATAACAATAGGATGTTGAAAATATAATGAAATGAAATTATTAGTGAAAATTATTCATTATTAATGGAAACATAAGACTGCTTTCCGCCAGTCAAAGAGGCACAATTGGGGAAAGACAGAGGTATTGGCTGATTAAACTTTGTGGTATGAAAACGTTGTTCTAATGCAGAGCAGAATAAGTTTGGTGGTGGTTTCCAAGCATAGCAGTGTGAAGAAACCCAAATCTTGCATCAAAACGGAATCCACAGCAACGAAGTCCTTACACAGAATCCATGTCCATTCCTGCTTGTAAGTGAAGCTGATTCATACATCCAGGAGATTTCATGTTTTTCTGCAAAGGTAGCTGTCCTGTTATCCTACAGAAAGATTTGTACCAAATCAAAGCACAGTAAAAGCCAAATTCAGCATCACTAAGAATTTACCTATTCACATGAATTGTATGATGTTAGGTTCGATACTGTGTTGTTCTGAACTTTCTAATATACAATAAAAAGCATTGAGGTGCTAAGGATTTTTCCCCAGTAACAGCACAGTCTGTGGCAGAACCAGAACAGAAACAGAACTAGAGCTCAAGGAAATGCGTTTACAGTATTTTTACCACAATACAAAGGTACTAATCCTTCGGTATCAGTGAAAGAAATTATTGGATAAATTCAGGAAAAAAACATTTTTCCTTACTGTAATATCACATAATTAGATCCATTGCTTGGATATTTCACTTGTGCCACTGTGATGTCTAGTATTTCCAAATTCAACAGCACTGTTTCTTAGATCTCTTGAAAAGAGAGCCCTTCCAAGGCTCTGAACATGGCATTCAAACATTACTAGTCCTATTCAAAATTTGAAGACAGACTTCTTACTGCCTCAGACATACATCAGTCTCTTCCTTTGTTCATTTGTCAAACATTCTTTCTCGAACCCACTCTGAACTGCACCGTTGCATTCCTCAAAATGTGTGTATTCAGGTTCTGCACTGGTATGCAAATCCCTGCCCTCTATAAGTATCATCTACCTTTACTGGGTTTTAAGGTATTTGATACTTATGAAAGCAAGAAGTGAAACCAACTTGAGTAGGAAAAAAATATTTTCAAAGAACACTGGGTCTATATCCTGCAAATTGTTTTCTAAAATGCACCACTGTTTAATGAGAGCTTGCTTTCTATTTGAAAATGCCTTGTTGAAAAATAAAAACAAAATCAACAAAGCAATCTATATTATTTTGTTTACCTCTCTTCAGTGTTATGGCATTAAAATAGAAAGTGTAAGTATTTGACAAGTTTGTGGGGGCAAAGATTAGCAAATTGCTACCAGGAGATGGCACCATTAACAAAATAATTTGAGTGCCACGTACAAGTTCCTCTCAACCATCTGTATGTCTGAACGCTTTGACAATTCCAGGTGTTGTCTGAGCCCCATCCTGCAAATCATTTATCCAGGCAATCCTCGTGCATGAGTGATCGGAGGCATGGAGAAAGGATCCTGCACGTTGTGTGACTGATGACTTATTTGCTTGGGTTGGCAGTACAGGACTTGTGCTGACTTAGCAAACGCAAGAAGAGACTAATAGTTATTGGCCAGTATTTTCCTCCCTGAGATGTATATATTGATTTGGATAAGGGATTGAAGCTATATGTCCATATATATATATAGTTTTACTAATTTTTAAATTTCTTCTTATCATAGTCTGCCATACATAGTCTGTAACTTAAGAATGCAAATTCTCAGAGAAGGAGTGATGTGAAGTGGACTGACTCTGATTACAGTTGCAAGAGCCAAATGTGAGTATTCAAACACTCATTCCAGGAGACTGAAGGTATGGTGTTCTTTGTCATTCTTCCAGCACCTCCAGAGAATAGTATGAAATGATTTTATATTTACAAGCCTTTAGGGAATCTAACTTAAAATGTCAAGAACTTAAAGACTCTGAGACCTTACCCTACCCTGCTCGGAGAATATCCCTGTGGCCAAAGCAGTTCTGTGAAAGGTGAAGGAAAGATTTTGGTTGATTACAATAATGTCAGAATTTCACCTGTTGAATGCAGACAAACTGGAGGTTTGCACTCGGGCAGCTTGCAGGATCGGATCCCTTGTGTGACAGGAAGCAAAATATTTGCCATGTGTTTCATTTCAGTTTCAAGCACTTCAGGTTTTGAATTCTCTCAGTTAAGTAATTGATGTTTGAATGCCCTGTCCCCTGCTTGGTATTTTAAAATAAACCTTGCTATAGCACAGATTATGAATCAAAACAGCTGCTGTAGCTGAAAGTGTACTTAAACAGCAAGATGGCTCTTTGTGAATCATAGTAACTATTCTCATATATATTGCTTCAGCACCCAGGGAGCTAAATTTCATGTATTTTGCTTTAAAGGACTCATTATATAGATCTGGTGTTTACAGTTTTTTTCCTTTTTTCATGTCTTCCCCATCACTTCCTGCCAAAAAACCAATTGAACAAAAAAATCCCTTGTTACCAATATCTGTTGTCAAACTTGCATTTCTCATATGCCACAGCATATGAGATTATGAATAAATCTTTTGTCTTCTGCAAATGCAACCAGAAACAGTAGTAAAATAGGTTTTTACAAGCATTGTGTTAAGGTGCTTGCAAGACAGTCAAACTGGCACAGAAGCCCCTCTAAGCATGGTTAAAACATCTAGATTAAGATTTGTCATTTGCTTATTGGTTTCACAATGAACTTTTAGAGGGCCAAATACAGAAAACAAATACTGAGCTCAAATTTTGACTTCCTGGTGGGATTAGGACGGGAGCTCTATGTGTGTATTATTGTAAACAAGCCAGGGTGTGAAAATGTGCAGGGGATATTCAATTAGACTGCACTAAAAACTGTGATGAAAATACTGTTGTAAGAAAGATTGTATACAATTTTCTTGAAGCATGCTAGTGCTAGGATCTAGATATGAAGCCTTCATTCCTCTGCTAAAACAAAAAGCAGAAATTATAGAAGCCATTGCTCAAAACACACAAAACCAGTCAGAAGGTAAAATATATGTGCACAGTGATTGAAAAGAAACAGAAGGGACTGAAAGCAAACTAGTGATCACCAGGAGACCAGGAGGCAAGATTGCAATAAGGTGCTATTTTATTCATCATAGAAACAGCCTAAACTAATGAACAGTAGTGTAATGCTGTCAAAAAGAAAGGACTGGGGGAAATGCAACAATTGGAGGAACACATGGAATTGTGAACAAAGATGCTCTCTGTGTTTGTTAGCTACAATGAAAAGGGAAATAAAAAATCATGCATGATCTTTGTAACAAACCAGAATTCAGAATAGCTTTCTCATTCTAAAACAGCAGCACACAGGACTGTATATATTGCCTAACTGCTTGGGGTCATTAATAAATGTTATAATATTAATAATTCCTTCTACTGTGGAATGATTGTTGCAACATCTGTCCTACACACAGGCATGCCAAAAGATACAATAGAGTTGGAGGTCTCTGAACATGCACTGGTTTTATGTACATTTCTGCTTGCAATTTGAAATACAGGGAATTAGGCTTAAAGACATCTGAGAAACTATGTTTTTCTCTTTAATTCCTCTTGCCTATGACTTGTAGTAGGATTATTCTTCCGTTATTACCTCCATTTAAATGAATGAGGGTGGATGACAAGTTATACCGCAGTGAAAGCAGGATCAGTTTTAGTTCCACGTCCCTACTGGCCATTCATCTGATTGTCATGAGGGAATCCAGCCTCTGAATGCTTGAATGTTTGGAGTCTCTGGAGCTGATAGGAAGCCTGAGCGCTGCCCTTTAACCTTCTGGCCTCTTGGCTTACTCTTAGATTCCCTGGTAAGAGCTGAACCTTGCCTTCCAACTTCCTATCCCAGTAGTAAGTCCAAATGCCTATTGTCACTTAAACTCCTAGAATCTCCCTGAAAAGTCAGCTCTCTGGTTACAACTTAACCCTTCCAGAGCTAAATCAGTGATGTGATCAAGCTTCCTAGTAGCAAAAATTTTGCCCTCTCTTTGTTAAGCTAGGTTTTTTTTTACTTAATAAAATAGAGGAGATTAAAAATCACAGGGAAAAGAACAGATATCGTAAGTGTAATGCTTTCTTTTTAACTCTCCCTATTTGTGGAACTCTTGAAAGTTCATCTGTCTTCAGGAAATGGGGAAAGGACCTGCCTTCCTTCAGCAAGGTGCCTCATCAGCTGCAGGCTTCTCATTTCAGCTCCTGTGATTTGCAGGCAAACTTTGCTGCCAAGATGACTCTCCACTGCCTAAAGCAATTATAGCCTACAGTTATGGGTCTTGTGCCAGCAGTCTCTAGAATTGAAAGCGGGTTAGACTTGAAATCAAGGTGGATTTTGCAATCTGATACGAATAAATATAAAGTTCACACTCTGTAAAACTTGTGATAGATTCACACATTGATTGTATTTTTCCAAGGAGAATATGAGTTGAAGGGAATACACACACACAAAGTAGCAAATATTTATAACTAGATAAATCATATTAAATATTTTGTAGCACAGTAGAAAAGCCAGAAGGATCGTGAAACAACTAGGGTGAACTTGCAGTGAAGAGACATCAAGGAAAGCACTGTATTTGCCTGAGTTAAGATGGAACAGAAAGGAAATAATGTGCAGCAAGTGCAAAGGCAGGGTGGTAGATTCTCTTTGATATAATTGTCACAAATGTGGAAAATAACAGGACCAAAGGACAAGGTTGAAGCTTATAGAGGCAATCGTTTTTTTAGTTGAGGAGAAATCACATGTATAGCCACTAATTTCTTCCACAGGATAGACTGGAATCTCATCCTGGTCATCTTCCCTATCAAGACCAAGAACTTTTAAATGAATATTGAAGAAAGAACTCAAATCTTTAATTAAATACTTCAAAGGTCCACCTCATTACTTAGCAAATTTTCCTTAGTGATTGAGAGCTCTCAGTATTTGAAATGTGTACCCTATTTCTAGTAAAAAATGCCTAGCTTTTGTTTCCAGCCAGGAAATCTTGCTAAAGAACGGCCTTCTGTCAGAAACTCACCCTTGGAGACTGTGCAGAGGACACAGTCAGATCACCAGTCACAGAAGTTTTCCCTAGTAAGCCAGGCAGGGGCTAGGAAGCTGTTTTGTATAAGACCTATAGAACAACTCTGTTCCATAAACTTCAGGTATTAGCCTCCTTCTGATATACTTTTCCTGTGCTTTTGTTCCTGTTTTGGAGTTGATTAGAGGAGGAAATGAAAAAGTGAAACATTCCACATAGTGGAATAAAGCTCCGACTCCTCTGACTTTGATCCTCAGTTCCTATGAAGAAATGCAGCTGTGTCCCCAAACATCTGACAGCATTTGCATCCAAAAGCTCAAGTGCTGTAAAAAACCCAGCCAGCCAACCAACCAAATATTTATTGGTTAACATTGGACTATTTTTCAATTAGATATTAGTCTTTGTAGACCTGTCCAAAATATGATTTAGTGACCAACCTAACAGCCAGGAAAGGTTGGCTGACAGTACACCAAGTTGGAGTTGAAAGGCTTTGAGGTACTTCAGTGATCCCAAGCTTAATGGAGGCACAGTTTGTGGCACATTTCACTGTACTCCAGGTGTTTACCAACAGATCTAGTTGGCTCAGTCTCTCCCTACTGACTTTTAGTAAGTTGTCACATGGATCAGTGCTCCTCCTTGCACATGTTTTCGTATAAATTTTAGTCTGGATTACAAGGGTTTAGGCTATACAAGATGACAAAAACTCAAGATGTTTTTGATTGAGCCACCTGGAAATAACAGAACTAGGGTAGTGTTGGAAGGCTTTTCTCTCTCCTTCCTACATGGTTCACTGAGAGCACTTGATGAGTACACTAAAAAACAGCAGATCAGCAATATCTAGACTCTGGTCTCACAGACCAAATCTCAGTGGGATTTTCTCAACTCTTCAGCCTTCCAAAGTACCTAATGAAGTAAGTTTTGAACATCAGGATGAAACCTTGAAAGATGAGAACCTGGAAGCAGTAAGTTAAAATATCTCCTAAAAGTTCAGCCGTAAGTAAGTACTATGCTGATGGTCCTGGGCAAAATTTCCCTTCCAAATTTAACAGAGCCAATAATGGCTTTTTCTCCTCTTAGGAGACTCTGTTTGAATGTAGCTCGTGGAAGCTGTAGAAAAACTGATCAAATATTTTCCATTCAAACACTTGCATGTGCAGAATTATATTTTCAGGTATCAAGTGTTGCTTCCAGAAAAAAACAAAAAAATGGAGGTTATGACACTGGGTATAAAAAAATAAGTATACTTTCATATGAAAAAGAAGTTGAGGCCTAAAAACCTACAATTTCCAAGAAGCGGTGCTGCACGCTGGTTTTAGGATTTTGTATGATGATTGTTGTGATCATAGTAGTCGAGTCAGTTTATTCAAACTGGCAATACTGAGAAAGGTAGACTCTTTCATAGCTATTTGAAAGAAAGATGACAGGATTTACCTTTCTAGTCAGTGTCTTAATGGGACAATGAAATGCCTGCTTTTCCAGAAGTTTATTTACTCATTGGATAAAATTAGAAGTGAGTGAAATAAAAATCTTTGATGCCATTGAATCCAAGTTACTAGAACTGTTGACCTCTCATAGACAGTTCAGATATACTGAGATCTGAACAGCTTTCAGAGGAATGATGCATTCTTGTTTTCACAAGGTTCCACAGCTGTGATGTTTTTTTTTCCAAAGCACAAAGACAAGTACAGAAAACAGAATTCAAGCCACTGGTAAAAATGTTCTAAAACTGGATTGAAATCACTAGAACTGTGAAATAAATTGTAATTGAATTATTGTTTACTAATGGTTCTGCTATGTTGCACCATGCACTTAATTTCTACCTACTAACTACAGAATATTGGTGAGTTCTCCCTTTTCCCTACCTTTTGTCCATACCCAATATTCTTTGCTTCTTCAGGCTTTTTCACCACACTTGGAGCCCTTTAAGTTCCTTCTAAAACGCAAGAGAACATATGCATCAGCTCTATGTTATTTAATTGACAAAACAGATTAGAATTTAGTCATCAAGTGATACCTGTGATGTACCTACGAGGTACCTCAGTGATTGAGGGTCCTGGGATGGGAAGGGAAGGCAAGGCAATTGCCTTCACAACTTGCTTCACAACTTTGAGGTCTGAATGTCCACTTTTTGATCTTAAAAAAATGTGTTAATATTCAGGATTGACATTATAATGACTTTCTAGGCTACTAGTTAAGGATTAAAACACCTAAATAATATACTAGGTTCAGGGCAGCTGATAAACAATAAGATGTCCCTTTCTGGAACAGCTGGGAAGCCACTAATTAAGGCATTATTTTAAGTTTCCTTTTTTTCCTTTTTTTTTTTTATGTTTGAAACGTCTTGCATGCAGTTATCCTATGCAAGACGTTATAATCTGATTCTTACACACCAGTTTATGACAGTCCCATTACTCCAGAGGTTTTATAGAAACTGGAGAAATTCATGAAACGCATAACAAGCAATTAACTTTCTCAGTCTTCTATTGGCACAATTTGTTTTTACCATTTTATTCTAAGAACGAAAAGTGAAGTAAGCTAATAAAACTCATTACAGAGAGAATTTTGGTAACTACAGTCATTAGTGTATCTGAAGTTTGTTCTGTGTATTAGCACTGCCAGTGTTGGCTGATGTGTAGCAAAGAGCACCTGTCAAAACAAAAGAGCTTCACGCCTCACAAGTTTAAGCCCCAGGTAAGAAACTCAGCCTTGTGGATAGGCTGAAAAGAAGATGTTGCAACCTGAAACGAAAAAGACTTGTAAGAGAGAAAATGAGATCCCTCTGGGTGCCAATAGGCTTCTGTTTGCCACGATTAAATCCTCTTTGTTTCATTACATACATCAGTGCAAAAACAAACGTCAGGTCAAGATAAAGAGCTTGCAACACATCTTTCCCTATTTTTCCCTCCCCATCACAATTGCCACCTTTTTCTTCTGGACAAGCTTAAAAGAACTGGCTTTGCTCAGATAAAATTGATGAGACTTCTGAGCAGGTGTACAAGACAGCTTTTGGCTTTAAAAAAGTGTGAAGCACTTATCTCAATGACCTGATCAAATGATAAGCATGCTGGCTTCCTTTGCTCTCTAATTAATTTTCTTTCTTGAAGAGGGTATCTAGAATTGCATGATGCCTAGGCTAAGTCTTATAGTATTAACACCAATGGAAATTCAATGAAATAATGCTTCTCCTGGAAAAAGAAACCATTGTTATAGTACACAAGCCTCACCAGAATTAAAACAGTGTTGTAACCCTCCACTTTGGACCAAATGTTTATTTCAGCAACTGTTTTCGATGTTATTGTTAATACAGCATAGAGTTTGTTTGTCTCAACAAAATAAAGATACTGGAAGCATGGTGGCTACATAAAGCTGGCAGGAATTGGGGTCAGATGGACATACATTTTAATTATCTCATTGAATCAGAAACTTCATTCAGAGATATTTATTACCATCTACTGTATCATAAAGTTATTACAAATGACTTTACAACTTTGCAAACACTGATTTCTCCCTGTAGAAGCAGTATAGTTCAAGGAGAGAGTGACCTGATCAAGTAATGATATAATCTACATTAAAATAATAAAGCAACTCTTTGCTTTTTTATTTTTACTGAAGTGCAGGAATTAACAGTGCTGCTGTTCAATGGCAATATGCTTCATATAACTCTGAGGTGCAAATGTGAATGGTAAAAACAAGTGCTTCTTTAGCAGAGGTTGATTATGAAAGAATAGTTAACAAGCAATTTGTGCTTAGGGCAATTATCTTTGTGTTTTATAAAGTTAAAGTAGTTTGCAAAGCTTCCTCCTCCCTATCCTGTTTATGTTCTACAAATGACATGGATGTACTACCTCTAGTTAGTAAAAATATATACAGCACAAACATCATTGCTGAATTAGTATAGAACTAATTGCAGTAACAGTTTGTGTTATTGAAGTTAAACTGATACTCAGCTTAGGTATCCTTGATGAGGTGAGATAAGGGTTCACTCAGGTGCAGATACACAATACAGTTGGAAAAAGAGAAGCTAAGCTAGTCTGATAATTACACTTTTTTGTTGATGACTTCCTCTCGAGTGAAAGAATAGGATTCCTCAAATGAAGTATTCCTTACTGTGTTTATTTACACACAGACACACACCGCCCCACACCTGTGTGTAAACAGTTCTTGGTTTTTGGCTTTGGAGCATTTGCTGTAAGCACTGCTAGCTCACTGACCTCAGCCTGTGTTGTTAGTGTTTGCTAAAAAAATCCTAAGGACTAGTGATGGATCTGGCTTAGTTCTTAAAACATAAAAGCACGTAGAATTAAAAAAAAAAGAGAAGAGGAAAAAGAATGGAAAGGGAGAGTTCAAAAATAATAATTGAGAATGAATAAGAAGAAAAACCTCAGCAGACCAAGCTGAGCAAATTTAGTCTTGCATTACTGTCAGTGTTCAAAGACACATAGATTTTTTTAATCAAAATTTTCTCATACTCTTGAGTACTGTGTAACAACCTTAAACTTCTAAACCCACCTGTAGATATGCGTTTTAAAGTCAAGTAACATAGAGAACAAGATTATCATGATCTTCCTTTTGCTGTGTAGTTGTAATTTTGCTGGATCACACAGAGCTACTTTTGAAATGAGAATTTCACTGTCAGTAAAAGCACCATGGTCATGCTGAATCCATTCAGATGCGGCACTCTGTCTTCCTTGGTATGTTTTGCAAGGGACTCAAGATTCAATGATTCGTGGCATGAAATGTTTGGAATTTCAGTTCTAGGTTTCAGTTCCCACAAAACTCCGGACTGACCGAATCTTAGACAGCTCGTTTTTTACCCCTGCAGTGACTTGGGTGGCAGAAAACCCCATACAACCAGGTCATCTGCCTGTATCTCTGCTATGTTGAAATGTAAAGATAAGAGTACTGAAGCGAAGAAAATACATCACAATTGCTTTTTTTCATTATTACAGTATTTTCTTTTACTTTCAAGGGGAAATAATAGTTGTTATAATTTTTTAAACTGGAAATACTAATCTCACACATACAGCTTTTATTCTGCTGTTGCCATATTGACTCACACTCAGAATTCACACTCAATGTCTTTGTAAAGGCAGAAAATAAGAAACTTCTAGGCAATCCCTTCTTACAGCATGCACTTTGGACATAATGCTGTTCTGCCACAGATACTTCTAAACTGGGAGACATTAGGCACAAAAGATAAAATACCTCAGTGGGCATAAACCAACTGTAACTTTTGCGGTTAGGGAAACTGACTTTAATACGGCAACCACCAAACAACTCCAGGGAAGGTCCAATACATTTTTTTGTCCCCAAGGGATGACCCAGTGGTGTAGTGTATCCATTTCTTTTGCGTGATCTGGAATGGCCAAGGAAGATATATGGTTCATTTACAATTCCTGTTCATTTCACTGGACCTCCTGAAGGAAAAAACCATTTATAGAAGTGAGCACTTTTTATTTTCCCCATAATGTTGTTGGTATTAATATGTTCTAGAGAAAAGGAAGCTTATGTAAAACACAGCATGAGAAAGAAAAATACTGAAATGTGGTTTTAAAAATCATAAGAATGTCAATCATTTTAAAGTAGAAAAAGAAATGCAACTCAATATTTGTATTTATAACAAGAAAAAGTTTTTTTTCTTTTTGGAGAGGAGAGATGCAGAAAAGGGCACTGTATTAGCTAAATATTGTACCTTGCAACATCAGTCATTTCCTACTCAATAATACTGAAAGGGTCTAATTTATAAGTTTTTCCATTTCCCTGTTATGCTGGTTTGTAAGTTCTGACATTGCTACTGGTATGTTAATGAGAAGCTACTGTTCCATTAAGAGTAAACCATATGCTCTACCGCATACTGTGAAAGAGAAAGCATATAATGTGACTGTTGCCTTAGTAACACATTAATTCATTTTGTCAGTGTTGGCACAGATCATTTCATTTATAAGAAAACAAGTATAATAGTTTACCACATCTATAATATTTACAGTGTTTCTGTTACAAAACAGTGACAAAATGAGTTTAAAAAATAGAGTTGGGATAGTATTATTAAAATGTGGAATTTGTGGTAAAAACGTTCACATACAAATTAAAAATAAGATTGGTGTAAAATTTCTTTTCACATTATAACAGCAAACGGTTTGCTTTTTTGCATATTTGTATTCCACTAATAATATGCATAAAAATATAGTCCATGAAAAACCACAAGTACATTAGCAGTTTTTAACGAATGCTAAACAAAATATTTCATACAACAGTTTTGTTAAGTTACAATCATTACAACCTAATCGTATGTTAGTGTGTTACTCATAACAAAGCTAAACATTTATCTCTTTTTATCTGCTCTTGCAGATGTTTCTTAGTATTTTAACACCGCTGAAATACTGGAATTAAGGTATTCCATTCTCTTAAGTGATCATATCTTACATTTTGTTCATTGAAGAAGTAGGTATATATATATTTTAAAAGTGCATTATATGCTTTAGACAGAAATGATACTTAATATGAATTGAGATACTGCAAAGATTTGATATGGAAAAGAAGTGGAAAAGGAGGAAAAGTAATTCCTCTTATTATAGTCTGCACCTGCAGAATGGTCTCAGCCTTTCTTGTTCTTAGGACACTGCACCTGTAAAAGCATGTTTTTAACAACAAACATTTTACATCTGTAATGCATAGCAATCACTTTATACTAAGATAAACAACATTGCATTTTAGGTATCACTGTCATTAAAAAAAACATTTTTCTAGTACAACTACTCTCTTTTGCACACATCCCAAACAAGCACTTAATAGGTTGTTTACAGTGTTTACTGCTCTTTATTTATTTGGACTAATGCACATACCATGTAAAGGTTCAGTACTATTAAATTTCTTAGCACCGTATAGATAGTGGGCCAATTTACTCTCTAAAAAAATACAGAAGAAATCTTTCTAAAGCTGTTCTGAGACCATGATTAACAAATCTGCAATGCTGTGGGGCTTATTTAAAGAGGATTTATGGAACTTTCTAATGTAACTCAGGAATCATTTCCATTAAATCTTATTCAGTCTTTGCAGTGTACTTCTGCAAAGAAAGAATAAAAGAAAAAACTATAGTAAGATAGGTCATAATAAGTTGTCTGTGGGATACAGTCACAGAACAGAATGGGCAACAGAAAATAACACTGAAACATTGTATCTATTTTTTGTGTTTAATTTTTTATGTTGTTCATTTTATTTATTGAACAATAAAAACAAATCTGTAAAGTCTGAAAAAAGCCCTCTTTTAAGTGTAGGCACTTTAGCCTTTAAAATATATTTGACACCTTTAAAACCAAATTCTATTTCTAGCTAATATTTTTTAGCTTAATATTCCATAATTCAAAGATTAATTAATACAATACTCATATTGGATGGTTCTAAAGTAATGTAGGTAGAACATTTAATAATCCCTCATTACAGCTAGCAAAGCAGCTACAAATAGGAATAGTTAATAGAATACCTAAAATCTCTTGTTAGATGCAATACTACAAGCAGAGTTCTGCATTATTGGTAACTTTTAAAATATATAGATTTCTGCTAACATCCAATATTCAGTTAACTTGAATTCAAAGACATTTGGCTGAGGAAATTAAAGTTTATATTTTCTTAGCTTCTAAAATGAAATTCCATGCTGGAAGCTGGATGTCATGCTGATACAAGATCACATAGGAACACTGAACACCTGATATTGTTAAAGACCATATTCATAAGGAAAAAACAAGAAGGAGAAAAGCTTGTGAACCCAAGGGTTACAGAACTTTTATGGGAGCTGTATAGCTACATTTGATCCAGAGACTGTGTAGAGTCTTCAAATTTTATTTCACATCATAATCGGTCATATCACACCAGTATAAGTGACAGGAGGATCAGATGCATAATCTCTTCATGTATATACAGAAAGGTTGAAATAAGAAGAAAGTGAGGAGTGGTGACTTACAAAATAAACAAGGAGTTCTCCACCTACTGTATAGCGTAATCTCAATTACCTTCTGATGTCATCAGGACTCTGAACTTTTGGAAAACTTTGGGTATGATAGTTCTATACTGATTTCTGACAGACTGCTGAAGTTAATAAAAATGGATAAATTAATTCATTGTTGAATGTATACTGCTTTTCTTTTGACTTAAGTATTCAAAACAATTTCGTTATCAAATAATGCTGTGTCTTCTCTTTAGGTGTACGTGCATATTTCACAACTGTTATGGAGAAGTTAGATGATTAAGTATGATTTAAAACAAATGACAAATCTTCTGTGCAAAAGTCATCATGTGCAGGTAGAGGCAGATGACAGCTTAAATCACATGAATGAAAATTTACTAGTTACACCATATCACTACTAATAAGGTTTTGACTGTTGGCTACTGTTTCATACAAAATCATAGGTATGGTGGGGGGGCGTTTCACAGTTCTTACTGTGATTCACTTTGTACAAGCTACAGCTACTAACTTGAAAGATTTCATAGAATCATAGAATGGGTTGGATTGGAAGGGACCTTAAAAATCATATAGTTCCAAGCCCTCTGCCATGGGCATGGACATCTTCCACTAGACCAGGTTGCTCAAAGCCTCATCCAACCTTGTCTTCAACACTTCCAGGGACAGGGCTTCTCTGGGATACTTGTTCCAGTGTTTCACCACGCTCAGAGTAAAGAATTTCTTCCTGATATCTAATCTAAATCTCCCTTTCTTCAGTTTAAAACCGTTACGCCTCATCCTATCACTACACTCCCTGATAAAGAGTCCCTCCCCATCTCTCCTGCCAGTGCCCTTTGGGTACTAGAAGGCAGCTATAAGGTCTCCAGACTGAACAACCCCAGAGCCTTCTCATCTCCAGGCTGAACAACCCCAACTGTCTCAGCCTATCCTCACAGGGAAGGTGTTCCAGCCCTCTGATCATCTTCTTGGCCCTTCTCTGTGCCCATTTCAACAGGTCCTGGTCTTTCCT
This sequence comes from Gallinago jamesoni, assembly GCA_025769975.1. NCBI lineage: Eukaryota > Metazoa > Chordata > Aves > Charadriiformes > Scolopacidae > Gallinago > Gallinago jamesoni. Next base: position 35,014,598 of record JAOQGH010000040.1, on the reverse strand, counting down.
GTGCAGAGGGTCCTAGAGCTGGACGCAGTAAGTGGATCAGAGGGGAAGAATCACCTCCCTTGTCCTGCTGGCCACGCTTTTGATGCAGCCCAGGATACGGTTGACTTTGGGTTGAGAGAGCACATTGCCAGCTCATGTTGAGCTTCTCATCAACCAACACCGCCAAGTCCTTCTCCTCAGGGCTGCTATCAATCTGTCCTTTGCCCAGCCTGTATTTGTGCTTACATAAAGTTTCAGAAAATGGGGACTATTTTTCAAAAGTGTCTACTGAAGTTTAGAACATGAGCTTAGGTATCTAGACTAACACATTGTTAACACATTTTAACAACCTTTCTTTAGCAAGCAAAGAAATCTCATTATAGATGTATCAAATCAAATGGTAGACTCTCAGCTAAATCAGACCTGGGCTACAATTTTGCCCTTAAGTCTTCAAGAGCGTGAACATAAAAGGCCTCCTGTATTTCTGCTGGTCATCCCACATTTCCTACCAGTCCTTGCCAATCCAGTCCAGGACAGTTTTAGTGTCCTACTGCTCCAAAGGCAGCATGCAACACCTGGCTGGGTGAGTAGATGGAGCAATGTCTTCCACCGAGCTGCTGACGGCAAAATTATCCAGTGTGCCTCCATTAAAAAATAATGGACTAGCCCTGCCTGGACACTTGTGAAAGTCTGTGTCAGAGAATTTTTATTTTATATTTTCATTTAGACAGTAGCAAGCAAGATTTTGACAAGTATGGAGTATAGTGCAGATTCAAATCGATGCCATTATGTTTATATACAGGCGTACATTTAACTGGATTCACCAAGGTGGTGTTCTTCTCTCCATTTCACAATGACAGGCTGCCTCTTAAATGCATTCACTGCTGTGCAATACAGCCACTTACTTAAGACTACATGTTCCCTGCTAATCTTTTTTTAAACACTCTGGATCTGACACCACATTATACACTTTATGTGTGTATAAAAGACCTGGGCTAATGTTTCATCATTCCTGAAGGGGGAGGATGAACAAAGAAGAACCAAGCTTTGTATTGGATTCTCAGGGGAAACATTCAAAACCTCATTCTTTTCTAGTAATTGACCTGAGCACTGACGGATAACAATCAATAGCTGAAATTCAGACAAATTATTTAAAATTCTTGAAAACTAGAGTACAAGCTACTATGCTATCCAATACTTATTCTCTTTGTTGTTGGATGCATGTCAAGCCACATTCACAGTAGCAAAACTTAGGTGGCTGGCTCTGGTGATGGCCTTACTATGATATGCCACTTCACTTATGAAGTGCAGTACAAGCAAACATAGAGGTGTTTTGCTGCCTTGACACTGTCCCTGCCAGTTTGGGCTGGACAGAAGCACCAACTATCGGGGCTACTGCAAGAAGAGGCTCTGTGTCTGCCTTAAAGGCAAGTTTTGGTTTGTTTTTTTTAATCTGCCTCCACCCCTGCTTTTGTTCAGAGCTCATTTGCGATGAACACGGCTTATGAAAAACAATCAATAAATCAACAGGAAATTGTTAAAAAGGGGTAAAGAATCTGAAGTACAGTGTATGATGTTAGAATGTTGAAACCTATTGTCCTCTAGTCAGTGGCAAAATGTTTAGCCTGTGACAAGACTTGCAATGTGTCCACGATAGCATGTAAACACAGTACAGCTAGTTGTATCTGGCACATAAGCATTCTAACTTGCTTCTGACAGCCAGCTAACCAGAAGCTTATTTAGATTTAGGGGGTGGTGGTGATGAGTCTTTGGCAGTTGTAGAAATAGTAGCCTAACAACTTGTAATACATATAATTACTCTCCATATCCCCTGGTCAGCATATCTTCTGATATGTAAATTAGATGGAGCAAGCAGATGTATAACCTAGGAAGCATTCCAGATTCATCTTGATAAAAGTATGGTATTCATACTGGGCAGGGTTCCTTTGTCTATAACAATGCCACCAGCAACACCAAAAATACATTGAATGTAAAAATAAAGCTATTGACCATTTCCAGGGTCTACAGTTTACATGGAACATTTTCATTCCACCTGCTATGTCTAATAAGCAGTATTATTTATCATCATCAGCACCACACTAAGGTAGATATGTGATAAAAACATAGGAAATGATAGAAACTGCAAACATCTTATAAACAAATTGATAAAAGTTCTGTATTCAGCTAAAAAGTAACAAACTAGGGGAAGATGAAGAAGATGGCAGCGGTAAAACTCATGGCTACAGAAGCTACTTTTATCTGCATTGGCAAGATTTAGAGACCTCTCTACCTACTTGTCTGTTGTGATTATCTCCCTCACAAATGCTGAACTTAACCCAACATCCCGAGCCCCTGACTCTAGATAACACAGAAACTCCTAAAGCAAATAAATTTTATTTCTTCGTCCAAGAAACAGTCTTGGAGCACTTGAACTACCAATTTTATGGTTTTTCTAATCAATACTTGGGTTTATTGAGTCCTTCTGGTAATTTAGCTAACTTCTAAACTAGTGAAAGTTAACATAAACCATCTATGTTACCACTTTTACTTACAGTAGTATAGACACAGGTGTTTTTTGGTTTGGTTGGGGTTTTTTGGTGTTTGTTGTGGGTTTTTTTGGAGTGCTGTTGTGTGAAACAATGGTTCCCTTCTGCGCTCTCTCATGCCTGCTTACATTTGGTGAAGTAAATTAGTTGCCTGGACATAAGTATTTTTATGGACATGGAGTATTGTAAATCTGTTTATAATTTAGGAAACCTCACGATTTGACGTGTTGTCATACACAGCACAAATAAGACTTTTTTCTTAAGATTAAGTTGTTTACACAGCTAGTATGTCTTTATTAAAACATGATTTTCACTGTTTAACTATGTATTTGAGTTAATGTAGCAAATCAAATCAGTACTCACTATGAATCTTGTATGTTGTTATTCTCTAGGTATATTATCAGAGCATTGTAAAAGATGAGCATTTCTTTTTTAACTCACAGGAAAACAATACTTTAGTCTTGGCCAGTTTCCCCAAATAGAACTGAAATGCAAGGTGTGATTTTTTGTTTGTTTATGTATTTATTCTATCAATCACAGTAACTTGTGTTATTGTAGTGAATTTAAGACTAATATAAATTTGAGATTATCTTTCAAAACAGAAATCAACTGTTAGAAAATAATTCCCTGAACTCATCGCTGGAATGGTTCTGGATGCACTTGGACTTTATTTTGATTTTATTTTAGTTTCAGTAAATGTAAAGCCTTTTATATTTCCCAGGGAAAAACATTCAATGAGGACAGAGTAACCTGAATTTAATTTATTTTGTTAGGGCATGCAGTGTTTGGTTTGAATGTTTTTAATGTGAGCATGAAACATATATATTTATTGGCCTGATTCGTTCTACTGAATGTCCTGTTGACTTCTGGGAACTGAGACAAGAAATCACACTTTTTGTTACTAGGCCACCCGGTTCTTTTCAGTGGGTAATGACATATTTTGCTATCCTTACCTTTCCATGTTTTAAAATTCTAAATAAATTTATATTAGACTGATAAAATCCAGGAGATGAAGTCTGAACACTGCCATATGAATAAAATATAACTTAACTGTTCACTGGGCACAGGTGATGAAATGGCAGAAAATTCAGTAATTTTGTCTCATCCTAAAGAACAATTATTTATAATATATACTGAAATAATGGGCTCTAAACTGTGCAAATGATTTTCGGTTGACCTAAAATTTTAGGGAAATCAGTTTCACTTCAATTTACCAGTCTGATCTTTATATAAACCTTTTTATAGTTCCAAAGTGGTTTAATGTTTGCTTTAGGGACATTCTCAGCATTGCTTTTCCTTAGATCTGTTGGCCTCATCTCTATTTTTTAAAGCTGGTCTTTAAATAAACTAAAGTTATCTATCATGTATGTCTTAGAATCTTAAGACCATGGAACTAAGTGTCGGATGAGGTTAGTTTTGCCATTGCTTCCCTCAGGCTTGAGAAATAAAACAGAACTTAAAGAAAGCCTGTTAAGCATAGGTGATTGATCTCTGCAATTGCTCTTTGCTTATTTTCTGCTGTGTTTTCATCATTAGTTGGCTGAACTACTGTACTGGGTATTGAAAAAAGAAATATCAAAAGAAAAATTCCTTGCATTTTTGGAGATAGTCACCAGAGGGCATTTATGGACTAACTCAAGACATGTTTCTGCATTCACTGTGGCAATGCTGAGAAGTATTCTGAATTATGCTCTATTGATACGAAAACTAAATCACTACTTTAAAAAATTGAAAGTTTTGATTTAAAATGAGATTTTATTTACAAAGGGGGAAGAAAGATAAGAGGACCTATATAATTTTTGGTATCTCTAGATTTAATTGACTGTATTAGATATGTCAGATAGCCTGAATTTTCACACAGCCTCAGAAAAAGATGTAATGGAAAAAGAAAAAACAAAAAAGAAGTAAGCATTTTTCTCTATCTTTCAGCATTTTACAAATATATATTTAATACGGAGTTGGAGGAAGCAGCTAGTTCTTTTTAAGACTACTGCAACTGAATAAAAGTAGGGTGCTTTTTTAAAAAAAATGGTTTCGTCTTTTATACTGGAAGACATGCTAATTGATATTATTAAATAGCTGCCTTTCAATGAATATAATTATAAATATTCTAATAAAATAATAAAGACTTTGAAGAAATGGTTAGGGATCAGGTAGTAAAAGCTGATGGGGTATTCCAAATGTAGGGGTATGTCCAGAATATAAACTTACTTAAATACTTCTAAAATAAAAATTAAACAATTTTGATTATTAACTTCTGTGATCCAAAATTCTGTATTTCATGTGTAGTTATAATTCAGAATGAAGTAACATCTTTAGAAGTGACTTCTTTATCAATAAGAACTTATTATTAGCCTAGTTCTCCCCAGACCAGAGATCTGGTCAGCATGAACTGCATAAAATACAACAGAAATCTTGAAAAGACACGCATTAGACGGGAAACCTTACAAAGTAAATCCTAGCTTTGATAGTAGTAACCAAATACTGTGGTAGCTTGATTATAAACTAGACAATTATAAGTTTGAATTTTTGGTAAAGAAGTTAAGTGGAAAGAAAATGCAGGGTGAAAAATATTAGCAAAATTAAGAGAAATTACCTAAAGATCAGTTAAAGCATAAATATTCTCCTTGAGTGCACTCACCTGAGTCTGAGTGAGTGGAACTCAATGAATATCATTTAGAAAACATGGGGTTTACATTTCATATTGTTGTTTTAGCTTTAATATACAACTTATATTCCACAGAGATCATAGGCACTGGTAATAATAAATCTAAGGCTGGAAAGATTTACCCTATACTTAGTAACAAAAAAATCATGCTTTTTTTGGTGACATGGGTATATTGCGTGCTCTTTCTTTCTTCCTTTTCCACTTTGTTCTTTTTTTTTGGAAGAGGTTATATTTTGTTTATTTGCAAAGCAGAATTTTCGTATGTATTTGTAAGCCAAGGCTTTCAGATTGTAGTTCAGTGGAAGTCCAAAATGTTTCTGTACCTTCCATTAGTTTCATGGTACAATCACTCTATAGTAGTCCAGTGCCATTGTTCAATGTCGTCAGCCCCCTCCTTCATCCCTTGTGAATGAATACAGATATTCCTCCAAATATTCTTCGTTGCCTAAAATGATTTTAACTTCTATAGTGTCAATCAGATGTTTCCAGTTTAAAAGAAACGACAATAAATATACTGACCATGTAATAGAAATACAAAATTATGAAAATCATATACATGAAATCTAATTTCAGCAGCAGCCTTCATCTTTATGTCTCTGAGAAGCTTAAAGTTAACAGATTTAATGCTTTGAAGTTCAGGCGAATCCTTGTTAGAGCATTGTATGAAATATATTTCAAAATAAGGGGTTACCACTGACTATGCCCTGCTTTTATATTTAACCCTGAAGGGTCAGGTATTTTCAACTGTTGTTTCAGCAACAAAAGGAGAGGGAAGTGGCTACCTTGGAGGTTTCCTCCAAGATAACTACAGATCAGACCATCTAGAGTGTTGTTTAAACTAGAATCCTGAATTACATAGTAAAATGGTACCTCCTGTATTGCATAAAACCACGCAATGCACTGACTATTGCAATTACATTTCTGGTAGCAGAAGAGACACACTATTTCTGAAGTGTCTTCTTTATGACCCTACATCTCACTGACAGAGATTTTACTTGAACTATATTTAATGTACTCTTATTCAAAGTATCCTTACAGAGGGCAGGTCTTTAACACTGCAACTATATTCTATATAAAAATAAATTAAATTAAAAAAAAAACATGATAGGGTTGGTCTTTTCTTTCTTTGACCACATAATCTTCCAGAGCTGTGAATTATATAGTAATCTCTTATCTAGTTCTCCGAATGCTGTGTGACACCTCATGGGAACGTGCATTATACAAACTAACTGTTTCAGAGTAACTAGTTTAGGATTATCATAGATTTCTATACATAAATATGTATGTATATGTATGTGCATATATACATATGCCTATACATGTAAGCATTGCCCCTCTCTCTCTATATATATGCAGACAATTGTCAATTGGCATTTTTTACTTCTTCACTGTGTAAATCTAAGGCCAAAGATTCATGTATTTAAGAAATTGCAAAAAAAATTTTTTTTCAGAATTTTTAAAATATTTATGATTTTTTATAAGTGTCCTAAAATTGATAAAGTTGTCGTAGTCCTAGAATATTGATGCCACAAAGAGCTAATCTTATATGACCCTGAATGTACGCAGTCTTCAGGTATATTACCTCATAAACAAAATTCAGGTATCACCAACATCAGAAAAAGAACTTGGTGAAAAATTTATTTCTCTGTAACGTAAAAGTCTGTGACATAAATCACCTTTTTTTTTTTTTACCTCAATATTTTTCCTTCATATTTACTTATATTCATTATTTCTGCTCTACAATCTTCCTTTCTACTCACAACTGTCAGTGGTGAGAAGCTGTGGAAAGAACAGAACGACACCAAGAGAATTGTTCAAAGAGGGGGAGACTACGTGGTTCTGAAAGAAAAAAGGCAAGGTCTAGAGTTGTGCTTGGAAGAGAAATGTGAATAGGATCTGGAAGAAGGGACTGAGAAGACAGAATTTAGCACTCTGGATCAGTGGAAGAGGTCAAATAAGAATGAGACAGAAGAGGAAGAAAAAAGGATGTAGAGAAAGAAAAATGAAGGACAAGGGGCTTCTAGGACTACAAAACAATTAATGTTAGCAGGACACAAATGCAAGCTTTCTTCAAGCCACTGTATTTCCACATAGCAGTCATCAAACTAATTTTCATTTAGAAATGTAGCAGATTATATAAACCATCTGAGGTTATCTTTACTAGAGATTAATTTACCTGGAGAGGTAAGGAAATACAGGAAAATGTATAAAAGAAATGTAAGATTCCTAAAAGAGAGATAAGAATGAGCTGAACTGAAAAATAGTTAAAGTAGCAGATTACTGGTTTTCCCTGGGACTGGTGTGGGATTTGATGCTACTTAACAGTTTTATTAATAATACTAACAAAAAATAATTATTTGGTTTTGAAATTTTCCAGTGACACAAAACAGACTCAAAATCAAAATGTTCCACAGAAAAAAATCAAGATACTTAGGAGTGAAATTGAGAAATGCAATGAAATGTATATGAGAAATCATTGTCTGGAAAAATCAAAGGAAAGAAGGACTTGTGAGATTTAATTGATTCATGTTCTTTGCTGAGAGACAGAGGAAAAAATCAAATGCAATCCTCTACTTTACTAATTTTGAATTAATCATGCTATTTCCAGAAGTTCCATGTACCTGTTAATGCCATTGCACAAGAAACCGGTAATGTATGTAGTTCTGGTCATCAACAGTCACTAAAAATAAACTCTTCCTGGAACCCGCAAAGGGAACTACTGGGACGGTTGAGGTGGATCATACAGGAAGGGATTATTAGAGATTGCCCTGATTAGTGTAGACAGCTAAAAAAGAAGTTCAGATAGATGTCCGAATCAATTCAGGAACACGTGTGAACATCAAGAATGTCCTGCCTGCAGTGTAGGCAAGCTACTCAGGTGGTTTTAAGGGCTTGATAGATGTGCACATACATCGTGCTTGCCTGTGTGGTGGCAGGGTATTGGACTTGGCAATCTTGAAGGTTCTTTCCAGGAAAGACAGCCGTAACAGAATATAAAATTGGAAACAGTGCCTCTGTAGGCCGGCAGGTTAACATTGCTTGTTCTTGTGTTTATTGCGTGGAGCCACAGATCATGGCTAAACCACTTCCATAGATACAAAATAACCTTTTCTCTCATTTTAAACTCTTCACTTAGAGGAAACTGTAAACTGTAAGGTATATGTTTCTAGTAAAATGTGCTCTAATCCCCATGATTATGCCATTCCATCACCACCATTAGAGATTTATGGTGGAATAAAAGGAATTTCACTGTAAGAAGTACTAAATTCAAATTTTTATTTATATTGATTGAAATAAATATTTAAAAAATATTTTTTAAAATAATAGTGAAAAAGTAGGAACAGAAAGAATTTTTGGATGCTGTAATTTATGACTTCATAGCTGACAGATTGGCTGACAAAGATTGGTGATGCTATGGATAATAGATCTGCTCCCATCTGTGGGGAGAGAAACACTTTGAATGGCAGTTTTGGAACCTCTCTGCTAGACAAAGGTAGTGACAGAATGTTAGATATATCTGAGGTTGAAGTGGGGAGATGAGCAAGTGAAAGCCTTGAGAGGAGTTATTGTCCTGCTGGGGAGGAAACTAACAACATTCTTTTTTCTTTTTTTTTTTTTTCTGGAGTGTAAAAACAGTCGATGAAAAGGAAATACAAATTGAATGTCAAGAAATTTGATTGGGCTGATTTGTTCCACAGGGATTCTCACCCAGTGGATCAAAATGAGACTAATATATTAATGAATCAACACAAACTTTTTCACCAAAACACTAAAAACCTGTGACTAATTGCATGAATTAAAAGGTATTACTGAACAATTAAACCACTGTTTATCAGTATAGGAGCTCTGAAGACGGGTAATGAGCATCCTGGTTTTTGCTCTGGATTCTCTCATAGACAGTTGCAGGGATGGTGGTGAAGACATACCAGTTGTTCTGGTACCATTGCTGCTAAGGTAATCCTCTCATAAAAATGGATACTTGAGGACTGTAATTTCTTAAGCAGGCACCCAGGTTGCTGGAGCTTCTCTGCAAACACCCTGAGTGTGGTGGGCACGTCGCCTAACATCTGGTCTGTAAACAGTTGTCCAGAGGAGCCCTGTGCTGTCATCTATACGCCTTTTTATAGCAATGGAGAAAGAAAGAAACCACTAAGGGCCATTTCATCCTCCTACCCTGAGGTGAAAGGGATCAGTCCCTCTGTAAAAGCATCTGCCATTCAGGTGATGATAGAGGGAACCTAAACAATTACCTTAAATTAAAGTTTAATTTTCAGTTGATTAAAGTTAGCTGAGAGGGATCCCAGGGCTCTTCCAGAAAAGCTCTGATAATTCATGGTGAGACAAGGTAAAAAATTATTACCTCTAGTTATCTGCTCTGCTAGAGATTTACGTCCCATCAGGGAAGCTGGTCAGCAAAATGGAGCCTTGCATTTCACATCCTAATATGTGTATTTAAATAGCCATCAATGAACTAATGCTGCACGTTGTGGTTTGGAGAGCACAAATTGAGGAGTGAGCATACATATTAACTTTTCTTTTGTCTCTTCTACATTGGAAACAATCGGCAAAGAAACAAGACAGTCAGCTGTGGACTGCAACAACACAAAACATCAGAGCGTGTTTGGAAGTGTTCAGACGTGATATACAGAGCACATGCCGTCACTTATCTGAGCATCAGTTTCCCAGTACGTAAAGAATGGTTAAAAATATTTATCTGACAAGAACAACTCTAATGTGCAAAAGCTTCCTAGCTCCTACTGTCCATATAGTTAATTTTTTTAAAAATTCACAAGTGAAAACATGGGTATGAAAGGACATGTTTCTCAAGTTTCTGTAAATAGCTGCAGCATGAATAATGAAATTTCATTACTTTGAAAATGTCATTATGTTCTTCTAAATCAATTGCAGATTAGAAAATATATTTTGTTGTTGCTGTTGAAAACAAATAAATAGTGCCTTCCTCATTAATATTTTGCCCAGTTCTACTGCTTTAGAAGCAGCATTGGATGCTTGAAGCATTTTTTATTGTGTTATAAAATAACATTGCTTCAACTTTCAAGGCTGCAATGATAATAATTAATACTTTCTATCAGTACTTGATATTCATTGCAAGTACCAGTAACATTAGTGACATTGTTAAGAGTTCCTAATCTGAATGCTGCTGAGATAGACAAGATGCATGATTTTGGATCAGAATGCAGTATCATTTAAACCTGGATTTACTTGCCACCATTTTTCCTGGCTTCTCCATCAAATGGCGCTTTGTAGAGATTATTTTGGGATCCAAAATGTTAACTATTCATTGGAATGTGCTGTACAAACTTAGAAACATGATGAATGGTATTTTAAGCATAAGCATTTAAAACATATCTGTTCTGTGTTTAAATGTCAGAACAAAGCATATTACAGGAAAAACACCTACAAATGCAAAAATGCAATAAACCCACAAAATATGGGTTAAAAATTTCCATATTTGATCTGGGTAGCAAATTATAGAGAGAGCAAAAACCCCCTACGCATAACCATAGCTGCCAATTCTGGATCTTCCAAAAAGCAAGGGCAGGATACCAAGTACATGATTCTGCCTTGTGCCAAGCAAGCATCTATGAAAATGTCACCTTTATGCAAGTGAAACACAAAACGAGTAGAATTTGCCCTTAAATGTGAGGGGGAAAATGTTCTGAAAATAAACAAAATGCTTTTTACTGCTAATTAAAACATGAATCAATAAATATTTTCAAAGTTAAATAATACTGTTCCTCTCAAGCTGAGCACCAATCTGCTGGGCTCCAGCCAGGAGAGAATCTTTTCTAGCATAGTTACAAACAACTGATGAGTGGAGTGGAAAACAGAAACATGAACACAACTTTCACAGTAATTCAAACAAAACTGCATGATTTTTAACATATCAGTTAAAGGTTCTTTACCCTTTCCACCTCTTTGTATAGTGGTCACTATGCTGCTGGTGAGATAATGACCTACAACGAGCAGTCAGATTACTGGAATTAAGATGTCAGTTTCAAAATAAACACCAGTTGGTTCAACAAAGCCTGCAGCTAGGATTATGTCAAGACTAGGAAGATATTTAAAACCCAATTGAAGCAGAGTTGCTGTTTCTGAACAGAAAACATGCTATAGCATCCTAATTTACTGTAGACTTACTGACCTGCTGTTGCTGATTGCCTGAAACTGGTTGTTAAAACTAGGCTAGGAATATTGTCAGGGTACAGTCCTTGCTTTGGATGCTTTGGATGTGGAATCTGATCAGATCCTCACTTCTTATCCTCTTGGACTCAATACCTTTGTTTTTTCCCACAAACATTTTTTCACAAATCTGCCTATGATTAGAGAAACAGATCCCCAATTACTACTCTTGTTGCTTTGTATATTGATTATGGGATAAGATTCCCAGAGGAGATGTAGCAGGAACAGTAAGGATCACTTATAGAAAAGTATCTACCAAGATTTCAGAGTTGAACCCGTGATTCTTACTGACCACTCAGGAATTAAACCAAGTCATATTTTGTTAGTTACATAAGGATTTAGCTTCATCTGAGAGTGCTGAAAATTCTGTGAAAAAGTTTATGCTGAACATGCTCAGGCAAATATAAAATAAGTTTCTTTCTTCTCTCTCTTGTGTTTATTCTGAGCATAACAAGCAAATTAAAACCCCACAACCCTCCAACTCCCAACTAATTATTTAAAAGAATGGAAAGGGTCTCTATACCTGAGTTGTAGGAACATTTAAAGAACACTATGTTCCACAATAAACTCCATTTGGATCTGTTTCTCTCATATATAATTTTTAAGAACAGTTTATGTAATCCTTCAAACAGCACTGTGACATTAAGAAGGCAAAGATTAATTTTTTTATTATTTTCTTTTTTTTCTGGGGTACGTGTGCTAAGGTCCTAATCAAATCCATGCATGTCACCTGTGAAATGGAGTGATTTAATGTCCCTAGAAAATGCCAGTTACCACTGGCAGATCTCATAGCCGAATACCTGACAAAGGGGTTTAATTAAAATGTAACATTTTTTAATTTAAATGCAGATTCTCTGGTTTGCAGGTCCTGCTCTTTAATGTGTAGGCCTTTTTGGTAGGTCTAAAGTATTGGGTCTTAAATATATATGCACACTTGACCCACTTGTGCGTCTACACCCCAAAAAGGTGCTTGTGTACCAGCTATTGTAGACAAATATATCACATTATATTTTATGTCTATTAGGGCTTAGACTAAGCAAGCTGAAGTAGTGGACACAATGCACAATTTTCCATAGAAAATATTCATCGGACAATATGACTGCATTATAGCTCAAGCAGTCTTCAGAGTTACTCCTGGTAGTATTTCGAGTATCTGGATTTTATAACATCTCTGATGCATGTCTTAGGACTACCTAAATTACTGGAAATTTTAGTTATTCAATCAGTGGCAAAGTTAACAGGGGAGCTATTTCTAAGTCTTATTGCCAGGCATGGGATGAAGGTTCCAGCCCTGTTAAGCAATACTGGATGGATTTCTGGCAAGTACAGGAATAATGCTCCAACCGCAGAACGGTCAAGGATTTACCCAACCCATGTCTGATCTCTGCTTTTGAAAAGACTATTCTGAACTCTTACCCTGCATCCCATGGCTGTCTCAGTTTTGCTTGTCTACAACTCTGCTACTCCTTTGTGGTTAGTGTGGGAGTACATATATGTATATGATTTATATTTTTTGAAGCACTTGGATGGTGGGATTTACAGCACTTGGATGACGAGTGTTGAAAAGTACTGTGCAGGATGGGAAGTCAGGTGGTAGAGAAGTGCCAAGAACAATGAGTGGCAATGCTAGTAGTATCATTGGTGGTGGGATGATGGGACAGAACAGACTGGGGGGCCCTGAGAAAACTCATGATTCTGAGTATGTTTCTAGAGGTAGCACAATGTTTGTTTTGGTGTGGTTAAAAACACAGCGGAAGGGGACAGCCATACAGGAGCACTCTGGGAGGTATTATAGATGGGAGAGCATGTGTCCTGCCAAAATATTTGAAAGTCCTATTTATTACTCGACTCTATTGTAACCTAAATGTAATTAAGGAATGTTGAGATCTAAATAATCTCTTGGTTAGGGAACTAAAAGATGGTGCTTGCTTTCACACTGCAATCATTTACATTTCCATTGTGGTAAATTGTGGTAGGATGCAAAAGAGGTTGCATTTTATAAGCACATAATAAAGAACAGTAGAATTTGTGGCAGATAAATTTGCTAAATGCTGCATTAATGAAAACTTCAAAGAGCTGCTGTAGCTGCTGCATGGCAGTAGAGGTAGCCGGAAGATAATACGGATATATTATTAGAAAGAACACTACTCTGCTTCCAGCTGCATTGCTGAAACATACCTAATGGTACATGTTGCCATCTTTTGTGTTTAGGCATAGGGCACAGGCAAACAGATAAATAAACCTTATGCTCACTCTCCAGTTTTCTTTGCTGTTATATGCACTACATGCATGCATGAGCATGGACTAGAACACAGTACATTGCATCACTTCCTATGTAATGTGCAGGGAATACTTTACAATTCCCATATGGCTGTTCCTTACTTAGTATTAGTGCTTTACCTTTCAACCCTTTATTTTCTTTTATACGTTACTTCATTTCACTCCTTTAAAATAGGGACAAACAGAGAATGAGGTGTGATCTGATGGATAAAATAAAAGCTGGAAATGGGAGACCAGACTAATTTTTGTGCTTATAGAACATTCATATTCAACTTTAAACCATGAAAATCAGAGAAAGAGTCCTTTTCAGACTTAAGGGAATATGTTGTGAATGTAAGTAAAAGGAAGATTTCAAAACATTTACTCTACTATATTGGGTCATACATGTTCTTCATACAAAGACAGAGCTACGGGATAATACCCTGGAAGTTATAAAAAGAGACTACACATCTGAAATCAAACTCTTCTAATATTAAAATTTATATAGTTTGAGCAACATTAATTCAGCCCCCTTATGCATGTATCGCATTGTTTTTTCCTTACTTGAGCCTATCTATTTTTGTACAGTCTCTGCCTCTTTTAATGAATGATTAGTTATTCAACATTTGACTGGTTTTTCAAAGTGTGATCTCTCTTTTTTTTTTTTTTTTAGTATTCACCGCAGTATTACAGATTTCTTCTTCAGTATTTTGGTATGCTTACTACAGCATCTGAGTGCTATAAAAAGTTAATAAATTTGTCTTCACAAAGTTCTGTGAAGATGGATGGTGGTGTTATCCCTGCTTCGCAGGTGAGAACCTGGGGCATAGAGAAATTGTCGCTTCAACTGAAAAAGATGTGACTACTCTGGAAGAAATAGACAAGGATCATCTGGTGAAGGACTGTATGCATCTGTACTAAAGTATTCATTGCAGTAGTTCAGGAAATACAATATCTTTAGTTGTTTTGATTCATTACCTGTGAAAAAACACCCCTCATGATTAGAACAGTTTCTAATTAAAAAAAAAAAAGACTTTCATGTCTAGAAGAAGACTTCTAGAACTATGGAGCTTCTGGTATCAGAATTCAACACAGTAACTACTCTTTATGTGGGCCAACCCTGGCCCATGTAGGAAATTAATAACTTCATACCTACTTTTTAGCTGCAGAGGAGCAAGACTCACTGGACTCCTGTTTTCAACCCTAGTTCTAGAACATAATGATGAGACTACTCTGCCTTTGTGTCTCATTCTTCTCGTTCTCCTTGTTTTTTCCTGGTCACCCACAAAATCCCACTTCTCCCTTCAGCTCTCCCTTTGTAATTCTACAGTATCTTCAAAGTGATCCTTTTCCTCTCTATAAAAAGTGATGCTCAAGCTTCTGCTACCTTCCCCTGCTGGCTGGCGACATTTCTGTATATTCTGTGCAAATGCTTACTTGAGTCAGGGCACACCTGTCAAATTACAGGTAGAAATTTGGGTAGAGTTCAGTTAATTTTGGCAAAACCAGAACGTATTGAAAAAAAATAGTTCTTATAAGGAAGAAATTGAACAACATATTGAATAATTTTGATCAGATATGAAGAAGAATTTCTTCACTATGAGGGTGGTGAGGCACTGGAACAGGCTGTACCGCAGAAGTTGTGGATGCCCCATCCCTGGAGGTGTTCAAGGCCAGGCTGGATGGGGCCCTGGGTAACCTGGTCTAGTGGGAGGTGTCCCTGCCCATGGCAGGAGGGTTGGAACTATATGATCTTTAAGGTCCCTTCCAACCCAAACCATTCTAATGATTCAACAGTTCTATGATTCTATAATTTTAATTCTGGGGGTTCTATCCGGGACAATGAATCATGTGATTTGAGCCACTACATGGAATCACTGAGGAGTAAAATCCTCAGGCATTTCCCATTCTTCTTTTTTATGCTTGAGTAGAATTTCTCCTTGCAGAAAATAAAACTGGACCTGCAGGTTAACAATTTCAATATTGTTATCAAGGCATGGTGTTTTTATAACATTGGAAATTTTATTGTCTTGCATCACATGTTATCAATCTATTGATATCTCATCTTCCATGCCAACATTGTCTGATAAAAATGTTTTTTTTCTTTTTTAATTATAAACATAGTTTAATTAACACTCCCTGCACATTAATTTATTTTGCTATAGATTTAAAAAAAATATTTTAATTGTAGTTTTCTATCTTCGTTGCTATTTCTTCAATGACAATTACACATTTATTATTTATCTGTCAAGCTAAACACATTCCTGTCTATTGACTTGATAGACATCTTTTATTGTTGTTAAAATTTAAACCTTTCAGGGATGAAGAAATATTTAAGAAACTTAAGTGTTTAATGTGTTCACCAAGAAATGTTCATGTTACATTTTTCTGAGACAAGTTAGAATGCTACTGGGCATCTAGAAATCATCTGCCTAAGAAAAAATAAAAGTAAAATTATACTAAATGAAAACTTTTCTTTATGAGTGATTTTCCATTCAGTTGTTCCCAGCTATAAAAGAGTTTTCAAAGAAAGCTACCCATTAGTTTTTAATTTAAAACAACTTTTGAAATTAATCCCTTTACCTCTCTTGATATCATTCTGACAACTTCCTAATCTCTTCAAACTGTTGTTTAAAAAGTGCACCACTAAATCAGCCTGTCATCAATTTTGTCTCTCACCAGAGTGACTCAAAGAGTTGCATCAGCTAGATCATTTAAAGAAACCACAACTTTTTAAAAGAACATCTGCTGCTGTAATTTATAATGTATAACATAATCTCACATCCAAATTTGACAGAGTTTGGTAATGTCTTCCAATAATAGGTTGTGAGAGATTCTGTCCTGGGATGCTGCAAGCAAATCGGCAATCAATTATTAAGAGATACACTGACCAATCTAATAAGAAAAAGAAAAATCTCTGCTTTGAATACTGGCAAATATGATGCCATGCAGTCTCTTTTTTAAACTGCCTGTTTCAATTTTAAGTATGTACTGGTTTCTCAGGACATAATTTCCTGAGATTAGTGAATATGAATGAAAGTGCTAAGTGCTGACAATTTGAATTCTCACTTCCTTTAACACTCAAGTGCTAAATATTGCCCAAACTTTTGCTAAAATGTTAAGTATCTATCTTTTTTTTTTTCACTAGTAAATTACCATTGATTTGAAGATCTGACAGCTACAGCCATAGTATAGTAGGAAGAACAGTTAGTGTATAGGAGAGGTAAATTCCAAATCATGATGAGAAAAAAAGAATCCAGTTTTCATGAGGAAGGAAACTGCTCTATCTCCAAGAGAGAGCAAGAGAGTAAGTCGATGTGGGCTAAGTCTGGGAAGAAGCATCAGAAGAGTGGAAGTACCGTGGGTAGTGAGTAGTAGTCTATACTGATGCAGTGTATTCTTGTCTATTTTTGGAAAAGGAAAAAAGCTTAGAAACTAAAGCATTTCCAGGGACAAATTCTCACCAAAAAGTCTGTCATTAACTCAGGTACTTTTGTGACTAAAATTCACTATAGGGTTTCGTGTCTACATGCTTGGTGTACAGGTATTGTAAGAAGAGGAGATTGCGGATGGGAAGCCTATAGGAGATGTGCAGATTTAAAGAGGATTAGATAAATACTCAAGTTGTATTTAGAGAACTGCTATTAGCACCATCTGGTAATGAAAATATTGGTTGCTATCATGTAATTGCACTGGAATGTGGGTACCTTTTTGCAAGCTTCCTCTGAGCACTCTGGTATGGAAAGTCACTTTCGATGCACATGAACAATAATGAGAAGGAGGAAAGGGGCTGGTGGAAAGCATGTTCACATTTTTTAATGGAAAAGTTATCCACTCAGCAACAAAGGTGGTGAAGTTCCCAGTTTGAAAGTACTTTACAATCAGAGGCCTCATCAAGAGAGTCATTTTCAAAAAAGCACCACACTCCCTCATTGCAAATGAATAAAAAGCTGAGAAAACAAGCAGAGAATAAAGCTACTCTCATCCTGGGGTGGCTCTGTAGTGCGGCCTAAATCAATCCCCATCCTTTTTTATGCAGAGTGCACTTACATGCTGATGTGATGGCACAGTTTTGTACAAGAGGTCCCAGGTTTGGTAACTTAAAAGTGGCTTATACAGATCTTAAAATACTTTAAAGGAGAAGGCATGTCGTCTGTAATAAATACAACTGTATACTGCAATTATAAAATTCTTTCCATTAGAAACAGAATATTAATTCTATTTTTGTTGTATTGATTTTAAAGAAATTGTATTCTCTTGAATCTCTGGATCATTACGCATTTTTATCTTTACAGCATAAAAATAATGTAAAAATAAATTGTGCCTTACCAACGTGGCTGTGCAGCAGATTGTACCATCTTCATTTTCTAGGACATTGTACCCTTAGTACATACTGTCAATAATCCAGTACTATAATTACATTCAATTAAAATGATAAAAAAAAATATTTTGTGTGAAACTAGAAAGTTTTGGTTCCCTTCGTTTGCCTCCTCTCACTTAAGTCTTTTAGGCCTTCCAGCACTTCACCAAAACACTTTTTTTAAATGACAGTTTAGCGTCTCTCATATTTAAATGTCTCCAAAATTATGCTTGAAGAAAAATACAAAATATTGCAAAGACTGTAACAAAATGGAGAAAGTGTCATCACAACTATGTGAGTAAATTTTAATTTGCATTTCTGCTACTCATTTTAAAAGAAAGTTATCTTTTCAAAACACAAAATAGGTGGAAAATGCCTTAACTAACCATGAAGCAGGTAGTACACTAGTAGATACCCTGAATAATCAGTTTGCATCTCCCATTTCTTCATGTAATGCTATCTGACAGCTAAGAATATAAGAATGAGTTCTGCTATGTGGGATCCAAAACTGAGTTTATCGCGTTACATCAATATTCTGAATTTTTTCTCTTAAACAGGATGTGGAAATTTGACTCATCAATTAACAGACAGGAAAAAACTCTAATAAAATCTTTTAAAATATACTAAAATACCCATCTTTTAAAATACCCATCTTTTAAATGTGACAGTACAGTACCATAACATGACACTCCTACATCATGATTTTGATGATGTACAAATCAGATGATGACAAACATCAACTGCACTGCATGTGTTCCTCATGATGTTCATAAACTTTAGTTTAGGAATGCAGATATTCAAGAACTGGCAGAGATTGTGTAAACTAGCAGAGATTAATATACCATGAAAAGGAACAAACTTTATTCATCTGCTCATGTATTTCTGCAACTAGAACTAAAAGATACATGTATTTTTTGAGATAGTCTGCTTTCTATTTGGAGCTTACAGAAGAACTACCCCTACCAGAAAACATTAATATTTTAAGAGCAAATTCTGGTGCATCAGATTTGTGGCTACTAGTTACCAGATTAGGTACTAATATCATTATTATATTCATCATTACCAAGATAAACAAACAAGCAAACAGCAAACACAAAAAGCCTCATTACCATAAAATCTACCATTTATTTACCATTTATCTACCTGGTATTGGTGAAGACCAAATCACCAAACCCAAATGCAATTTTTGAAATTCTTTAAGACACAAGTCATTACAACGGCTGTAAAATTTTGATCCTAATTTGTACCTCTATGAATCAAAATTTCAACTCCATTGAAACACTATAATTTAAGAAAGACGGAGGAACATGCAGTGAAGATCTGTTGCTTAAATGCCATAATCTGTCAATCCCAGCTTCCCTGCCATGGCCCATTTTGATCATGTTGCCTTTCTATACTTCTTGGATATCCATTCCCCAGACCTCATTTACTTGGGTGGTTCAAGCTGTCAGTTGCTCAGACTGTGTGCTAGCAATTTTTCAAATTCGCTGACACTCAGCCCCCATTTAGGTTTTTAAACAGATGACTATTTCTGCTTACCTATAAAAGCTTTCTATTCCAGAAGAGATTCTTCTTTCAGTCACACTACTTGAAATTCAGCTATTTCAACTGACTCTAATTTAAGACAATGTAAATAGGAGAATATGATTATTTACATAATTTTCAATCTGTGTTGTAATACGGAATATTGTCATATTATCAAATAATGTCATATTTGCACTAATAAACCAATATTTTATACGTTTTTTTCCCAAAATGATAATTCTGAAAAAATCCAATCTATGTATGGGCATAAAAGTATATTTATTTCAAATTTTCTCATGGCTAAACCATTGCTAAAATCCCATAACCCATTTCTATTCTAATAAAACTTCTTCAGAAAACTGTTATATTAAAAATTACAATTATTTCTGAGATAATACTATGTTAGTGTCTGACCCGGGTGGTACTGGAGGACATACAAGTGAATTGATGGCATGTGATTGGAATTTCACCTTTGTCTGAAATGTCAGATGTGGGTTATCGATAAATGTTTCCAGTGAGACACTGGAACAGGTTGCCCAGAGAAGTTGTGGATGCCCCATACCTGGAAGCATTCAAGACCAGGCTGGAAGGGGCTTTGAGCAACCTGGTCTAGTGAATGGTGTCCCCGCCCATGGCAGGGGTCTTGGAACTTGATGATCTTTAAGGTCCCTTCCAACTCTAACCAGTCTATGATTCTAGAATTCTAGGTAATATTTATGGATCACTGATTCAGTGTTATATTGCAATTCTTGAACAATTGAATTTTGGTAGAAAAATTCTGAGTTTAAATTGTCAAGATTAACAAGATATCATTCATTTATAAAAGCAGGGGATGTATGTCCATCTCTGGAATACACCTATTCCCAGTCAATCCCTCATATGAACTCATGTTATACTCTCCTTGTGATACACCTGTTTGGACTTTCTAAAGTCTTGACATAGGTACCTATGAAAGACTGAGATTTACAGGTCATGTTCTTATTCTTGACTGACTCTCAAATCATCCCTTTCTGTTTTGTCTCCTGTTTTGGCCTGGAGGCCAAAAGGTTTCTGATACATTATATTATAATGGTTAGCATATTTAACCAGGAACTAGAGAATATATGTTCTAGGCTCTCCCAAACCTGTATTTAAACCTGCATCTGGTGACAAAACAGTCTTAGATGGGGCATAATTTATTCCTTGCCTCTTTGGGTTAGGTCAGTGAGCAGCAGAAGTTTCAGAGAGAAAGTAAATAAAGGGACACATTAATTCACAGACCTGTGATGGAGATTTTCTACTAGAATAGACTGGGTCTGAGGTACTCAGTTCTCACTTCAAAAGGCTGAATATTTTCTCAGGCACAGACATGGTTCTATTCTGCTGTTATTGTATTTGTCCATATGAGCATTGTCCTAGCATCTTACTAAGTAAGAATTTTGGGGGAGGATTGATAAACATTGCTTTGGGATAATCCCTATATTTATTTTTTTATCTATATTAAAAAAGTGTCTCTCTACGAGCATGAAGTTGAGTTTCACCACTACATGAGAAAGCAAAATGGTTTTACTCTGCTCATCAGTTTGTATTGATTTCTATGAGTTTATATGAGTTTGAGCATGTTTTCAGGGAAAAGCATGTTTTTTTTAAATTTTAACATGAAGTCTTAGATTCTTGTCTGTCATCTCCAAAGAACAGTTCTCTTTTAAGAGGGCCTTAATAAATGAGTGGGGCAACATTTACAGAGCACCATTTGTGCATTCAGCAGCAGTGCTCACACTGTCTGTTAAATGGAATTGGCCTTCACTTCTGTTTCTGAATGTGATGAATGGCATCATTCAATAATATATGTTTGTCAAGTTGCAATCTTGTGCAGTGCTAAGCACAGTGTTAAGCAAGGTTCAGTCTGCATATAAAATATATTCTCTAATTAAAAAAAAAAAAGTAAGGCAGAAAATGACAGAAAATCTTTGATGCAGCTATATATGCTATCAACATTACTGAGAGGACATTAATATTGTTTCACATTGGGTTTACTGCGTACAAACTGGTGAGAAGAAACGTACCTTGGGATTTAAACTGGAAAAAAAAAAAAGCTTTACTCATGCAAAGTCCTTCATTACTTATGAAAACGGGCATATTAACATGTGAGCGGGAAGGCAAATATTATGTATTTACATGTGCTAAATAATAAAAATTCAGGACACATACTCTCAAGCGCCTGCTTCAGGATGAGGAACCTGTTCTCTTTGCAGTTTCAGAAGGGATGCAGGATTGTAATTCCTAACCTAGCAGGAATTTCTGTAGGGTTGTTTCTTTCCTGAAAAGAAAACTGACAAGCCATATGATTTTCAGCAATTCCATGATGATTCTAATTTCTTCAAAATTATTTAAATAAGATTTTGGTTTTCCTTAATGAATAATGTGAATCCATCAGTATTAATCATACTGTTTAAGGCACACCCATGGTAAACCACAGAAAATAAAAAAGACAATTAATGGCATATTGAGTGGATCAAACTTTATTTGTGCTAAACCTACTCTCTTGGGAGCATTTTCTATTAACGTTACTTTCTGCAAGTGATAGAAGTTTTAACCTTGGTGTAGCAGATAAGCCATTGATCTGTCAGCAGACTTTTTCCTACCTCCCACAGTATTGTGCTTCAAAAGTTTGTTTGGAAATGAAACCAAATTCTATGTTTCCTCTACAGATGGTTGACCTCTTTCAGTTAGTGGCTGCATTACTCATTTAAACAATTATACAGGTCAGAATGGTGTAATCTAAATTATTTAGTCTCTGGGTGTTTTTCAGACACCACTGACAGTCCGAGAGGATCCAGCTGCTGGTTGTACCTGGATTTGAACTCCGCAAGATAACAGAGCTTTAGTTAAGAGTTTCGGTCGCCACACATCACTTCATCTGCAAAAACACACACCACAAACAAACTACTCCTAACAGACCCATGACCTTACGGGTATCAAAATGTGCAAATAGCACAGCTAACTATTCCTAGACAAAATGTTCAAAATAGTTTTTACTTTATTTGAATAAAAATACCTCGATGCTCCTTCATCATGGAAATCTTAAAAATACCTTTTTTGTTTGTCCCCCACAGGGAGCAATTCAAGTCTACCAAACAGACTAGCAAAATATTATGATAACCTTTTCTATCCTAATTTGTACTGGAGGCTGTGTGTGTGCTAGGATCAACATTAATTACTGTATAACATTTCAGCTGTGTAGTTCATAGAAATGTCAGGGAGTTAGCTAAAGGGGATGTGGGGTCCTGATATCAGCAGGGGGTAAGTGGCCTCAGCCATTGTGCAGCATGTGGATGATGAGAATTTACAAAAATAGAATCCATAACTGAGGTGTTAAAGCTAACTAACCCCAATAAAAAGTTCTGTTTCTCTAGGAAAACCATCACATAGATAAATGGTTCACCAGCAATTACTTGCATTTTCTAATAAAATTTAAGTTAATAAAGTCTGGAATCCAACAGTTAGCAAAACAGACTGTAATAATGATTCTACATAATAAGGGATCTACTTTGTTAAAGTTAATATATCAGTTTGAATTAATGTGTTTTAAATTCAGATTCCTTTTGCAGCTTGAATCCAAACTAATTACAGGTTTTAAATTGTCACTAGTAGGAGCTCAGCCAAGGCATATTTCCTCTCTTCTTTAGTTGCACCCTGAGAATTCATGAATCAATTTTTTTCTGGGTCATGACTTTGCCCCGCCAGGAGCAGAGAAAACCCTTCAGTGTGAAGAAAATTTAATGGCAGAGATCCCAGTACAGGCAGAATTTGCACGCAAATGGCTAGGAAGTAAATGGCAGGGGAACTTTCCAATGCATGAGAAAGAAACCTTAAAATCATTTGTAGTAATCCAAACAGCAGTGAATTAAGCAAATAGTTTTATGCACAGCAGTATCCATGTCTGTCTTGGCAATTGAGGATTGTTGGGTGATTTAGGAGAGGGCTGCTTTTGCAAGCCTTTTTTTTAAACAGTAGAGGTCACCTTAGTACAAGTCTCTTCTAAAAAAACATCCCACAACAACAATAAAACCCCTTTTCTACTAAGACAAATTATGCACTTCAAAAGTACTCACAACTTCCTTCCAATGTTTTATATAATTTTTTTTAAAAACCTAAAATATATTGTCGGTTTAGTTTCATTATATTTAGCTATAGGGATTATTCAGTATGAAAAGAGGATTTTTTTTCAAAGTACATTTACAGTTTTAATCAGCGATGTACACATATAATCCATTGAAATATCTGAAAATTGGTTTGTGTTTTAAGCTTTACAATTATATAAAGATCTGTCAGGCCTACATATTTTTTTGTCTTTTATATTTGCTATGGGGAAAAATGTGACAAAGTAATTTGTTTCTTGGGAGGAGATTCTCAGACATAAATTGCACCTATCAAAATTCACTCATCTTCATTAAAAAAAAGCATTCAGATGCCTGACAAATCAACAAAAGATTTGGTAAATTAGCATAAAATATATCCAGCTTAATACAAATTGACAAAGCTCTTGCTACAGTACTTGTTTTCATGACATGGCTACCTTTTATCAGCATTGTACCTAACATCACCTTGGAAACTGCTTTGTGGAAAAGCTCTACCAGACATTGAGAACGAAAGTAGAAAATTATTTGATAAATACTTAGAAGATTCTATACATAGTGAAGGAATTTTTGTAATAATTTAAGACCCGTCAGAAATAAAGGCTTTACAAAAAATCTGGCTGTTCAAAGTGTTTGTACATTTCAGAAAGAAATTTTAAAAATGGCACACAATAACTTGCCTTACATGCAAATACATTCTTAACTATTGAAATAGTGTTTTGTTTACGATATCAGTATTACTGGATTCCAGCTTTAAATTGTGTAAAGTAACTGTTTTGGCAATCTTTTCCTCCAGACGAAGTTGTTTAAAGAATACACATTAAAAATCTTAGTTAATATCTCAAGATGATTATCTTTATACATTATGACTTCAGAAATGAAATGCCTGGGACATTCTTAAATGTTATTTTACTTCTAAATCACTCTATTAGATTTCCTGCTTGAGTGATCTGTGAAGAAAACATTACATATTTTTTTTTTCTGATTACCAAACTGCATTAGACACAAAAGTCTACTTGAAACTAGTTTACAGTTTAAAAACAGGTCTAATAACAGGTGAATGCTGAAAAATATGCAAACAAAATGGCAGACATGAATGACTTCATTTAAGGCATAATTGCTTCTCATCAACCCAAGAAATCATGCAGAAACAGTCCCCGTTTCAGCCAGCCGGGGAGAGACTGGAGAAATCACTCAGGCATGGATTGTAAATGGAAGGTCCACTCCTGGGTCTCGGCCAGGGAACCGCTCCATACACAGATCCAAGCCTAGGGACAATAGTCCTTAGAAGCACAGTTCATCATAACAGATAATTATACAGCAAGTAAAACAATAAGGTATTTTGGCCTTTCAATAGATAGACTAATTGTGGACTATGGAGTTCTGCCTGGGAGGCATAAAGCACACCCCTCCGTGAGTCATTTTATTGTGGTGAGGAGTGGCATGAATTTTGTGGAAAGGGATTTTAGGAACTGGTGAGTTCCATATGTTGTTTTTTTGCTGTACGTCTCGGGCACATAGCCAGAGTTTCCACGCACACAGCTAGAAGCTTTTTAAAAAAATTTCTTCCCACTTGCCCGTTTAAATGTTTTAAGGAACATTTATATTTTTTTTTTCCCTAGCAAAGTCAGTAACGGCAATTATTTTCCTCTTTTAAACATAATAACATTTCAACTTGGATAAGGTGGAAAGAACTATATTGGTCTTTTCAAAGGGAAAATATATTAAGATTATATATTTTATATACGGTATTCATATCAATGAATTCATAGCGCTGGGCTAAAATATTCCCTGAAACTATTGTATGCCATTTGTTTTCTGGGTTGTTTGCGGAGACAAAAAATCAAGGAAGGAAATACAAGTAGTTCAAGACAGAGCAGCTTTTGAATCATTTTAAACGTGTCATTCTGCTTTATGCTCAGCCAGTTCTTTTTCTTCTGCTTAAAAAGATGACAAGCAAGCAAACTCTTTTCTAGCAAATGCAAGTGTTAGTTCCTGGATGCCATGCAAAGAGTGCAAATGCATAAGAAGGCTGACCTCCTGCACTAGAAAACAAGTACTCTATCTCTGCAATTTGTGCAGCCCCACTGCCAGCCAATTAACTCGAAGTTGAGTTTTGACTCAAACTCATGACCCTTCAATCCTCACAGTCATGTGTTACATCTGGTATCATTGAATTAGTCCTTCCATTTTGGCTTCTTTTTTTTTTTTAACCGTCCACTTTCTTTCTGCCAATTTTTTTTTTCCTAACCACTAATGATGATTCAAGAATCTTTGTACACTATCTGCATATTTGTTTGTTTTTGAGTAGAGCTCCCTCGGAAAAAATCTGGCATACATTTTTCTCTTCTAAGAATACCATTCAATTCTGCATTTCATGATACCCTTTTTTCCTGTTCTGTACTATAATGGTGACCATTACATCATGTACCCTGAGGGCTGTGCTTAAAAAGAGAAAGGATGGTGAAATTAGCAAAAATAAAAGGAACTCCCTGACTTGAATTCACAAACTGTGCTTGTTTTTGTTAAACAGAACAAAATCTGCAGTGACGGTAGCAAGTTCAATAACGTGTAATGCATACGTTTTTCTCTCAGCCACAAAGCACCTTCCTTTAGAAATGCTTTTAAAATATTCAATGTAAACTACTGAAGATACTCATATTATATAGTACTCCCCAAGATGTGAGTAGATTTCTTGATTTAGTTTTAGCGTTTCTCAATGGAGTACAATTTATTGTCCGGAACCTGTTTTCCTCTCAATTATTTGTAAAATTCTGTTTTAAAATTCTAGCGACGTGAAAAAACACCATTGATTTATTTCACTTTTTCAGAAGTCAGACCCGAAGAATTTGGCAGAGTTGAAAATACACTAGGTTAGACATTTTTATTCAGTACTGCTTTTCACAGAATCCTACTTATGCTATCGAAGTACAGTGAATGGTAGCTGCGGTCGGTAAAGATAGATAATTCCAATGGTGAACATGTAATCAGTCTTTCAGGGCTTAAAACACTCTTTTTTTCTCATCATGTCTACACTGGATTTTCTCACTCAGCTATTGTATGTGCACTGCTTCATCCTTAAGTCAGTATGCCTCCATGTAAGTCTTCTCCTTGCCTTTCAAAACTAGTTGAATATATCATTCCTCATATATACTTGTGTGTTTGTGTATGTATATCCAAAATAGATTGAAAATGAATATTCTGATGGCAACAGAACAGTCGATGTTAGTGTGGTAGAAGTGGTCATATTTCAAATGCTTTTGTGCATTTAAAAAATATTTTTCTGACTATGCAAGTGTGATAATGTCATTGTATCATACGCAGCAAGTATTTAACCATCAGTGAAAAATAAATGATACATTATTATTGAATGATGTGATATTTAAATATAAAAGCAGTTGAGTGCCCTATCAGTTTCCTCTTAATATTTTGCTGGTACGAATGTTTTTCTGACTTCTAAATCACACATTTGCTAAAATGAGCTCTGCTAGATATCAGTTTGAACACAGGCACAATGTGTCTCAGTCAGATTCATAAAACAGATAGCTGAACTAGAGTTTGACTTTTGACATCAACAATCTGACTTCAATATTTCTCCACAAAAAGAGACTTCTGACTCTCATTGCTGTTTCAGTGTGATGGATAGCTTTTCAGCTGCTGACAGCAGTGAATGTAATAAATGTAATCATCCACACTGGGGGCTGAATATTTCTATTTTTTGAGATTTCCGTCTTGTGCATTACAAATGACAAAGTAACACCTGCAGTATTACAGTCACTCCTTTCCTACACAACTGAAATACAAAAATATTATTATAAGTTGTCTATGTATTAGTACTTCAGTGCTAAATAAGCTTTTAATTACCTACATTTATTTTTTTCTCTAAGAAACACTTGCAGAAACAGAGCTTAATTTGAGCTCTGTTTGACTTCTCTGATCATCTGGGTTTTCATTGTCATTGCTTCATAATAATTTAATGTCATATATAATGACATAAAACCAGAGAAAACCAAAGAAGCTGCCAATCTGAACTGATCTAAGTGTTCACGAGTACAAAAGTAGAAAAGCCTGATTTGTTTGTGCCAACAACATTCAGCATGGTCTGTAACTGGGCTAGTGTTCCCTTGCTATTTCATTTTCAAATAGTCTTTCAGTGTACAGTGTAGCTGCTTAATCAGAGTGTTTTATCTACGACAATTAACAAAATGAGTGAATGTATATATTGGCAGTACATTAAAAAGTATTAAAATTATGTTTACCATTTAGTTAGCTAAACATTTTGCCATCCTGTTTTTTCACTCTCTTCATGTATAAGAAACTATTATTATGTTTGCAACTAAAAGTGCATAGCTGGACCACATGCCTAATTCAAAATTAGTTCTAAACTTTCATTAAATAGCTTCATAGAGAAATATCTTTTGTTAATGAAAAACTTATTTGGAAGCATATAAAGCTGCAGTTTGCATTTTTCCCCAGTCTCTGAAAGCAATGACTTATCTTACTTTACATCTAATTAAAAGTTTAGGGAGATGCAATGGATTTTTGTGCAAATTAGAATTAATTAGAGTTATTAAGAAGCCATGAAAAGAAGGATTTGAGAAATAGTGAGAAATATTATTTAAACCCTAATGGAATTCAGCGAAACCCACAGGTCTATTACAGGCCCCTGATTTGCCAGGATCACTGCAGGGAATCTAACATTAATAAGCACACTGGTAATTAAATCATTTGTTACTTTGTCTGTAATGTTGTAATGTTTCACTGATACTCTGTCAGAGCTCTTTGTGCAGATCAGAGCTAATCAAAGGTAATCAATTTTCAGCATTTGAGAAATCTGTAAATGATTATACATTCATCAGATCATTTAGTGGAGTGCAAGGAAAGTGCAATGCAATTAATCTTCCTGCATGAGGAGGAATTACCACCACAGAATTCAACAGTTATAATTAATTTCATTGTCTTGCTGTGAATTTTGATTGCTTTTCTTTGGACTGTATAGTACAAATGATGATTCATTGCAAAGTATTTGCAAAGCAAACACACCAGTGTGCTATGCAAATTAAAGTAGCTGTATAACAGATAGGTTTCAAACTTCCTATTTACTCAGGGTTGTTGAGTACTAATTTGCCAAATAATTGCTTGTTAACTTTATACGCTCTTCCTCTGAATATTGAGATTGGTAACCAATATAAATAGAAAGCACATGCTGTTTGATATCTCATGGTAAGTATCCAAAATACTAGTTAGTACTTAAACTTGCACTCAACTAGAAAAAAAACCTAATTTACGACATATTTTTTGAAAACCATGCATTCTCCCTTCTTTAATATTTTAATTATTTCATTTCTTTTTCATTGTGACCTGTACTGAAAGACAAAAAGAATTTTAGTGGCTTTACCATAAACAACCATGTGAGTTTAAACTAAGCAAAACCTTATTTACCATTATTCCTTTAATATTCATTTTCCTTCATTCCCATCACTAAATATTAAGTAGCTTTTTCAGGGTATTACCAAATTATAGTTGGCACTATAGACACATTTAGAAAATTAGTCTATGCCTCAAATACCGAACTGTCAAGCCCAAATGTTGTGTTCAAGGTTCCCATACCAAACCAGAGCCTTCTTGAAGTGACTGGGGTGCTGAGTTGATACATATGCCAAGGTAGATTCAGTTACAAGGTTGGAATCTAATTTTAGACTTTGGTACAAAACTAGGTGCTACTAGAATAAGCATGATTTGCTCATTGTTAGTAAAATACTAACAGCGGAGAGATGTTCAGATTTGAGAAATGCTAAAAATTTCATTGTAGAATTTCCAATTATTTTCAAAAGGTGCTGAATTGGGCTCTGCAGAGGGGAATATGGGAGTAAACATTAAAGTAGGAAGTGGTAAGAATAGTTGCAGCCTATATATTTGTCAGTTGATTATTAAGTAATTACAATTTTATTTTAACAATAACAAAATAACAATAACAAATATTGGGTATTATCAGTGGATGTCTAGTCAATCATTACTGGCAGCACTATATGTTAGATACTGTTTACGTTAATTTAATCAGGTTGAAGTTTTCATTAAAAAGGTAAAATACTAAAAGCCTGCGTTATTTTGTTCTGTACAAATGAGGTGTGGTAACAGTAATCACATATGATTGTATGTATATGCATGCATATCTGCTTGTGCAATGTATATGTACTTGTATATTCAGTATCACGAATAATACATGATTATTGTTTTTAAAAAAGGAGAGAAATTTCAAAGACAGCATGAGGATGGAAAGGCAGTCTCCTTTCAATATTAAATAGTAGAACTTAAAACAGTGTACAGCTAATTAGTGTGAGATACTAACAGAGGACAGAACGAGAGATGTTCAGATCTGAGAAGTGCCAAAATGTGGAGCTGGAAATACTGATTGCGTAAGTGCTTCTGAGAGCCCTGGAAAATTCTTAGAATGAAAGTGCACAGAAGTTTAAGGTGTTTGAACTCGTCTCTTCTCCGTTTCAAGACACTTGGCCACGACTAAGTCAATAGTCTGAGCCTGACTCAATGTTTACAGTCCATAGCTGAAATTGCAGACATATAAACCTAGATATAACGTAAATATCATTTTCTGAACAGAAAAAGATTCTGACTGCTTATAATCTGTTCTGCTAGCTCTCCACAGCTTGTAAAAGGCTTTTTGCAGATGGCATCTTTTCTTGTACCAATGAAAACTAAAACAAAGACATATCTTAAAATTTAGAGTACAACAACCATACATTGGATGAACCTGAGGAGTGCACGCTGTTACTGGTTTAAGAAATGTTTATTTTTAATATGTAATCAGTAGTTGTGCTATCTGAAAACCAGTGAATTGAAGTACTCAATATAGCTGGAAAATTGTTCTTGGTGGATACTGGATTTACAGTGGATCTATAGCTTTTGGTGAAAGCTCCCAAGACTGTAAAATGGTATTGGAAATTTTAGAAAAATAGTTCTTTTCATAACATAGGGTGGAGTTGCAGTGAAATTAATTTCTGGCATTTGAGCCATCTGACCATCTTCACAAGAGCATTCAGCATGGACTTCTTCACGTCAACTGCAGGAAGAAACTACTGAGAAGGCAATATTTATGTGCTTCTCAATGAGAATTTTCATTTGCATCCGAACAGGGCATGAGAAGATAAGGTGAAAGGCAACTTTTTCAACCTGTGGAGTCTGTTTACTCTTAGAGTCACAAAATCTTCCACATTTTACTGGGAACAAATCAAAGACAATCAGCACAACACTATCCAATCCAGACTGAGCTCCGTGGACCGTGGATTTCTTTGTTTCTTTATGTTCCAGGATCTTCCTTTAAGGAAATCCCAGAAAGACATGAAAGAGGTAAAAGAGAAAGATGTGAAATGGGGAAAAAGTAACATGAAATCAAGTGTCTCCCAAATCCACAAAAGCATATTTCTACACCCCTGTATGGAGGCACAGATGCTCTCAACCTCATCTTCTTATAAAAGAGAAACTGCTTCTCCATTAATATTCTGCATTTTCTCTGACTGTATGGAGGACTTCAAATAGTTAAGATCCACACACAGTGAAGAGTTTCAAAATGGTCAATTTAGTATTGCTTGAAGGACATTCCCAAAATGCACACTGACCTCTCACTGGCTCTATTCAGTTCACTTTTCTTTGTCATCATAACCTCTGTAATATGACGGAAACCTGCAGTCATATTCTCATTTTATGCTCCAAGCAGTTTAACTTGCCTTCATTGCAATATGTTCACTTTTTGTAAGTAAAGTATCCCATATTTAAGTTCATTTTTTTATTATTTTGCTTTTTCTTTTACTTCTTTCAATGATCTTTTATTGTCTAAAGTCTAGATTTCTGCCAAGTTTGTGAACTGCACTTGTCAGAGTATTGCCCACAACTCTGGGTTCCTTTGTTAAAGCTGTAGAAATAAAATGAATAGTATAAAAGCTTGATGGCATCTGTGGATAGGAAACTCATTAAAAGCCTCAGCCTTCTGTTTTATTTCTAACCACATTGCCCTGTGGGATTTCAAGGTCTTGCAGGATGAAACCAGCAGGACTCATTACTTCTAAAACAATGTTTAGAGTTCTATTGGTGGTGGAATGTTCTGCCAGTCAGGTAAAAAACCTAGGCCTTTATCCTTCCCGGGACAATACCAGGCAGCTCAGAAACTGCTTGGAAAAGTCATGCCTTTGAATGCAACTGCAGGTGTTGCTCCTCAAAGACTGTTGGTACCCTCCTATGCACCCTTCAAAGGAATAATAGAAAATTCACTTTGGGATTCAAATGAAGTCTAAGAAAAATTGAAATAATAGGAACAAACTTTTGAGACTTCCTACATTTTTCCCACGAACCTATGGACCATGACTAATACCCTGAGGGCAGAAAAACATCCTTTTTCCCCTCTTACACAGGCATAGAATTCACAGTGTCAGATAAATAAGCTTCATGACCTCACCTTGTTTAAGGCTACTATTCAATTACTAGCAAAGACTAGTCACCACAGTGAGAAAAGAGTGTGGCATTCTGATTGCTCACATTAATTAGTATTACTTCAAAATTTATTTCATAAAAGAATAGTAAAAAAATTATATGAACTTTCTTCACAGGACATAAATTTAAAGCATTTAGCAAAAAACTAATTAGTATTAGTTTGAGTAAAATCATTGCTCACTTTTTCTGTGCAATTAGATACAATTATGAGAATATTCTTGAATATATGATAGAAACAGTAAGGACCTTGCAAGTGTGGAAGTGATTTAGCCTTATAAAGTAGTATCACAGATTTTGTCAAGTAGAATTGCTTTTACAGATTTGCCAAATCCATAATGTTTGAAAATTTCAACCATTTTTTAAAAACATTAAAAGTAGTAATAATTAGAAAATTTTGTACACTGGTATATATACTTATACATTAAAAAGTATAAATCTTGACTGCATGTTGAAATACTACTTAAAAATCCAAGGCTGCTGTTACATAAAACAATCTGAATTATCTAAAATGTAAAGAATGGCACATGCAAATCTTGACTTATAGATGAGATTTTATGAACTTTCAAACCTGGGCAAACATATTTTAATGAAAAATTGATTGAGCCACAAATTTTCTTTATAGATGATCATGTCAAATTGAGACCACATTCCTGTAATTGATAAAACAGCAAGATAGGATGACACTTGTAAGTGCAGAAGACAGCTGAGCAGCAAAATATCCTTTTTTAGTCTAAGAATTAGATTCCTTTCAACAATAACTGTAATGACAAAGCATTAGATTACCAACACAGAAACTTTAGAGATTTTCTCTTTTTGAACAAGTTTTCAGGCAGTAGACTTCACACCACTGAGTGGACAACTTGCAGCATTTAAACACGGTAGATCTAAGGAATTAGAAAGAAATATACTCTTTTTTTTTTTTTTTTCTCATTAGCTTCCAAGAAGACTATGCAAAAAAAAAAACAAACCAAAAACAGTGGCAAAGCATTTTTTCTGTTTTGTTTTTCTTTTTGTGAGTGTGTCACCTCCATATCTCACTAGGGCAGATATTTTGAATTTCTAAGGCATTCTGTTTCTATAAAAAACTTCAGCAATAATTCAGTCCGTAAACTGCAAGATTGTTTCCTTACAATTTAGAGTTGTATACCCTTAATACAAATGGGTCTAAAAGTGGCACATATTCTGTGAGATTTATTTACTTAGAATATTAAGTTCTTTCTTTTACCTACATTTACATTAGAAATAGGAAACCATAGCATTATTTCTGGTGGTAAATGAGGGGACTGAAGACTATTGGATGAAAACAAATGATGCCCTTCAAAAGAAGATACAGTTGGGAGCTTTGTGTAATTGTTTCTGCATTACTGCTCCCACAGGACCAGCTGAAGAGATTACCATCCCCAGCCAACCCCCAACTGTTTATTGCCATCCTCTTGCCAGAGAATGCTGCCTTGCCAGATCCACTGGTTAAATTACTTGTGTGATCCCTCCCTAATTTATTTCAAAGTGAGTTGCGTTAGCAAAGCAGGCAAGCAAAAAAAGATCTATTATTTCAATGGTTTATGCTGGCTCATTTTAATTTTAATAGCCTAGAAAGCAATCTCAGCAGCAGCTCAGCCAGGAAAACTAAGTGGATGGCAGCAACTGAAAACAGTCTGGGGTTGGTAAACTTCAGCTTACAGAACTATGACTGAAAGAGGAAAGATGCCCACACTGTGCCGATTTAAACCAAGGTCAATTAAAACATTTGGGCACCTATGTAACCTAAAGCATGTGGGTCATCCTCCTTTTTTAATGGGGCTACTAATAAGCTATTAGTTGAGACTATTCTTACATTGTTGTAGAAAACATGAGGTTTATTTCATGTAACTTTACGTATAAAAATTTGGCATTGTCTGCATACATCTTCTAAGCTTGTCCTGCAATCCACGGAAGAGGTACCATCTCCAACAGGGTAATTACCCCAGCTATCTAAGAAAGGACATGTGAGTTGCATTCTGAAGATGTTCATTGCAGAGGAAAGCCATCGCTTAGCTTGGAATATGCATCCATCTCCTAGGCTGCTGAAGTTAAGTGAACTGAATCCTATCCTTCCCCTAATTTTTATTTCACAGAAGGGGCTTGACAATCACAACAATGTTATTTCTGGAAAAAAACATTCTTAAATGGGAAAATGGTCTTTACCAATGTCATTATAGCCTTACCAACCATTTTGGAAAAAGCATATGGGATGGACTGTACCCTCAGCAAGTTTGCTCATGATATAAAACTTGAGGGGTGCCTGACACACCAGAAGGCTGTGCTGGCATACAGCAAGACCTGGACAGGCTGGAGAGTTGGGCAGAGAGGAACCTGATGAAATTCAACAAGGGCAAGTGTAGGGTGCTGCACCTAGGGACGAATAACCCCCTGCACCAGTACAGGTTGGGGGCTGACCTAATGGAGAGCAGCCCTGAGCAAAAAGACCTGGGAGTCCTGGCGGACAACAGGATGACCATGAGCCAGCAATGTGCCCTTGTGGCCATGAAGGCCAATGTCATCCTGGGATGCATCAAGAAGAGTGTGGCCAGCAGGTCGAGGGAGGTTATCCTCCCCCTCTACTCTGCCCTGGTGAGGCCCCATCTGGAGCACTGTGTCTAGTTCTGGGCTCCCAGTTGAAGAAGGACAGGGAACTGCTGGAGAGGGTACAGCAGACTACAAAGATGATTAGGGGCCTGGAATGTCTCTCTTATGAGGAATGACTGAGGGACTTGTGTCTTTTTAATCTGTAGGAGAGAAGACTGAGGGGGTATCTGATCAACACCTATAAATACTTGAAGGATGGGTGTCAGGAGGATGGGGCAAGTCTTTTTTCAGTGATGCCCAGTGACAGGACAAGAGGAAATGGGCACAAACTTGAACATAAGAAGTTTCATCTAAACAAGAGGAGGAACTTCTTTACTTTGAGGGTGGCAGAGTGACAGGCTGCCCAGGGAGGTGGTGGAGTCTCCATCTATGTAAATGTTCAAAACCCACCTGGACATGTTCCTGTGCAACTTGTTCTAGGTGGTCCTGCTTTGACAGGGCAGTTGGACTAGATGATCTCCAGAGGTCCCTTCCAACCCCATATTGTTCTGTGATTCTGTATAAAGTATATAATTCGCATTTAGAAATAAAAATCAGTATTTTGTAAATATATTTTAATATATATATTATCACTTCTTACTTTAATTTCCTTTAACTCTGTAGCTTCCTTGGCTTCAAATAAACTTTTAGATTGTTACTATATTTTCTAATAAATGTGCACAGTCATGCAAAAAAGACACATACATTTCTTTGGATTAGCTGCAGAGATAAAGGTAGATTAGCTGTGTAGAACTCACTCCATGAAAATGGATATTTTGAGAAACATAAGAATGGAATGAACTGCCTAAGTTACAGTAAAGCATTTTTTATGGTCTGAGTTTGAGAT
Organism: Gallinago jamesoni; assembly: GCA_025769975.1. Lineage (NCBI taxonomy): Eukaryota > Metazoa > Chordata > Aves > Charadriiformes > Scolopacidae > Gallinago > Gallinago jamesoni. The sequence continues at coordinate 34,978,987 of JAOQGH010000040.1, read as the reverse complement.
CTATCTTCCATGTTTATTTAAAAATCTGTTGCCTGAAAAAGTTCAAACTTTCTACAGCTTTTAGTCGCCTTTGTTCAGTCAGTATACAAAGGTTGAAAGGTTCTCTATCACCTTAGAAATTCCTTTCACAATTGTAAATCAACCTAAACTTATATAGTACAATTCTCCAAAGTGTTTAAGTCATTTACCAGCTCATATTCAATAAGTTCAAGACCTGCTCTTTGAGAGTTAGGTACCAAATACTCAGGTGAAGACTGAATTGAAAGCTTTTCAACAATTAATGGGTAATGTTATAACATCAGATTACAAATGAACAAAGATGACTTCATGAAATCATTCCTCTTTTGGAAAGAGGACTTCACAGTTTCTAAGGTATTTCTTGCACATCCTCATGATAAGGGGTAAGAGCTCTGAAGAAATGGCTAAATTTGCTAACAATGGTTATTTACTTACTAGTGGTACTATCATATCTAGTGTTCCAGGAAGAATGACATTTCATTGCTCCATCATAAACACTACCAGACTAGAGAATTAGCAACTTAATTTGGGCCCAAATTCAACTATTCAGTTTAATAATAACAGGGAGAGGCTAAGGGGTGATTAGACTACAGGTACAAAGCTGAAACGCTTTAGACTCTAATTACCAAACTGCATACAATGTGTATAGTCAGGACAATAGGATGATTCTGAATTCTGTGAATGGGTTTTCCACAGAAGTTGGAAGTAGATAAAGGTACATGTCAAAAACAAACAACAACAAAAAACCCACCCTACTGAGGATGTTGTATAGTTCTGACACTTACAATTTAGAATAATATCTCCTATTTGACAGGCTTAGGCATGCCTTCTTCATACTGCATTTTAACATTAATAACTTTTTTCTTCATTCAATTCTTCAATTAAATATTATAGTTTTAATTTAATGGACGTATCCATACATGATTTAGGATATAATTTTAAAAGCTTTCTTGGTTTTTTAGAAACCTGGAATCCAGAAACTGGCATATGGGGGAAAACCATTAGTGAGGAACACAATTATAATAAAAATTCACAAAGTACACAGCATATTTGAGAACATGAAACATAGATGAAGTTCATTTATTGAAAATATATGTCTCTCTGGTCCAGCCTTACTATAAATGGACGCTAGTTAGTGCTCCAGGATGCAAGTTTTATCTGCAGTCAGCTGCAGATACAATAGGACTTGCTTTTACATAATGATTTTGTCTTATCTGTGAGCATCCCTCACTTGGACAACTCGAGAGGCATTAAGAGTGTGTGCAGATGAACAAGTTACCCTCTGAACTTACGTTTCTCATACTCTGCAAGAATTGCCTGCAACATGCTTTTACACTGCATTGTACCACTCAGAGAGAATATGAATATGGAGTAGATGATAAAAACAAGGTTCGTAACACCTTACCCTGCTGATAAGGTGTTTTTTCATCTTTCCATAGCTAAGGTTTTCTGCTATCCCACTCTTAAGACCATTTGTTCTTATTCTGTTGAAGTTTGTTAGTTGCAAAGTGAAATATAAACTTATTTTCTTGCTTATAATGAGGAAAACATTTCACCAAGGTGATCAACAGGACTTGTGTTGTTATGCCTCTGCAGTCCTGCAATACAATCTTTGTCAACTTACAAATCCAATGTTAACTATATGTACATACAGGTATATAGAGAATTTTTTAATACCAATTCATTGCTTTTCCTATCCTACATTTTTCCTTCTTTTGTAATCTTCATTTTTCATTGTATCACAAATAACATTTTATCTATCCAACCTTCACCTCTACAACTGTACAATTATAAAAAAATTGACTCTGCGCTGAGCTATCACTGCCCAGCTAGTCAAATTAAAATCACAGTTCTGTTAAAGATTACAGAGAACAAGAAGACAGTGTGTTGCAGAGTATTAAATCATGCTGCTTTTAGACAATTGATATACACATCAAACAATTCAGGTCGTAAGTGTTCATGACTATCTTGTTGACAGTGAGCTACCACACAGTAATTTATGGGAATATGTTCCATCACCTCCATCTAGTGAGAAAAAATTACTTCCATCCTGATGGATGATGCCCTTGATTATCTCCTGTCCAGACTACTGCTATGCAATATGCCTGTGTTCAAAGAAATTAATTTTATTAATATGTTAAGCTTCAGTACATGTCTTCCCCAGTGCCTTGCGATGTTCAGATCAGTCCTCTGGCTCTAGTTTCCTAGAAGGTGTTGCAGTTGTCCACATCAACTCCATTGTCTCCCTTGGTGCCTACTATTACTTTCTCCTCATTGGAGTCACACATTTGCTGTTTTTTTACAAAGACTGGAGTGACTCAAGTCTTATAATAGAGGTAAGAACTCATGTTTGATACCTCCCAGCTAATGTTGTTCATTGGTTTGAGCATTAGTGAGGTTTAAAACTTCTGGAGTGCAAAGAAAATTTGTTTTCAAGTGTTAAAAAGCCTTACTTTTTATTCAGAACTAAAGCTATATAGTTTTATGGCAGTCAGAACCACTATACTGTAGGAATAATTTTTTTTATTCATTGTTTACTCCAGATACAGGGGAAGGCATGGTCTGCGGGAAAATAATAATAAAATAAATCCATGCTAAATTAGCTGTGTGGGGTTTTTTTAGGAGCAACTATAAATGTCTGACCAGGAATTTTGTCACCTTAGTGTGTTCTGAAAAGAATTACATGTCATTTTCAGTCCTTTTTTGAAAGCAGAACTGAACTTTGAACATTTCTTCTTGTTATATTTATTAATCATTAAAGTTTCTGACATGTTTTCTTATTATTGTTTAATACTAGCGTCAGTGCTAAACCATAATATAGGTGTATACATCTGTTGTTTACTCTGAGATGGCTAACTACCATATATAAAAATTCATATTAAAAATAAATGATAACATACCAATGCAATAATGATTTTTAAGAGCACCCTGCCTTTGAAATATATCAATATCTTTAAGTAAGAAAAGAGATCACAGTTCCATATCATACCAGTGACACACACAGAAATAAACAAAACTAAGTTGGAGAACAGACCTGCGTAACATACGGCCCAGGGACTTCATGCAGCCCGCAAAGCAGCTTCTCTAGCGTGCCAGCTATTTAACAGCAATGTGTACTGTTATAAAAAGCAGGGTGTGCATCCTGGCTGGGCTTTTAACCAACCTCTCAGCTGAAAGCAGCCGATGAAATGTGTGTCTCCTGGCCAGACATATGGGAGGGTGGGAGGACATTATTTATAGGAAAAAGGGAAGGCAAGAGACACTGGACAGTCATGGCAAGAAGGTGAACTCAGTGGCAGCAAGGGGGGGTCATCACTGTAGCACGGAAGTAAGAATGGACTTGATATTAATCACAGAATCACAGAATCACCTAGGTTGGAAGGGACCTTTAAAGATCATCTAGTCCAACCAACGGAAAAAAAAACCAACAGAAGAACAAACCACACAAAAAAACCCCACAAATGAACAAAAAACCACAAAAACCCCCCACACCCCACACCACACCCAAAAGCAACACCAATCCACTACTAATCCATATCCCCAAGCACCATGTCAACTCATCTCTTGAATACCTCCAGGGATGGTGCCTCAACCACCT